>ML791307.1:472189-494345 GCA_009831015.1 Picea engelmannii
TAAATTTTCAAGAAAAATGACTAAATTATCAAAGAAAGAAGATGAGAAAGAAGGACAACAAAACTTTTTAAAAAATCATATCAGGAAAGAATTTTAGTTGTTATGTTAGAGAGGAAAACTAACGTTACACTCAAATATTGAACTTTTCAGATACTAAAAGCTTTGTGAAGATAACGTTACTTTTTTCCTTCCAAAATTTTACTTAAAATGGTAATGAAAATTAACCTAAACATATTTTAGCACAAACCTAATGCTATCCTTGTTAAAATATTTATATATATTATACATATAGAAAGAGAGGTCAATATGAAAACATTGACATGACTGAAATTACCCTACATTGATCTAACACCAATATACCTATTACCATATATCTCCTTTCTATTGTATCTCCTTTTACTCATTTCCCTCCCTTACTAGAAATCCCTAAGGAGATACAATTTGAAGCCAAAATTGGCCTTCGTAATGTATTAAAGAGATGTTTTGGGGTATTGCCCCTACAGGTGGGGATAATTCTCAAACCCCCTCAACTCCAACTTGTACGTTTCAATATACATATATAATCTAGCCCTCCTTTTATTCATTATTTTCCACATCCTAATATACAGTGCTCCATATCCAATGAAATCGGTAAATGACATTATCCATAGACTTACCTTGGCAGCAGTCTAAAAAGTCATACAAATATATTCTTAACTAAAATAAGGCCCTTGGTTCAAAAATTTATTAAAGTCTGTGCTTAAATCAGGAAAAAAATATTTTGGGTAGGTTTGAAAACGCACTTCCCCTGCACCCCTGAGAGACTCTAACAAAATGTTTTTTAAGGAGTGCAACAAAGGAGGTACCCTGCAATAGTCATAGAAAATATTTGCTAAAGTATGTACCAAATGCATCCACCCTAGTAATACTTGGCATACTTGGGACTCCAGGAGTATTAAAAAGGGGAAAAATTCATTTTGATGCTGGAAAAATTACTTACAAGCATGGCATGTATTGATTTGGGAAACTCGGTGAGAACTCGTCAATACTTAAGAGTATTGCGAGTAATCACAAGCCAATACTTGGTCAATGTGATTCAGTCGAGTATTGAACAGATTATTCATCCTAACCTCTAGGGCCAAGGTCGCCATACTTGTCGTTCCTACTAACGAGTATGGATGATATGAAGGTAGCAGCATGCATGTTAATGCCCAGGCTCATATGGCCTCTTAGATTTCTTAGACATGGGTTCTAAAGGCAGCCTGAACAAGGGCAATGCCTTTCATTACATGTGTTTAAGGGATAGTTCATAGTAATCATGAAGTATATAAATTTACTAAATCCGCACAACAAAACTACTGTTAATAGGTCTAAGTGCCATTTTATGCACAACAACATTTCACATTAACTAAAATACAACTATCACAGAATGAGTTAAAACAAGAAAAAAATCGCAAAATGCCACCGGAACTACTCTAGTAAAGCACCAAAATCTACAGGATGTAGTTCAACTTAGTTGGCTTATGGCAGCGACTGCTGCATAAAATGAAGATCTGATAAGGAAGTTCTGTTAATATATCTACCTACGCAAAACAACCTTGAATAAACTATGCCAGAGGACAGTTCCTCTCTCAAGTTTAAACTGATTTAGTATTTACTATTTAGCGCCACCAAATCTCAGATGACAAAAAAGAACAGAAGGATTCAGGACTCTGGATTCTAAAACCAGGCAGCCTAGTTTCAGGTATGCCCCCTATTTTGCTTTTGAGCTGGCAAAGCTCAAGGCTCTAATGTAACTCCATGCTTATAAGGCACCCAGATTCTCACTGCGGCTTGGGAGCCCCACACCCACCAACAATGGGGGCAAGAATTGAACTTGGAACTTGTGTGCAACATTTCAAGAGCTTTGCTGATAGACAGAATTAGCAGATAACAAGCTTAATATTGACAACTCACAAACTCGGCGATCGACATAATTAACAGCTAATAGTAATAAGTCTAACGTCGACATCTCACAAACTATCATTTTAAGGAAAACCTCTACAACTAAGTTCTGCTCAAAATTACCTTAAAATAGCAAGTCTTTTAGGGGGAAAGGGGCGGCCCTAACTGAAGTTCCCTTGAAAACAGAAACACAATTTAGTTTTGTTCCCAAACACACACGATCCGGCATTGTCAAGCACATGCATTTCAAATATGTAAGGATTTCCGATCATAAACTGCAAAATACCAGACCACAAAAAAAAAACTAAATTTGGGCGAAATTTGTCCGTACCTTTGAGCTCGTCTGCGAGAGCGAGCAGATAATCGTGGAGCTTGCGAAGGACGGTTTCTCTGTCAAATTGCAGGGAGTCAATGTCCGTCAACTGCGGCCTCTCCAATACGAGGGCCCTGAGATTCTCAGGCAAGTCGAGGTCGAAGAGAATTGAGGAAGCTTCGGCCTCTGCTAGGGCTAAGAATTCCGGTCCCGAGATTTTTTCGTCGAGATGGCGCGTTTCCAGCCTTCGCTCAAGATTTAGCAGCGCATTTCTGACATGCGATCCATCCAACACCACAACGCCTCCGTCCGCCATTGCAACACACAGATCCGGGAAAAAAAAATACCTCAAATTCTGATCAGGGAAATCGACATAAACGGAGTTAAATAGAGCGTGTATGTGTCCGGTGGTGGTTTTAAAGCTTTAATTTCATGTCTGAGTGGATTTCATGATAGTGTTCGCAACATTCGATTTACAGTAATTGTATTGTTTTTGGTGGGGAATAATCGTTTTCTAATTTAGTCGTTGACTCATTCCTATGTTTTGGTGTTCGTTGGGCGTTGGTTAGACGAGAATTTCGAACTTGACTTTTGACAGGATCCTCCTTTTATTTTTAAATGTTTTAATTTTATTCCGAAGTAATTAATTCGATAACTTTTGAATAAACCCATTTTCTATCCCACATGGGAATTCTTGGAGGCACATGTTTCATTGTTTTATTTTATTTATGGCTTTATGTTCACTAGCAACCCCATCTAACCATAGTTTAGTCATGACCATCGATGGTAAAGGGTAAGTATGGTTGATAGAAGAATTTTTGGAGAGCAAGTGTGTGGAAGTTTCTATTCATAAAAATATAAGTATCGTAAATTTGTGTCTATTCATAAAAAGATAAGTATCATACTTCATGTAGGAAATTTGTGTGGAAGTTTATAAAAATATAAGTATAAGTAATCTTATAATTCAAGTAGGAAATTTGTGTTTATTCATAAAAAAAAGATAAGTTTATAGTTTATGTAGGAAATTTGTGTGGTTTTTTTTTCGGTATTTGATTATAGATTAGATCACCTTAGTGGAACTTTGACTAGTTATTTTTGTGGGGAGATCGTCATGTGGTAGGTTGATCGTAAGTTACAAGTGGTAGAAAATGTATAGCTTGGTGAAACTTTAACCCTCTATTCAATAAGTACATACTCACCAATAATTCATGAATCGTTTGCACTTTTTAGAAAACATCACATGAGATTGCAATTTGAAAAAGCAACAGACATATGTGCATACATATTTATTGTTGGTATAGTGGTAAGTTTGAGTGCTTCTCGTGACAATGATATGGGTTTAAGACCCATTAAGCATGTTTTTCTTTTAGATCTAAGGGAATCGGTAACTTGCCAGGATTACCTAGGTGAGGCCCAGGTTCAAATCTAGTTGGCTACCGTTATAATAAACCCTAGGCTAGTGTCAATAGCCCGCAATCGAGTCCCTAGCAGAAAACCTATGACTTAGCAAGGACTGAGACGTTCAGAGACACACCCACAAGGGCGGTCCCTATAACACACCCAACCCCCTAATCATAGAGGTTTTAGTTGTTGAAAAGTCAACAAGAAATGTGTGTCTAATTTATTTTTCCCTTAAATAAATTGGACAATAAATATTAATCTATTATCTCATAATTACTTGAAATAGTTAATTGAAATGGCAAATCAGTTAGCTATAGGAAATTCGAGTTCAAAGGTTGACTGGTGGGACATGGAAGTCGAATTAGTTGTAACTAAGTGACTTGAAGTTGTAACAGAGTTATAAGTGTAGTTATGTGAGTTGTGAAGTAGTTTAAGTCAGTTAAGTGAGTTAAGCTCAGTTGTACTAGCTGTAACTGAACTTACACTAGTGAGAGTTCAGTGAATTAATTATTAATTAATTCACAATCAGTGATCTCACATGCAACTGAAGATTTACCACTATTAACTACATGCATGTCAGATCTAGTGGAGACCCAGTTGAGATAACAGGTGAAAGGGACAGTTTGGCTATCAGTTGTGATTTGAGTGAAGTGCACTCATGCAATCACACACACAGTGGATGTGCCCATGAGCAATGTGCAGCCCAGGCAAGAGGAATTCGAATTCATTTGCAGGGTTTTCATTGTAGGGATTTTGCGCAGAGGAGGCAGGTTGTCTGGAGGCAGAGAATTGGCACATGTATTTGTTGATTTTTGTATGATAGTGTGAGACGATTGTATTGTACTGAGAGTTCTTGGATTAGAGTTTTGTATGAGATTGTTTCATGATCTATGATATACATAATATATGATAGTGGGGTTTTTAGCTTTATGTTTTCCCAATAAAACATTTGTGTTATGTGTGATTGATCTTTCTTCTTGATATTGCAATTGGCAATCGTGTTTTAAATTCCGCAAGAATATTTGTAGAAGCGATTATGTATTTAACAGTGGCATATAATTGTTAGATCAGGAGAATCCAGGCAATACATAATTTGTATTGAAATTTCTACATGGTATCAGAGCGCAGAAGATTGCAGAAGTTGAGTTTGTGATTGGATAGAATTCGAATTTGCAGAAAGACTTTCTTGGTGCTACAGTTGATTCAAGATCGAAATGGCTTTCAATGGCTTGACGTTAGAGTATGCACTCGAGGGCAACTTGAACTACATTGCTTGGAAGGACAAGATGGAGGCAATACTCGAAGACAATGGCTTGAAGGAATTCATTGACAAAGATGTTCCTAAGTCAGATGTTGCAGACGCTGCAAATCTTGATGCATGGCAAAAGAAAGTGGCAAAGGTGAGGAGGATTCTGTTGGAGGGAGTACGAGACCACATTGTCTCAAGCCTCCATGGGAAAGCCACACCACATGCAATGTGGAAGACTTTGACGGATCTATTCCAAAACAGCAGCGACCAGAGGAAATTGACGCTCAAAGATAAACTCGGGAAGATCAAGATGGAGAAGGGTGACTCCATTCCAAAATATCTCATGAAGTTTGTCCAATGTCGGGATGAGTTGGGGAGTGTGGGAATAATAGTCGCTGATGATGATTTGGTGAGCTTGGCTCTCCTAGGACTTCCCAAGAGTTGCCACGGTTATCAAGACTCTGTCAATGGAAGAGAAAAATTGCTAGATTGGGAACGACTATGGTCAGATCTAGTGCAGGAGGAGTTCAGGCGGAACACCAGAGATGGATCTTCATCAAAGCATGATGATGAAGAGGATTGTGCTTTGGCTTCCAAGGCAAGGAAAGGAAAGGGAAAGAAATTCCATTCAAAATCTGAGTCTAAAGTCAAGAAGTTGGATTTGTCCAAAGTGAAGTGTTTTCACTGTCACGAACATGGGCATCTCGCTACTAACTGTCCACAAAAGAAGAAGAACAAGAAGGTTGTTGGAGCTGCAACTGGTGAGGCCCTTGCCTCGCAATTTGAACTTGACTTCTCTTTGATTGCATGCATGGCATAAAGTGCATTGGGATCGGTGTGTTATTTGGATAGTGGTGCTTCCTTCCACATGACGGGAGATAAGGAGTTTTTCAGTGACTTGGAGGAGAGAGATCTCAAAATGCATATAGAGATGGGCGACGATGGACGATACAGTGCGACCGGCATTGGTACCATTACCTTTCAGAGGGAGTCAGGTAAACCATTTCAATTGAAAAATGTTATGCATGTTCCAGGTCTGAAGAAAAACCTGGTCTCAGTCGCAATGTTGGAGGACAGAGGTTATGACGTTGTTTTCAACAGTGGAAAATCTTTTCTGCGACATAAAACAACGGGTCTAGGGATTTGAGTTAAGAATCTCTACATGTTGGAGGTAGATAGTTGTGTTGCCATGATGGGTAAGGCAGAAAAAGTGGTGAGCCGAGATGAGGGTGAATTATGGCATGGGCGATTGGGCCATCTTCATCATGGAGACTTGAATATCATGCAACAAATATCTATTGGACTTCTAATGGGAACACTTGCTCAGTTAAATCATTGCAAGGGTTGCACCATGGGGAAGTATGTAAAGTCCGCCTTTCATGAAAAGGAGAACCGTGCTTCGATGATCCTATAGAGAATTCACACAGACGTGTGTGAACCATTCTCGGTTGCTTCAACAACAAAACATAAGTATTATGTTATTTTTGTTGATGACTTTTCTCGTAAATGTTGGATCTTCTTCATGCAGAAGAAGGATCAAACATTTTCAAAGTTCTGTGAGTTTAAAGCATTGGCGGAGAAAGAGTCGGGGAAGCAAGTGAAGGCTCTAAGGAGCGATAATGGTGGAGAATACATCTCTAACGAATTCAAAGACTTTTGCAGCAAAGAAGGAATTCGAAGAGAACTCATAGCGCCTCATAACCCACAGCAAAATGGGGTCGCGGAGAGGAAGAACAAAACGATCGTGGGTGCAACACGAGCGATGTTGCATGATCAGGGCCTACCAATGCATTTGTGGGAGGAAGCATGCAATACTGCGGTTTATGTGCAAAATCATTGTCCTCATAGAGTACTTGGCATGAGTACACATGAAGAAGCTTTCACTGGTAAGAAATCTGATGTTTCTCTTTTTAAGATTTTTGGCTCATCTGTTTATGTGCACGTGACCAAGGATGCTAGGAAGAAGCTGGAACCAGCTACTGAAGTTGGGATATTTGTGGGGTACACAGAAACACCCCATAATTGTCGTGTGTATTTGCCTAACAGTAATATGATTGTTATGCGACGAGATATAAAATTTGATGAAGGGAAAGCCATGCGGTTGTCACTTGAGAGGGAGCTAGACTTGCATGCAGAGGAGGAACTGTTGGTTCCCAAATATGAGTCTCAAGATGTGGATCAACCACATGAGGAGGTTCATGGAGTGGAGGAAACCACTCAAGCAGAGCCATCCATCAGAAATGGCAGAAAGCGCACCATGGAAGCTGATAGATTGAGACTAGATGTTGCACAGAATGTAGGAGCACCTACTCCACATCGCAGACAGAGAAAGTCTCTTGATCAATTTACTGGATACATGGCTCTCATGAGTAAATGTATTGTAACTGAACCATCTTCCTTTCAGGAAGCAGTGCAGGATCCCACATGGGTAGATGCAATGGTGGAGGAGTATGACTCCATTGTCAAAAATAGTGCATGGGAAATTGTCCCAAGACCGGTCGACAAATCAATGGTAGGTTCGAGATGGATCTACAAGGTAAAGCAAGTTGTTGATGGGAGTGTGGAGAAATACAAGGCCAGGTTTGTGTCCCGACGCTTCTCACAGATCGAGGGGATAGATTATGATGAGACCTTTGCACCTGTCGCAAGGTGCTCTTCCATAAGATCCATCTTTGCACTATCAGCACAGATGGACTGGCGCAATCATCAGATGGATGTAAAAACTGTGTTTCTCAATGGGATCATTGAGGAAGAAGTGTACATTGAGCAACCAGAAGGTTTTGAGACCTTTGACAGGGAGTCACATGTGTGCAAACTCAAGAGAGCATTGTATGGGTTGAAGCAAGCACCCTGTGCTTGGTACACTCGGATAGACAGCTATTTCACCGGACTGGGCTTCACCAAAATTGAAGCAGATGCAAACCTATACCAAATTATGGTGGAGGGTAAGCTTTTAATCATTATTCTTTATGTTGATGATTTAATACTAACTGGTGATGAGCAGTTGATACACTCATGCAAGGAGGACCTTGCAAAGGAGTTCGAGATGAAGGATTTGGGCCTTCTTCATTATTTCCTTAGATTGGAAATATAGCAGCGAGATGGTGAAATTTTTGTGTCTCGAGGCAAGTATGCAAGGGAGATACTGGGTAAGTTTCACATGGAGGGTTGCAAACCCATGGACACTCCTCTTCCAGGAAACTGGAGGAAAGAGGATGCTACTTCTAAAGAGGTAGCGGATGCTACTGTCTATCGACAGTTAGTGGGTTCGCTAATGTATTTAGTGAACACAAGACCAGACATTTGCTATGTGGTTAACCAGCTGAGTCAAGTGATGGTTAAGCCTACCAAGCTCTTTTGGAAGGCAGGCAAGCATGTCCTGAGATACCTAAGGGGCACATATGAGTATGGCTTGTGGTACAGACAGACGGATGAGGTGAAGTTGCATGGCTTCACGGATGCAGATTGGGCGGGCAGCCCAACGGACAGAAAGAGCACATCAGGGGGGATCTTTAGCATCGGATCTACAACTGTTTCTTGGTACAACAGGAAACAGAGATCTGTGGCACTCAGTTCAGCGGAAGTGGAACACATGGCAGCAAGTCAAGCTACATGTGAGGCTATCTGGATGAGAAAGATCTTGGTTGGTTTGTTTGGTTCTCATTTAGATCCGACATTGATTCATTGTGATAATCAGAGTTGCATTAAAATCTTGATTAATCATGTGTTTCATGATAGATCTAAGCATATAGATATCTGGTATCATCATCTCAAAGATTGTGTGCAATGAAAGATCATGTTGCTTCAGTACATTCCTACGGAAGATCAGGATGCAGACATTCTGATGAAGGCGCTCACCAGGAGAAAATTCGAATACCATAGAGACAGGATTGGGGTGAAGGATAATCCCTTTCTTGTTGAGAGGGAGTGTTGGAAAGTCAACAAGAAATGTGTGTCTACTTTATTTTTCCCTTAAATAAATTGGACAATAAATATTAATCCATTATCTCATAATTACTTGAAATAGTTAACTAAAATGGAAAATTAGTTAGCTATAGGAAATTCGAGTTCAAAGGTTGACTGGTGGGACATGGAAGTCGAATTAGTTATATCTAAGTGACTTGAAGTTGTAACAAAGTTATAAGTGTAGTTATGTGAGTTGTGAAGTAGTTTAACTTAGTTAAGTGAGTTAAGCTCAGTTGTACTAGTTGTAACTGAACTTACACTAGTGAGAGTTCAATGAATTAATTATTGATTAATTCACAACCAGTGATCTCACATGCAACTGAAGATTTACTACTGTTAACTACATGCATGTCAGATCCAGTGGAGACCCAGTTGAGATAACAGGTGAACGGGACAGTTTGGCTATCAGTTGTGATTTGAGTGAAGTGCACTCATGCAATCACACACACAGTGGATGTTCCCATGAGCAATGTGCAACCTAGGCAAGAGGAATTCGAATTCATTTGCAGGGTTTTCATTGCAGGGATTTTGCACAGAGGAGGCAGGTTGTCTGGAGGCAAAGAATTGGCACATGTATTTGTTGATTTTTGTATGACAATGTGAGACAATTGTATTGTACTGAGAGCTCTTGGATTAGAGTTTTGTATGAGATTGTTTCATGATCCATGATATACATAATATATGATAGTGGGGTTTTTAGCTTTATGTTTTCCCGGTAAAACATCTGTGTTATGTGCGATTGATCTTTCTTCTTGATATTGCAATTGGCGATCGTGTTTTAAATTCCAAAAGAATATTTGTAGAAGCGATTATATATTTAACAGTGGCATATAATTGTTAGATTAGAAGAATCCAAGCAATACATAATTTGTATTGAAATTTCTACATTAGTTATGTTCTTCTGACTGAGTCTTTACACAGTTCCTCCACATGGAACTTCTTTATCATGCAACTCTCTTATTGTATATCTATCACTATTCGAGATGACTTCAATCTTGGGTCAGCTCCAGCCTCATCATTTCAGAGGTTTACGTGATATTCCATAAAGAAAATACACATGCATTCTTATTATGCATTCAAACCAATACCTTTATTTCATCAACTTGTATTTGCATCGTGCTTATATGCACTTAACCACTTGCCTCAACATACTTGCTTCAACATATTGTGTGTTTACCATAGGCACACTTTATAGTTCACATGTAACTTTACTTTAGATTCATTTAACTCATGATTGTTCAAAGGCATAGTCATGTTGCCTTCTATTATGACATTAGAGTGTTCTTGCTTATTTATCCTTTTAGCAATTTATACTAGCTTATCTCAAGGAAATGGAACACATCCTCCTCGTGTTAGTATTCAAACAAATAAACAGATTTCTTAAACAGAGTCAGCCATGCATCTATAACATTATTCAATATAGGTAAGCACACTCCTTGCTTCACATCCTACTTGATCAGGTAGTTATATTATACTTTTTAAGCAAGTATACATATATATACATATATGTATGTGCATCATTTGCACCTTTTTACCTCATTTATTCACATTTATTTAGCATCGTCCAGTTTTGATGAGACCTTACAGTCACTTACACGAGTAGTCTCACCAATAAAGTCATAATTATTCCGCCATCTTTACAAGATAGCAACCAACAAAATGAGATCACTCTTGCTCATTGCTCTTTTAGCATTTCATCTCAACTCTTTCTGAGGAATGACATACTTCCTCAAGCTATTATTTTAAACAAAAATATTGAAACCCTTCATCATAGAGTTAGTCATGCATACTTGGCATTATTCGGTCCTGGAAAGTACAAATCTTGCCTCACATTTCACTTAGTCAGCCGGTGTTACCATGCATTTTTAGCATATGTGTGTGTGTGTGTGTGTGTGCCTTGCTTACACATTCCATAATATTCATTCACAATTATTTGGTCTTAATATCAATCTCCATACCGATAACCTATAACGCATTCAATCCATGCACTCAAGCATATACAAACATAGATAAATACTTGGCACACAAGTTCACTGCTTGCACCTCTTTCCATGTCATTCACACACATAGACATTTCAAACTTCTAAACCCTTCCTCCTAGATATTTTACAACCATTCTTATGAAAAATATCCTAGGAATACTCAACAATATGTTGCCCTCTCTGTTGAGAGCTTACAGTCATTCACATGGCAAGTCTCGTAGACATATTCATAATTATGTTGTCCTTTATACATGACAACAACCAACAAGAAAATACTCTTGCCTCAAGTGTTATAAAAGCATCCCAAAAATCAGAAAAAACAATTGGGTAATTATATCATAACCCAAGGCAACAAAATGTTAAATTTGGTCTCTTAAATCATTCTTGGTTATCAAACCTTAACCAAGGAAATCCTTCCTAAATTCCCTCTTATTGTCATTTGAGCATATTAAGCCATACCCATATGGTCGCCATCCAACTTAGGATGTAAATTTGACCCATTGGTCATATGGAAATGCTCCAAGCTTTCTTTACATCAGTTTTTCATTAATTATTGCAGCCTTATCTCCAGTAGCATCATCAACATTTCATTCATGTTGTTAATTCTCATGTTAACATCAGGTCAACATTGACCAAAATAATCCATCAACAGGCCATACCTTACAACCAATCCATAGGTAATAATAAGTCTATTTCCTTGTTATATACATGTTCCATCATTACCATATGCATTGCAACATAGTTTGTGCATCAAGCATATTACACATGCCTTCAGTGCATGTACATTCTAGTTGTCTGCCTTTTTGCATTCACATGCTTAGACCCGCCTATTGAGGAAAGGTGAGAATTACCTTACTCAATCATTTTCGAATCTTACTTGGCTAGAGTAAGATAGTTGGGAATGTCACTTGGGATTTATAGCCTGTAAACCAAAAAGATCACTTGATTCACAAGTAATAAGTATAAGAAACCAAGGTTGATTTTTGTATTATGTTTTAATTGTGCAAAAGAAGAAAGTGAAAAATATACATGTGTTATGTTCAAGATAAAGAAACAAATGAGATGAAAATTTGAAAAAATGAATCAAAATAGTACACAAGTGAGACAAAATCAACAATCTAACTTTTTATTGATTTCATTTTGAGTTACAAAAACATAATCATGTTTACAAACCCCTGCGAGGGTATGGACCAAGATCATATTTAGAAGCCTCCGATGGGCACCATACAAAAAGACTCTGACAACAAGAAAGGATTGAGACTAAAAATCTGGATCAACTTTTCCACAGAAGCATCATTTACTGACTCTTTCAATAGCAAATTGTTGAAGTATATGACTCTATATTTGAATCCTGCTACCTTCAATAAGACCCTTATATTAAAAAAAATAAAAATAAAATAAAAATAAAAAAAATTCTTTCCCCCCTTGTCTCTTCCTTTGTAATGAGCTTTTATCTCTTCCAAAAGAGGTTGTGGTAGTTCCAACTACCTTTTTAGTTAAGAGTTAATTAACATAACACAAATTTGAGACAAGTGATAATAAATAATAAGGGTATTTTAAATAGTAACTAATAGGTGGGACCCCTTAACTATCTTCTTAACAAAAGTCTTTTTAATTATGATTCCCTCCTTGTTACTCCATCGTTTAATTGAAATATGCCATCAATCAAAATCCACGCAACCATGCTGCTCAAACAAAATCAGGCATAAATAAAACCATCCATCAACATGACATTACAAATCCATATTTGCTATGAGAGGCAGTTTGCCTGTTTTCACTGCTTGTTGTTCTTTGATTTCTCTGTTGATTGAACTTTTGCAGCAAGGGGTTGGGTTGAACCTCACTAATAACATGAGATTGTACATCGTAATGATGGGCATGGGAAGTGACCAACTCTGAAGAGTCCTTAGAGGACTTGGAAGGGGAAGCCACTTTCTTTCCTTTATATGTCATAAGCTCAGGGATGGCAGTCTTCAATATCTTGCTAGCATGGGAAGATTGGACATGTGAAATGGCATGGTCAACTTGAGCATGTTGGTTCAGTGGTGGTGGAGGAGGTAATGGTAACGAGACAATGGGCCAATTGTGATGATGAACTATAGGCTGTTGGACTATTTCTTGCCACCCATCATTGATGGGCATTCTGGTTGCAGAGACACATGGGCAGGGACATGGTCATTGGATAAGCTCTAGTGAGGTTGGAAAGGGGGTCTGCCAGGTCTAGGGTGAGGCTGCAGGATTCCTTGGCCAACCAGGTTAAAAAACCCAGCTTGAAATAACTGATTTAGTTCTTGAGAATCAACATCAAAATGAATGGAAAACCATGGCCTTCCATGCCCTCTTTGCCAAAAGTTGTTTTTGCCTTTGTTTTCTCATCTTCCCTGACTTCCCCTGCTGAAGAAACTCATGTCTAAAAGAAAAAATTTAATCAGAATATGAATAATAATTGACCAATCTATCATCAAACTCTCTGCCTAAAACAAATTGAAATATTGGCTCTTTTAATTCACATACAGGAGCATATGCAATCCATTCAACATTCCTCATACAACAACCATAACAATTTCCAATTTGAACCATATTGTATTAGAACAGGGAAGTACAATGACATTGGGAGAATGGGAGGGATTGTAAGGTATGCAAAGTGATTCCATGACGGGAAAATAAATATGAATATTGTTCTAAACAAAATGAGTATTTAATCCTGACACATTCCTAACAACCACATCATCCACCTCATTATTTGCAAGTTACAACAACTCTGTTTTGACCCTTCATTCAACCTCGTCTCTTTATTCTCTTAAACTCTTTATAATAATAGAACACATGGGGAATAAAATGTTTTGGGATAGATGATGGATTTGTATTGTGCGTAAAATGAAATAATGAATGGGAAATGGAAATGATCCATGTTCTTTATTGCACATTTATTAAATAGCAAACCTCGACATTAACCTCTGATTATTATCTTCTATCCTTTTTTTCATGCCAATAACTAATTAAAATCAATTTAGTAGAATCAAAATGTATTCACAAAACAATGTCTAACTTCCCAACCAACATTTGTCGAAATCTTGTCAAACCAAATTCATCATCCAACATGACTTTATTATGCATCTTCTTGCAGGTCGAAGTCAATCGATTAAATTCATTACCATGCTATTGTAACCTAAATTACAGAGGTAAACATTGACAGTGAGTTGTGGCATAGTAACTCGAAAAAAATAATTGTTTGTCTTTGTAAACAGAATAAGAAAACTTTTCATCATCCTCAATCACATCAAGTTATAATAACCCAATAATCCCCATGACTTTGCTATTTGAATTTGTGAGAAAATTTGCAGAGGTCGATACTTAACAGTAGGATATATAACATCTTATGACAACATAAACAACCTCTACATTTCCCTGTGAAACTAGGATGGACTACAAGCTATCGACTTCCACACTATGTGAATGAGGACTTAGGGATGGGCCTTTTGCAAGACAATCAATGAAATAACAACTGAGACACATGACATAATAGGGTTATGCAATAATATCGACATTAACAACAGGTCGAAACCATGAGAAGACAAACTCTGTTTATAAGCCCAACATTTAGTCAACGGTTGAACATATGCACAATGAAGAAGTAAACCACGACAAGGGCAAAATAAACAATGAGGGTTTATAAAGTATGTCAATTCAAAAACATTTATGCACAAGACAAACTAACATAGGAAGAATTTCTAGTTGTAGCCACCATGGATTTCCCCAAATGCACCCACAATTTTGTTATTTTTGGGCTGGAATGTCAATATAACCACAATTTCCACATAAATCCGAAAGTCCATAACTTGTTAAAGTAGGTTGTCAAAACACAAATCCAAATCCCCTTGCTCTATTAGCAAGCAAAACCCGTGAAGGGTATGAGACAAATCCATGTTGGGTGTCCAGATCAAAATGAACTAACAACAATACACATAGTGCATCAATAAACATCCAAAACCTTGGCATTTTTATTATGTATCTATGCCAAACCCGTGGGTAATTTGAAACAAAATCACATTTGTAAACATTCGACCCATTATCAACGAGTGATACAACAACAACAACAACATGTCTACCATATCATATCCAACAACCCATTATTTCATCGACAAGCTCACACATTATGCAACATGAAAACTCATATAGTTTCATCACAACCATAATCTAAATGAAGAGTGCCAAAGACAACCCAACACCTCATTTCGAAACCCATTATTTATACAAAAGGAGGTGCACAAACTCAGGTCACCACCCATTATCATTTCAAGCTTCAACAAAACCCAAAATCTCAAAATCTTCCATTTGAACAAAAGAAAAATACACACAACATGCATACTTACAGAGCCAATATATCAATTTTAATCAGGGCAAAGCTAAAATATTTGATGCATGGAGGAGTCAAAAGAACCATACCTGAGAAAAATCGCTTAATAACCTCAAGAAGCATGCCAATTCCTTGACAATGACCAAGAAATCTGAAACAATCAGTTAACAACAATGCCCAAATTCCAAATGAAATGACATCACAAAGGTGGCCTAGTTCGAAATGGGGAAAGAACGATGTCCATTTACTGCATGTCTTTTCCACCATCTCCAAACATTCAATTCTACTAACTACTCAGTCCACTGTGGAGCGCACTCAACATATCAACCAAAATATCCACCACACTACATAAAACATTGACCATAATACATCATATGCCATATAACATTTAACATTAATGTTATCCGCCCTAACACCAATGTCATCCATTATGCCATCGAATATTGCAACCAACACCTACATTCATATCCCATGTTCATTTTAATAAAGATTGATGCCATTATATAATAGTTATGAACCATGTCCACACTATGTAACAAACAAGACTCATGTTGCTTGCACCAAGGTTTGTATTTGCTCGTATTTGTATTTGAGAATATCATCAAAGCTTGAATCCCTTCATATGGGCTTAATATCCAATGCTGAATTAAAACTTGATTTAAAAGCCACTTTTATCCCCTATTATAAGCACAAAACAACACATCAAATATGTGTGCAATAAGATCATTGATGAACCTTTTTCTCATTTGGCGAATTTTATGGATTCTTTTGCCAGTCATATATGTCAAAAGCATGTCACCAAATTTAGACCATAACCAAAACCTTAGAAAAATTTATGTGCTTAAGTTGAGGTAATCATTTTCTTTACTTGTTTTCAAGGGGTCCCACCTACTAGTTATTATTATCGATAATATAAATAATAATGCATTACGACTTCTTTGCAGGCAGGATGTGTGTTGCACTTTTGTGCATCAACACTACCTTTAGGTCAATAGGCACATATATTTTCTTTAACACAACCATGAGCTCATAAACTTGCTCATATGCCCATATCACCTTTCCTCTTTTATGAGGACTATCATTAGTTCAAATAACTCCTTTTTTTTCCTTTTTCTTTAATGGGATATCCCATTTACAGGTTTCATTTATTACAGGTCAAGCAAACTGACCTTACACATTTTCCCATCAATTCTCTAATCATGAGGAGTTATACATACGAGGTTTGGTCTTTTTATTTAAGCAACAATTATAATTATCAGGGCTCCTTCGACCCATATATTCTGGTAGTGTTTTTTTTTGTTTGTTAATTTGTGCAGGACCTGCGATTAACCTGTGGCTTGAGAAACCGCGACTCAGGGGCATCTAAGCCGTCAAAATCACCCGGGGATCGCACCCGGCCTGAGCCACACCAACCCTTAACATGGTTGGATTTTTTGTCCCCACAGGTTTCGAACCGGTGACTTTAACATCACAGAGTGGCTTAACAACACACTCCGTCACCGACTGTCCTACACCTCGGGGACTAAAGGTTGAAGGACATGGGGGTGGGCTTTGATCCACTTATGTGTGCACGGGTCACGATACCATTTATTATAGTATCTCTGGGTGCAACCACACGTTCGACCACTACCTCAAGGTGTCCCCATGGCTCCAGGTAAAGCCCTCACGAGAATTGAACCTTGCCCAACGGTGAAAAACTCCTCGCTTTCCACCATTGGATCCAACCCCTTTGGGCTATATTCTGGTAGTGTTACAAACATCAGTCCTTTTCATTTATGAACTTAAGCAACTCTTAACATGATTATGCCATTTTCAACCATTCACATTCATGTTCATCCATTAATGCTTGTCAACATATTTCCATTCCTGTAGGAGTAGTTATCATTCCAACAAAACACCAAATGCTTCTTCTGCTGCAAATTAGTGTGTAGTTTTTCTGTTGTAAATAATTTTAAAGCAAAATTTTCAATTTGTAGTCCTTATCCTCAAGAAGTCAATGTAAATGATAAACTAACTTTTAAGCCAGAGAAACTCTTTTTAACGGGTTCGTCTTGGTCTTGTTACACCAGTCCTGGGACTGATTTCTGGCCCATCTAGGCCTAGTGTTGTAGCTTGCTCTGATACCACTTTGTAACACACCCAACCCCCTAAGTACCTTTTTAAGGGATGGGGTATTAAAATTTAACTTTTCTTCAACCATCTCAAAACCTTTTCCCGAACATACCACCATCTTCTGCTCATCGAGAGCCTTAATCCAACGACCGTAACCAAGTTCAATTATGAGCTCGAAATCAAAAGTTATAGCCTTTCAAAGTTCCAGCCTTCGTTGTTCAATGACCAACTCTTACCATGTGGTCACTTATTAATCGCGCCAACCAACATGGCAATGACACGCTAGATTCACAGGCCTGACCCTCTGCTCCACCTCTCATTGTCGTCATGACTTCATATCCCGTGGTTTTCTCCCACTACAAAACTCTGACGATGATTCACCAATGAACACCTCCTCAAAATCCTACGGCTCTCAACCCTTGATCTCTACGATTCAAAGCACATTGATGATGTCATTTGACGCAGGGGTTAAAGGCCAGTTCCCAATGGTCTTCACGGTATATAGATGTGACCAATGAGATCAACGGTGGAGGTCTCACCTTTTCCCTGTGTCGATCAACGATTGTCATTAACCCCGACTCCCATCGTCATCAACATTTCTTAATCGAACACGATCTTACCAAAATCCCACATTTATGACGATGACACATCTAGATCCAACGGTCCAACTCCTCATCAAATCTGCAGTGAGATCAACGATTATATGTGCTTTCCTCCCCAGACTTTCGTCAACCAACCAATAACTAACACCTGTCATCCTAGGGACACTATAACTGCCTTACTAACATGCCATGTCATTCATGATGTTATTGTCCTCACTCTCCTTTTAAACAAGTCCCACAGAAGATCAATGACAAAACTTTCCTCTCGCTCAATGACAGATTGATGACTATCATCATGTCATTGATGCCTGTGTTGTCAGGGTTCGAGTTTCCTCCCGGTTCACCCACCTCTCACCTCCAACGACGATGCGTCGGGTATCTATGGTCCAGATTTCCTGGGGACAAACCCTCACAGATCCAATGACCATAACTGAAATGAAGATCCAAGAGACCTCTTCACCTAATGGGACCACTTTCATCCCATCGACCAATTCCTAGGTGACACCTATCACCTTCTTGGACACGTGGAATACCGATTTGGTAGGCCACGTCATCAGGTCATCACCACGTCCTCTCATAGCTTAGGTGAAACTTCCAACAAATCGACAGTATCGATTGCATCTCGAAGCTCCTTGAATATTGGTAGATCAACGGCCTAGATTTCCTCCCAGAGTTCCTTTGTCAGAGTGTAACTATGTAACTCACTCTGATTAGTACCCTGTGATGGGTGGTCATGATAACTTCACAAAGGTATAATGACAAGGACTAAGACATATGTCCTTAGGTACAAAATCGACGAGGCTCGTACTTGGTTTGTCCTACGAATTTCAAACCAACATGTGTCCACCTCTGTACACATTGGTTGCCACTTAACCTGACATGTGGCCCTGCCACCTAGTCGTAACACGTGGCACTCATAATCCAATACGAGGTCCTACCTAAAAACTCGAATCTATTTGACACATGGCACAACCATCACTTAACACATGGACCAACCACCATGTGACATGTCATCACTAGGCCCAAGGTCCTTCAGTTAGACGTTGAAATCTGTTTACCACACATTGGTTAGGATTACGTCCTTGGCACATGTACCCTTCTACTCACATGCTTACCTTTGAAATCAACGACTAGGATTAAGTCTTTCCTTCTCATTGATAGAGGGTCCAAATCATCCCTCGAAATGGCTCCCATAAGATTTCAACCACCTTGGATCCAATGATCATGGTTGCTCTCCGACCAAATTAATGGACTAGATCATTGCTCGGAGTCTCCTTTGTTGGAGTCGCACTACAACTAAGTGTTGAAACTCTTCGATGGCTCATTCCTGATTGATGGTCAGGATCTCCTTACCTCTGATCCTTTGATGGATCAACGACTATTGATAACTTGGGGTAATGACATGGGTTCTCTTCTTATCCACAACCTAATTAATGGTCTAGATCTTCTCACTATGTTGATCCAATGACTATGATCCCTTGCAACTTAAAACAAGGGTTCATCTCTGGGTAACCGTCTGATTAAGGACTTGGCAAGTCGGGGATTTCTTCCAAGTCATATCTAAGACTTACCAAGTCTTCAGGAACTCTGCAATCCCTTTTTCAAGCCGACTAAGGAATTTGGTCCTTACCATTTTGGTGATGGTTTTAATTTTGCAAACTTTCCATTTCATTGGTAGAAGGTTTCACAGGGCTCAAATCCCTTTGACTGCACAAGGACTTCCTACAGGCACTAAGGCATTTCGATATCCATCTCGTGGTACTTCTAGATGTCCTTCGAATGCAATTTTCATGTCTTGCAAGCTTCCCAATTCAAGGACGTGCAGGTTTTAGGGCTAGCCCTACAATTAGTATTTCTCACACATCTCAGAGGGATCAATCATTTATTCATTGAACTTACTAGTCCCTAGTCAAAACCATACAAGGTTCATGAGTACTCTAGTATGCCTAACTTACACATTTTACAATGTGAGAATTGGCACACAATACATGGATTCCTTGCAGATTGTACATGCATATCTACCCATTCAAGACAACATTAATAGAAAAATAATCTTTCATTTTAGTCCATCATTACTCATGTACTCATACTTGTAGTGAAACAACCAATCTAATCATCAACAAACATACACATTATTGCATACAAATACATGCATCCAACCATTTCGTTTCAATTACACAGGGTGTAGGGATACTTATCTATTACAGTTAGTGACTAGCCAAATGACTGTGGGTGTTCGCATTTCCACCCAACCGTGGGCTCAGATGCAACAATTCTTTGCCTTTTGGCCACCCCCGTTCCAAGCCATGATACCACCAGGGAGATCTCTTTGAGGTTCTCAGAGAGTTTTTGGTAGATGAGGGTTTCCCCACTCTTAGTAACATGTCCTTTTTCACCTGCATATCCCAAGCCCAATCGAGGTTTATCAAATTCCCTTCAAGCATCAAGCTCGCGACCTCTCACTCAAGTCAGGTTTTCTGGGTTATTCGACCAATCTTACAACTATTTTCTTGCCCTATGAAATTCCCATAAACTCTCCTTGAGTTATCTCTTGTTTTTCATGCTGGTGTCTCCCCTCTTTCCCTTTCTTGTGTCTTTTCCTGCACGGATGCTCTCCGGAGGTTCTCGACCTATCCTTTTGTTTCTTTTGTCAGAAGGCAACTCGTGGGTCAATTTGGACGACATAATTGGTACTTTGTTGTACCTTTTGCTGGAAACCTCTGTTGTCTTAGCCATATTTTCCATATCTGCATTCATTGAGGGTGGTTGGTTGCTCAACCACCAATCCTCCCTCGTTAACCAACTTGCCTTTCCATCAGGGCTAAGTAGAAGTTTGAATATTCCAAAATATCCCAGCAAGGAAGTTTGGGTCATGTTGACATAATGAACCCCTTTCCGAGATTTCCCATTCTTTCCCTTGTTAGTATCATGGCCAGTGCTTTGAGGCTTCACCCCCAAAGTTAGTTGTTGGCAGTTACAGTTAAACAATAATATATTTCCAATATTTACACGACATTTACATGACAATCACTAATTATGATTAATTACAAGCTGAAGGAAACAATGGTGTTACAGTCCCACTCAAGGGGGGTGCCTATCCTTCTAGCCTTATCAAAACATGCCAACATGTCACTTATGGGAATTGAACACAAGTGGAGAGGAGAACAAACAATCCACCCAACCACCCGAGCTATGAAATTTGGACAACCCATTAAGGATGTTACTCATGATAATGCATTTGTGGAATAGGATAAGTGCAATTCTTGGTTCATAACGTCATCGATAGAGAGAACAAACAATAGTTCTCGATCACAGCTTCATGGTTGGACAAATAAACAACATTGCTTATGCACAACATCATGGTCAAATAGAATAAACAATGTCCCTTGGTCACAACATGTGGTTGGGTGTATTAGACAACACCCCTTGGTTACAACACTATGGTCAAACAAAATACACAACACCCCTCAATCACAACTTCATCCCTAAACAATGGCCCTCTGTCACAACGTCGTGGCTAGAAATAATAGACAACATCCCCCAATCATATATTTGTGGTTGAACGAAACAACAACGTACCCCCTGTCACAACTTCATAGCCATACATAATAAATGATGACCCTTGATCATAAGTTTTGGATCGAACATATTAGACAATGCTTCTCGATCACAACATCAAGTTTGAACATGATAGAGAACACATGTTGGTCACAATGTTGTGGTCAAATGGAATAGACAACCCCCCCCAATCACATATTTGTGGTTAGATGCAATATGCAATACCCCTCAATCATAGCTTCTTGGTTGAGCAAAATAAACAACACTCAGTCACAATTTTGGGGTTGGATGGAATAAACAACAACTATTGATCACAAGTTTGTGGCTAAACAATATAAACAACACCCCTTGGTCACAACGTCATGGTTGGACAAATTTGACAAGACACCTTGATCACAATTTCATGATCCAATAGAATAGATAACACCTCTCAGTAACATCATTGTGGCTAAACGAAATAGACAACACCCATTGGTCACAACATCATGGCTAGACAAAATACACAATACCCCTTGCTACACCATATATTATATGGGGTATCTGTGGACCAATTCATGACACTTTGCAGGATGACACCCATGGACTTTCTATGCACCAATTGCAAATATTAGGGGCACTTTGTTATTGCACATATTATTTTGTGCTACCTTCATTGCTTACCTAACCATTGGCCAACCAAGGGGGAAGGTGACA
>ML791307.1:507134-549554 GCA_009831015.1 Picea engelmannii
GCCCTAGCTAGTTTATTTCCATTCTGTCTGTAAGCATATTTCAGTCATTTGTTATTAATGAAATGAAGTCTTATTTCCGCTGCATCTCTGCGTTTATGTGTATTTCTATATTTCATTGTGTTCCTACATAAATCCGGATCACATTAGGATTATTTCATTTTACTACTTCCCTTTTCATTTAATTTATAAATTTAATTCTAGACTTCTTACCAACTTGGACTTAGGCTTAATTTTTTTGAATAGGCTCAGACTTTCATTTGGGGATTTATAAGTAATCATTTCAATCCTTAATTATTTAATTAAATCCAGAAATGCATAAAGATTTTACAAGGTTTAATTATTCACCCAAGGTTTTCTAAGCCACCTAGATTCATTGACTCAAGTGTTACTTTCGTGACGTGCCCTCCAAGATGCACTTTGTGCTCCAAGGGTGCCACTCGCCTTTGACTGGTTTTGGTATATGTGCAACCCTTGGAGTCAGCACTCCATTTGGGTGGCCTTGTGAGAGACAAAGGGATTCTAAGGAATAAGGACCCTACCTTATTGTGGGCCCCTTAGAAATCTTCGTGAGCGACTGTATCAGTCCGCCCTCACGACATCGTGGACCTCTCGAACTAGGTAATTGTTAACCTACAATTCAAGCGATGACGAGAGTGTTATTAGCCCGTGACAAGGGCGCTGCCACACCTCTCCCTCAATATTTGGTCTATGTGCATGGCCTCTTTACTCCTTATGTAAGTCAGATTAGAAAGCAATCATCAGCCTGCATCCATCAACAAAACACTGTCAATAATCCATATACAAAATCATACTATAATCAATCATATGTCACATATGCATAAATGAAATACTCGAACCAATACAATCCACTCCCTGACTCAATCCAGAGTCCCAAGAGGTCCATCGATGCCATCGGCACCCACAATCTGTCAAGTGTCCTGCACACTCAGGGAAGACTCGTTAATAACATATGTCAATACATATATATCAAATAACATTAAATCATAATCCATCAACATCATCATAAGAATCCATAAGCGAAATATATAGCCATGTTCTATAACTAGATCACTTGCACGCAAGTGTCCTCAAAGAATAAGTTGGTAACATGTGCTTGCAAGAGCGGGATGTTACATACACCCCCTCTTGTTTTAAACTTCTTCCCGAAGTTGTACAGTATATCTAAAATGCAGTAATAAAAGTAACTGGAAAGATCTAGATATCCAGTCTATCAAACAAATACGAAAACTGTTGGCGCATAGCATATGCGTCCTCTGAGGTAGCCGAGTGTGGAATATAATTGTCCCACTGGACCCTGACCTGATCGACTGTTCGACATCGTAGCTATCGAATGTGATGGTCCAGAATGCGTATTGGCTCTACCATGAGTGCACCCTCATCTGAAACCTGCAAGGAACTCATGTCAATCACATGTGTAGGATCACTAACATAATGTCTCAAAACAGATACATGAAAAACATCGTGCATACGCCTCAAAGAATCAGGCAAGGCTAGACGATAGGCCACGGGTCCTTTCTTTTCCACAACCTCGAAGGTTCCCACAAACCTAGGAGAGAGTTTATCTCCCTTCCCAATCTTGATCAAACTCTTGTGCGGTTTCACCTACAGGAAAACTCGGCCGCCAACTTCATAATTGTGGTCAACGCGATACGCATTGGCATAACTCTTCTATCGAGCTTGTGCTTCATTAATCCTTTGTCTTATCAATTGCATTTGTTCTTCCATATCTTGTATCGCTTCAGGTCCTAACAATACCTTATCCTCAAGTCGATCCCAACTCAATGGCGTTTGACACGGTCATCCGTAAAGAAACTCAAATGGTGCCATCTTAATGGTACTTTGATAACTACTGTTGTACGCAAACTCTACCAGTGGAAATAAATCTTTCCAACTTTTATGTTGGTCCATCACATACATGCACAACATATCTTCCAAAATTTGGTTCATTCTTTCTATATGCCCATCTATCTTAGGGTGATATGTTGTACTAAAGTTCAATTGCATCCCCAAGGCCTCTTGGAAATTGGTCCAAAAATGTCCCGTAAACACTGATCCTCTATCGGATATGATCCTTTTTGGCACACCATGTAATCTCACAATCTCGATGATAAAAACTCTAGCTATGTCTAGCACCTAATACGTCATACGCATAGGAATAAAATGTGCACTCTTCGTTAGAGTGTCAACTACCACGAAAATCAATTCATACCTCCTTGCTGTCAATGGCAATCCAACATTAAAGTCCATCGAAATGACCTCCCATTTTGATTCCAGAATGGCGTGTGGTTGTAGTAATCCTGTCGAATGTCTATGTTCAGCCTTCACTTCCTGGAATTCTAGACATCTCGCCACGTAGCTAATTATGTCTGCTTTCATTCCTTTCCAGAAGAATAAGGGATTAAGGTTTGCCCTCATCTTCGTGACTCCTGGATGAGCCATGTACACTGTTATATGATCTTCACTTAAAATCAAACTTCTCAATTCGTCGTTAGGTGGTATGTAAATCCGATTATTATACCTCATCAATCCGACGTTGTCCAATGTATAACCTTCGAACTTTGGTACCATCATAGTGTCTTGTCTGATATTTTCCCTAACCTCTTTATACTAGTCATCGTCAAACTGTATAGTTAGAATCTTTTCTCGAATATTTGTCTGAAGAGATATCACCGAAAATATGCGTGGTCTCTGACTCAACGCATTTTCCACTCTGTTCATTGTTCCTTTTATGTAAGTAATCTCAAAATTGTATTCTCTAAGCAATTCTAACCAACACCTTTCTCACACGTTCAAGTCACTCTGTGTAAATATGTTTTACAATCCACAATGGTCCATTTTTAGTTCGGATTTTTGTCCAATCAGATAGTGTCTCCACACTCTCAAAGCATATACAATGGCCAATAGCTCCAAATCATGCGTTGCATAGCTCTCCTCATGCTTTCTTAATTTCCTTGAGATGTATGTGATCACTCGACCGTCTTGCATCAAGATTCCGCTTAATCCTTCCTTGGATGTGTCAGTGCATACCAAGAATTCCTTGTCCATGTCGGGGACTTGTATTATGGACGCTATCGTCAACAACCCCTTAAGACTTTGAAATGCTTCCGCACACTTCTCAGTCCATACAAACTTCTTATTTTTCTTCTGCAATTCCGTGATCAGATTTGCTATCTTTGAAAAACCTTCAAAGAACCGTCAGTAATATCCTGCTAATCCCATAAAGCTGCATACTTACGATACATTTGTCGACGCAGGCCATTCCATAATAACCTCTACCTTCACTGGATTCACAATGATGCCTTTTTCGGAGATAACATGCCCTAAGTAATGAATCCTCGACTGGTAAAAAGTGCATTTCAACAGTTTCCCGCATAATTTGTTTTCTCGTAAACACTGTAGTACCAAGAACAAATGTTCATCATGTTCTTCCACCATCCGAGAATATATCAGTATGCCATTAATGAATACTTGAACAAACTTGTCCAAGTATTCACGGAACACCCCATTCATCAAGCTCATGAATACCCCTGGGGCGTTTGTTAGTCCAAACGGTAAAATGGTAAACTCATATTGTCTTAAGCTTGTCTTGAATGCGGTCTTATGAATATCTTCCCTTTAATTCGTAACTGTTGATATCTCGATCTCAATTTTATCTTTGAAAACAATGTCGTGCCTTTCATTTGATCAAACAAATTGTCTATTCTTGGAAATGGATATTGGTTCTTAATCATCGCCTTGTTCAATTGATACAAAGCCTCCACGACCCTTCCTTCTTTCTGATGAAAATAACAGGCACACCCTAAGTTGACACACTTGGACCTATAAGCCCCAGGTCAACAACTCCTTCAACTGCATTTTCAACTCTTGTAACTTAGGTGTGGACATCCAATAAGGCACTCTTGCTATCGGTTCAGTTCCAGGTTTCAATTCGATTGTAAACTCCAATTCTCTTTCGGGCGACAAACCTTGTAACTCTTCTGGAAACACGTCAACAAACTCTCATACTACCGGAAGGTTTTCTAATCCTTCTGCCTTGCCCTTATCATTTAGCGCTGACATTGCATATAATTTACATCCTCTGTGCATGCTCTTCTGCAGCTGTAGGGAAGAAATGAACCTCAAGGACACTCCCTAGTTTCTTCCTACGATCACTCTTCTCTTTCCCTCATCATCAGTCAAACTCAACCGCTCCATCTTATAGTTAAGTATTGCATCATGTGATTCCAACCAGTCCATAAGATCGTGACGTATAGGTCAAAATTCATTATAAACTCTCCCAAGTTAATGCGATAGTTCGTAACCCTTCCTCCAACCTTCTGTTTGGCACTCGAAGCCATTTATACGTACCTAAACTCATCCTGATCGACTGCCTTTACCTTAATTCTTTTCAGCGTTGCACTAGAAATAAATCTCTTTGTAGCACCAAGATCTATCAAAATACTAAAAGTTTAGTCGGAGATGGTACCTAACGTCTCAAACATAGTGGACTGGTGCTCGGCCTGGTGGTTATTCACTACTACATGAATCCTGTGGGCCTTGCCCAAATCTCCAACTATAGTGTGTCCCATTGACCTGGCCGCTCTAACATTCTCAACCAGACAGTCTCTTTGGTAATGTGGCTCTCCACATGTCCAACATCCAGTCTTTGGTCCAATACTCATGGTCCCCGAAGTAGAATCTTTTGGCCTACCAGCCTGAAATCCTGGTGTGTTCTGCTAAACAGGCCTAAACTACTGCTGCTACGAGCGACATTGTTGTTGATGTTGTGGTCCTCTATAGGGAGTCCTTTGCTGAGGAGTCGGTCATCGTGGTGTTGTGAACATGGATCCTCTCAATGTATCTCGATGCCCTGATGTATGTCGGGCTGGTGTTTGATGCTGCTGCACACCTGATGTCGTCTTTCCAGTCAATCTTGTAGGAGTTTTGCCCTGACGCCCGCTGGCCAATTCTTCCTCAGTTATGAGGGCCTTCTTGACTGCATCGTGCAATGTCTAAGGCATTAGGATCCTCATCTTCAGACGGATGTTGAAGTTAAGTTTGAACACAAACTTGTTGACCTTTAGCTTCTCCATGTTTAGGTGTGGAGCATACCTAAGCAACTCCATGAATCGTGCCTCATACTCAGGCACCATACGACCACCCTATCATAAGGCATTGAACTCATTGAGATGGTGCTCAATGAATTCCTTTGAAAAATACGTTTCCTAGAACCGTTTCACGAACACTTCCCATGACACATCTTCGACGACCATGTTTAGTTGGGGTAGGAGAGTCTTCCACCATAGAAGAGCGCTCCCCTTTAGTTGAAAGACCACTATGCGAACCTTCATGTTGGAGGTGTAGTCACAAAGTGAAAAGCACATTACCATGTTATCCAACCATGCCTCGATGGATGAGCCATCTGTGGCACCCATGAACTCGGGAAACTTAACCTTCTCGAGTTCTAAGTGAATTCTACCACTACCAGCTGGAGCGTGCCGTGAACCTTCATTGGGTACAGGTGCCCTGGCCTCATCTCTATCTAGTCGGCTAATCAAGGCCTCTGACATCCTCTCAAAGGACCTCATCAAACCAACCACACCCCCCACAACAATTTTCTCATGTCCAATGACTTGTTCTTCTCCTTGGGAGTTAGACCCATCTGGCGTGGATGCCACTGGAGGCGTCACACCACCTCCCCTAGCACCACGTCGTCTACCTCCACAATGTCCTCTAACCATGATTACCTGCATGGACAGATTTTACGTTTTAATTAGCGATAAGGTATTAATCAAGTGTTTAATATAGTGGAAGACATAATGATCCCAAGTCGCGGGGTTGAACCCGCTCTGATACCATATGTAACGACCCCTCCATTACGACAACAAATAGCGATGTATAATAGGTCATAAATAGCGAGGTATAAATAGCGATGCATTAGAAAACTAAAATCGTCATGACATAATTAATAACATCACAAGCTACACATCATCATAATTTAATAACGACACATTCGACGCATTAACATAATTAACAGTGACGCATAATCAACACATAAACATAAAGAGTGACACAATTCAACACAACACGATCAGCGGAAGAAAATACAATAAATGATCAACCATGCCACCGAGAAATAAAGAACTACCCTCCCAACCTACCCTGCAGGGTTAGGACCTCCTGGACACATAAGAAACACTCAAGCCCAGGATTCATTCGATTGATTTTGACCACTTAACGTCTCAAGGTTGGCAACTTTTCTAAGGAACAAGGAGGTATCTATGCCCCCCTTAATCAATCACAAATCATGACTTCATGCTAGATTATCAATCATACATCAACATTATTTCCATGGTGCAAGAGAAATATAACTAATTGATCAATCGTACATCAACTTCATCTTCAAGGAGCAAGAGTAAGCTAATTAAATAATCAACCATAGTTCAACTTTAATTTGAAGACATAAGAGTAATCATCAATTTTATTTCATGGCGCAAAGGAAATCTAATCACATAACCAATTATACATCACATTAATTTCAAGGCACAAGAGTAATCATCAGATTTATTTCATGGCGCAAATAAATCTAATCACATAACCAATCATAAATCACATTATTTAATTGCGCAAGAGTGATCTAAATATCCAATCCTAAATTGAATTCAAGACTAGATTAGACATCATAATAACTATCAATTCTTCATAGTGCAAGAGAATAACTACTTTGCTTATTCAATAACTCAATCAAGTCAACACCAACTAAGTAAGTGAAGGAACATAGGGACTTTTAAACATGCAAGGGCATAAGAGCAATCTTTGTGACAGGTATAAATCTACTCTAACATCAATAGTAACTTGCCAAATTCTTTCATGGAGGTGAAGCATAACTTATTAAATGTTTTAAGTGCTGTAACAAAAAACATCTACATAAATCTTATTATGTTTCTTTTATGTTATGGATTATCTTATTTAAGAGATATACAAGAAATTCCAAGGCCACATTAATAGTCCACATTAAATTGTAAGGGAAGGACCAATCTTCTTTTAACAACAATTGGAACTCAGGGCTACCTTACTAGCATAATCATTTAACACATGTTAAATACTTCACAAGGAACCTCATCCTCCTTTGCATCTGTAATTAAGGACTAAAGGAAGTCCACTTCAAGCAATAGTAACTAAGGATTATGTACACATAAAATCTAAATTTCTCTTACTATTTACCATATCAATTCATCGTGACTCCATAAAATAACTTAAATCTTTTAATAAGAAAACGAACAATCAAGCGCAAGGGCGAGCAAGAAATTGCATGAGAAAATAAAATCCACGAGAGCATAAGTGCAACCTTAAGACATATAACAACTTATTCTAATCCTCAATAATGAAATTCCCCATCAGGTTATAAGATCAACATCACATCAGGCGATCAAGCTTTCTAACTAAAGGACTCTAAGCATGGTTTGAGTTGTTTTATTTCAAGGAAGTTTTAAGCTTTTTTGAAAAGGGGGAAATAAAGCAATTACAATCCCAAGAAGAAATTCCTAAAAGACTGAATACTTTTAAGGAAGCGAATGAAGAAATTTAATCAATTTGCACTAAAAACATTCAATTGTTGCACAACCAATTTTTTTATGGACTTGTGAATCTAGTGTACAAGTTCAACCAACACTTGCTTCGGCCTACAAACTGAACAAGTGGCCATGTAAATGAGTTGTTGCACTTGAAATAATTATGCCTTGGATAAAGAGCAAGTACAACTGCAACATGGAAATTTATTTCTAGGACTTGACTCCTGTGCAATTAAATTCGTTGTTAGGGAAAAACACCCAGGGTAATGCTCCATGATTCTACTAAAGGTATTATTGAGCAATTATTTCGCTGTTACGAGAAAAATGCCCAGGGTAAAGGCTCCAGATTTCAAGTTTGTTCTTGCAAGCAAAATTCCAAGATTCTTTTTTTTTTTATTTCATTTCGTGGAGACAATGGCAAACTGCGGGGGTGTTGACATGAAGGGTGTGCTTCTAGGAGCTACAGAGTGGTCAAGAGAATGCAATTTAATTGCCTCCTCGTATTAGTTGGTGTCAGTTCTCTCTATTGCTTGAATTCGGAAAAGACGGTAGCGAGCTTGAGCTTGCGCTATCTGCAGATCATATTAAGGAGTGGCGCTAGTGCTAGCATCTAAATAATAAGGGGTTAGTGGTAGTGCCAGGTAGGTGGGTTAATTATCTAACCATGACAGTCACTGGCTAGATGCATGAAGGGGGTCTAGCACCGAGAGTAGTTCTCTCTTAGGGAAGTTGAGCCCATTAACGTAGAGATAGTAGTCGCTTGAGACATCAAGTGAAGAACATTCCAATCAAGGGTATCACCTTACTTATGCTCAGACATGGAGCGTTTAGGAGCACATGATTTAAATCACTAAAGGACTAACAATGTAAACTACAAGAAGTTCATCTATGGCAAGAAATGGGTACACAAGTTTTCCACACAGTCGCCCAATACTCACATATTATTAAACAAATTTTATATATAACAAGGAGTGTCTTGCTGACCAGAATTTAAGGAAAGACTGAGAGCGAGAGGAGCGATGGGAGGGAGATCAGAGTTGGCACAAACATTCTGGAAAATAAAATAAATGGACATGAGAGACCACCTCCAACTAATGTATTCATGACGCTAGATGGAATAATAACCCTCAAGGAACATCCGAGGAAGAGAACTGGACATTACAATAATCAGAACAAAATGTCTGTGTATTGCGTATAACTCATAGTTAATCTAAATCATGCAAATCAATATAAGTTGTAACTAAGATGATAGGCAAAAAATTACTATAACATCGATCGATTCCTAACAATACACTTTAAAAGGAGGGATGTACGAAACTTATAATTTCTTTGCACAATGATATCATCATATAGAAATTTCAGGCTTGTGTCTAGATAGGAACATCTGGACTCAATAGAATGGTATAAAATTCAATCCATAAATTATAAATCACTAAAACTGTAATAATACCATAACCGAGATGATCGTTGTCATTGTTGATCTTCAAATCCAGCATTGCGCAATGACTCTGTTTTTCGCTTGCTAATCAAGAGATCTCACTGATACCTCCTAGCCAATGCTAGGGGTACTCTTCTTCCCCCTTATCCCCCTGAGTCGCAAAGGGGACATGCACACAAAACCAGAATAATACTCTAGCTCCCAACTTGCCTCGCAAGGTAGAGCCACCACTCTCCCTCAAGCTGGGTATCCCAATTCTCACAAGTAAAACCAATCAAAATTTCTGCAGCATAACTTTACTTATAACCAATGTGTTTTTTTTATTATCATCTAGGCCATTTTTTTATAGAATTTCTCCATGACACATCCCCACTTGCACAATTAATTTGTTTTGTAATTAAATAATTTAGAATTATTTCCTCCCTACACTTGTCACCCTTTCCCCAAGTTGCACCAATAAATTCCTCAATTTATTTTAGTTAAAGTAAATTTCCCTCCCCTTTCGTAAAAGCGCTCCTTAAATCACTCCTAGTTGTCTCTTTAAATCCCTTATTCCCAATCAATGACTGACGCCTTACTAAATCTGAGCTGAGTTAAAATAAGATTCTTCTTTAGTTAGACTAGTGTTAACTAGACTCTAGATTCCTTTCTATTGGTACACGTTCTTTCATCTTTGTTTCTTTCTTATTTTAAAAACTCCCTTTTAATATTTTTTTACACATATGTGCCTTAAATCAAATCATTAGGGTTATTTCATTTTACTACTTCCCTTTTTATTTAATTTATAAATTTAGTTTTAGACTTCTTACCAACTTGGACTTAGGCTTAATTTTTTTGAATAGGCTTGGAATTTCATTTGGCGATTTATAAGTAATCATTTCAATCCTTAATTAATTAATTAAATCTGATAATGCTTAAAGATTTTACGAGGTTTAATTATTCGCCCAAGGTTTTCTAGGCCACCTCGATTCATTGACTCAAGTGTTACTTTCACGACGTTCCCTTCAAGACAAACTCCGTGCTTCAAGGGTGCCACTCGCCTTTGACTTGTTTTGGTAGATGTCCAAACCCTAGAGTCAACACTCCATTTGGGTGACCTTGTGAGAGACTGAGGGATTCTAATTAATAAGGACTTTGCCTTATTGCGCACCCCTTTGAAATATACGTGAGCGACTATCTCAGTCCACCCTCATGACATCGTGGACCTATCAAACTAGGTAATTGTTAACCTACAATTCGAGCCACGACGAGAGTGCTAGTAGGCTGTGACAGGGACACTTCCACACCTCTCCCTCAATATATGGTCTATGTGCATGGCCCCTTTACTCCTTATGTGAGTCATATTAGCAAGCAATCACCAACTTGCATCCATCAACAAAACACTGTCAATTATCCATATACAAAATCATACTATAATTGATCATATGTCACATATGCATAAATTAAATACTCAAACCAATACAATCCACTCCCTGACTCAATCCAGAGTCCTAGGAGGTCCATCGATGCCATCGACACCCACAATCTGTCAAGTGTCCTACACACTCAGGGAAGTATCGTCAATAACATCTGTCAATACATATATATCAAATAACATTAAATCATAATCCATCAAAGTCATCATAAGAATCCATAAGATAAATATATAACCATGTACTATAACTGGATCACTTGCATGTAAGTGTCCTCAAAGAATAAGTCGGTAACATGTGCTCGCAAGAGTGGGAGTAACTGGAAAGATATAGATGTCTAGTCTATCAAACAAATACGGAAACTGCTGGCGCATATCATATGCGTCCTCTGAGGTAGTCGAGTGTGGACTATAATTGTCCCACTGGACCTTGACTTGATAGATTGTTCGATGTCATAGCTGTCGAATGCGATGGTACATAATGCGGATTAGCTCTGTCGTGAGTGCACCCTCGTCCAACACCTGGAAGGAACTCATGTCAATCACATGTGTAGGATCAATAACATAATGTCTCAAAACAGATACATGAAAAACATCATGCATACGCCTTAAAGAATCAGGTAAGGCTAGTTGATAGGCCACTGGTTCTTTATTTTCCACAACCTTAAAGGGTCCCACAAACCTAGGAGAGAGTTTATCTCCCTTCCCAAACTTGATCGAACTCTTGTGTGGTTTCACCTGCAGGAAAACTGGGTCGTCAACTTCATAATTGAGGTCAACACGATGTGCATCGTCATAACTCTTATGCCGATATTGTGCTTCTTTAATCCTTTGTCTTATCGATTACATTTGTTCTTCCATATCTTGGATCACTTTGGGTCCTACGAGGAACCTATCCTCAAGTCGATCCCAGCTTAATGGTGTCCGACACGGTCGCCCATAGAGAAACTCAACTGCCATCTTAATGGTACTTTGATAGTTGTTGTTGTATTCAAACTCTACCAATGGCAATAAATCTTCCCAACGCTTCTCTTGGTCCATCACATACATAAGCAACATATATTCCAATATTTGGTTCGTTTTTTCTGCTTGTCCATTTTTCTCAGGGTGATATGTTGTACTAAAGTTCAGTTGTGTCCGCAAGGCCTCTTGGAAACTAGTCCAAAAATGTCCCATAAATATCGATCCTCTATCGAATATGATCCTTTTTGGCACACCATTTAATCTCACAATCTCTCTGATAAAAACTCTAGCTATGCCTGGTGCCTGATACATCGTACGCACATGAATAAAATGTGCACCCTTCGTCAGAGTGTCAACTACCACGAAAATCTAGTCGTGCCTCCTTGCTGTTAGTGGCAATCCAACAATAAAGTCCATCGAAATGACCTCCCATTTCGATTTCAGAATGGCGTGTGGATGTAGTAATCCTGTTGGATGTCTATGTTTATCCTTTACTTGCTGGCATTCTAGAAATCTCGCCACGTAGCTAACTATGTTCGCTTTCATTCCTTTCCAGAAGAATAAAGGCTTAAGGTCTGCCCTCATCTTCGTGACTCCTAGATGAGCCATGTACACTACTCTATGATCTTCGCTTAAGATCAAAATTTTTAATTCTTCGTTAGGAGGTATGTAAATCTAGTTATTATACCTCATCAATCCGACATTGTACAATGTATAACCTTCGAACTTTGGTACCATCATGTTGTCTTGTCTGATATTTTCCCTAACCTCTTTATACTAGTCGCCGTCGAAGTGTATAGTTAGAATCTTTTCTCGAAGATTCATCTGAAGAAGTATCACCAAAAATATGCGTGGTCTTTGAATCAATGCATCTTCCACTCTATTCACTATTCATTTTATGTAAGTAATCTCAAAATTGTATTCACTAAGCAATTTTGACCAACTCCTTTGTCGCGCGTTCAAGTCACTCTGCATAAATATGTGTTGCAATCCAGAGTGGTCTGTTTTTAGTTCAAATTTTTGTCCAATCAGATAGTGTATCCACACTCTCAAGGAATACATAATGGCCAATAACTCCAAATCATGCGTTGAGTAGTTCTCTTCATGCTTTCTTAATTTCCTTGAGATATAAGCGATCACTCGACCGTCTTGCATCAAGACTCTGCCTAAGCCTTCCTTGGAAGCGTATTTGCATACCAAGAATTCCTTGTCCATGTCGGGGACGTGTAGTATCGGCGTTGTTGTCAACAACCCCTTGAGCCTTTGAAATGCTTCCGCACACTTCTCAATCCATACAAACTTCTTTTTTTTCTTCTACAATTCCATGATCAGATTTGCTATCTTCTAAACCATCGGTAATATCCTGCTAAACCCATAAAACTGCGTACTTCTAGTATGTTTTTTGGTGGAGGCCATTCCATAATAGCCTCTACCTTCGCTGGATCCACAATGATGCCTTTTCCGGAGATAACATGCCCTAAGTAATGAATCCTCGATTGGTAAAAAGAGCATTTCGACAGTTTCCTTTATAATTTGTTTTCTCGTAAACATTGTAGTACCAAGTGAAAATGTTCGTCATGTTCTTTCGTTGTCCGAGAATATATCAGTATGTCATCAATGAATACTTGAACAAACTTGTCCAAGTATTCGTGAAACACCCCATTCATCAAGCTCATGAATACCCCCAGGGCGTTTGTCAGTCCAAATGGTAAAATGGTAAACTCGTAGTGTCCGAACCTCGTCTTGAATGCGGTCTTATGAATATCTTCCTCTTTAATTCGTAACTGGTGATATCCCGATCTCAATTCGATCTTTGAAAACACTTTCACGCCTTTCATTTGATCAAACAAATTGTCTATTCTTGGAAACATATACTGGTTCTTGATTGTCGCCTTGTTCAATTGACGGTAGTCAATATAGTATTCACGAACCATCCTTCTTCCTGATGAAAATAATAGGCACACCCCAAGGTGACACACTTGGACGTATAAGCCCCAAGTCCAACAAATCCAACTACATTTTCAACTCCTACAATTCAGGCGTGGACATCCAATAAGGCACTCTTGCTATCGACCCAGTTCCAAGTTTCAAGTCGATTGTAAACTCCAATTCTCTTTCGAGTGGCAAGCCTGGTAACTCTTCTAGAAACACATAAGCAAACTCTCGTACTACTGGAAGGTTTTCTAATCCTTCCACCTCGCCCTTGTCGTTTAGCGCTAAGATAACATATAATTTACATCCTTTGCGCATGCTCTTTTGCAGCTGTAGGGAAGAAATGAACCTCAAGGACACTCCCTAGTTTCCTCCTATGATCACTCTTCTATGTCCCTCATCATTGGTCAAACCCAACCGCTTCATCTTACAGTTGAGTATCGCATCATATGATTCCAACCAGTCCATACCGATCACGATGTCATAAGATCCTAAGATCGTACTGTATAGGTCATACTTCATTACAAAATTTCCCAAGTTAATGTGACAGTTCGTAACTCTTCCTCCAACATTTTGTTTGGAACTCGAAGCGATTTCTACGTACCTAAACCCGTCCTGGTCGATTGCCTTTACCTTAATTCTTTTCAGTGCTGCACTAGAAATAAAGCTCTCTGTATCACCAAGATCTATCAAAATACTAAAAGTTTGGTCATCGATGGCACCTGACATCTCGAGCACAGTGGACTGGTGCTCGGCCTAGTGGTTATTCACAGCTGCATGAATCCTGCGGGCCTTTCCCAAATCTCCAATTGTAGTGTGTCTCGTTGACCCGACTGCTCTGGCTTTGTCAACCGGACAGTCTCCCTGGTAATGTGGCTCTTCACATGTCCAACATCCGATCTTCAGTCCAATACTCCTAGTCCTCGAAGTAGAATCTACTGGACTACTAGCCTAAAATTCTGGTTTGTTCTGCTGAACAGGCCTAAACTGTTGTTGCTGCGGGCGACATTGTTGATGATGCCGTGGTCCTTTGTAGGGAGTCCTTTGTTGAGGGGCCGATCATCATGGTGTCATGAATGTGGATCCTCTCGACGTATCTTGATACCGTGATGTATGTCGGCCTGGTATCTAATGCTGGTATGCACTTGATGTCGTTTGTCCAATCGGTCTTGTAGGAGTCCTGTCTCGACCCCCATTGGTCAGCTCTTCCTCAGCTATGAGGTCCTTCTGAACTGCATCGTGCAACGTTTGAGGCATTAGGATAATCACCTTCGCACAAATGTTTAAGTTAAGGCCGAAAACAAACTTGTTGACCTTTAGCTTCTCCATGTTCAGGTGTGGAGCATACCTAATCAGCTCCATGAATCGGGTCTCGTACTCGGGCACAATATGACCACCTTGTCGTAATGCATTAAACTCATTGAGTTGGTGCTCAATGAATTCCTCCAACAAATACCTTTCTTAGAACCATTCCTTGAACAATTCCCATGACACGTCTTCGACGACCATGTTTAGTTGGGGTAGGAGTGTCTTCCACCATATAAGAGTGCTCCCCTTCAACTGAAGGATCTCCATGCGGACCTTCATGCTGGAGGTGTAGTCACGAAGTGCAAATCACATCACCATGTTCTCCAGCCATGCCTTGGTGGCTGGGCCGTCCTTGGCACCCATGGACTCGGGAAACTTAACATTATCAAGTTCTTCGTGAATGCTACCACTGCCAGCTAGAGCGCGTTGTGAACCCTCATTGGGTATAGGCACCCTAGCCTCATCTCTATCTAGTCAATTAATCAAGGCCTCTGACATCCTCTGGAAGGACCTCATCAAACCAACCACATCCCCCACAACAATCTGCTCTTGTCCAATGACTTGCTATTCTCCTTGGGGGTTAGAACCCTCTGGCATGGATGCCACTGGAGGCGTCACACCACCTCCCCTAGCACCACGTCGTCTACCTCCACGACATCCTCTAACCATGATTACCTGCATGGACACATTTTAAGTTTTAATTAGCGATAAGGTATTAATCAAGTGTTTAATATAGTGGAAGGCGTAATGATCCCAAGCCACGGGGTTGAACCCGCTCTGATACCATATGTAATGACCCCTCCGTTACGACAACAAATAATGATGTATCATAGGTAAATTTTTTTTTTCTATGCATTAGAAAACTAAAATCGTCATGACATAATTAATAACATCACAAGATACACATCATCATAATTTAATAACGGGACATTCGACGCATTAACATAATTAACATCGACGCATAATCAACACATAAACATAAAGAGAAACACGATTCAACACAACACAATTAGTTGAAGCAAACACAATAAATGGTCAACCACATCACTAAGTAATAAATAAATACCTGCCCAACCTACCCTGCAAGGTTAGGACCTCTAGGACACATAAGCAATGCTCAAGCCCAGGATTCATCCAATTGATTTTGACCACTTAAGGTCTCAGGGCTGGCCACTGTTATGAGGAACAAGGAGCTATCTATGCCCCCCTTAATCAATCACAAGTCATGACTCCAAACTAGATTATCAGTCATACATCAACATTATTTTCATGGCGCAAGAGAAATCTAACTACTTGATCATTTGTACATCAACTTCATCTTCAAGGAGCAAGAGTAAGCTAATAACATAATCAACCTATTATAATATAATGGATGTGCTCATTTGACAATATCACTATTGTCACCCAACCATAGGACGAAGCCACCCTCCGAGCACCTTAACCTTGACAGGGAATCACTCCGGGAGAAAACCCTAGGCTAGATAACCAAACAAAGGGTAGCGCACCTTTCCCCAAGGATAACGCACAAACAAGAGTTGATCAGATAGTCCAAACCCTAGCCAAGAGATATTCCAATCCAAGACGTAACTGCTAGCTGCAACAGCTGCATCGACAACTCTCCTCCAAACTTGCACACAAAACTGGGCACTGCAGTGCGCACAAGTGCTGCTCTACAATTCTGAGACTGCCTACCAGAATGAGAACTGGCCTCCTGTATTTATACTAATTCTAGCTAACTACCTGGGGCAACTTCTCATTCTGGGTATCTATCTGTTCAGTATATATTAATTCTTCTGGCCGACTTCTTCTCTTGGAGGCTAATAACATAATACAAATTATCTTCTTGAGCTGACAAGTCTTCTAGGGTTATTGGCCAACTCATTAGGGTTTCTTCTTGCTTCCCAGAGTATTCTATTCTTGTTAAGTTTACAGGTGGAGGTAAATACCTCTCGCAGCTACCATAATATCAACACTCCCTCCTAGTTAGGGAGGTATTACAGGTAATGGTCTTGAGCACAAAACATACCATTCACCCAATAGCATCAACATAGTTGTCTAGATCACGAGGATCATCATCACCATCAGTGTTATAGGCTGCATCATCTCTCAAAACCATACTTCATCTGAGTAATAAGACATGATGTTGGATAAGTCACTCACACCACAGAGTGATACAAGAGCCATTCTTCTAATTTGGACATATGTCCCAGAAGAGTAGATGTTTTGAACCATTTTCCTCCTGGGAAATCTCTGTCCTTTAATCATTCATCTAGCTGATAATCATTTACCAAATTGCTGATAGTCTTCAAGGTAATCGGAACAAAATAGAACACAACTGTGTCTATCAATAGTAGTACATAACTACAATCCAGTGGTACACTACCACACCAAGTAGCAACCAAGTACTTGATCAGTAACGTATAGTCACGAACAATGGAACACATCCACCATAGTAGTATACATCTACTGTCATATAGTCTTCATAACAATCATTTGATATCGACTTGCATAGAAATAATGTTATGACATAAACTGAATTATTTGGGCCAATCTTTCACTCACATCTGTGAGATCTGAAAGAATATTTTCCCTCAGAGTAGAACATCAATGATGGGCTATCTGCCTTATTCTTCTCAAACAAGGAAGAATGATTGTTCTGATTTCTGAACCTGGATCATTCCTCACCCTGGGCCATTCCTTCGACACTAAACAAAGTGTAACCTAGAGAGAATGAATCTTCCCTAAGGAATGCCTGTCCCTGATTGTTGAGCCTGGACCATTCCCCACCCTGGGCCATTCCTCCAGCACTAAACAAATTGCAACCTGGAGAGAATGAATACACCCTAAGGAATGACTGTCTGGACCATTTCCTCTGTTAACCACAAGAGGAAAAGACTGTCCTATACCAACCTCCAAAACGGACCATTCCTCATGTTAACCACAATGAGAAATCGTTGTCTGGCGAGGCGGGCCAGTCTTCTTGACTAACCCTCAAGAAGAGAGACTGCCCTAGACCACTCCCCATGTCAACCACAATGGGAAGTCACTGTCTATGGTACATCAACAATTTGGACCACTTCCCATGTTAACCACAATGGGAAATCACTGTCCGTCAGAAATCTCAATCCACTTTCCGAACCGGAAAGGAAACTGCTCATCTTGGACCATTTTTTGAACTGAAATATGACTCTCCATAAATCAACACATATCAGTGCTCCCTCCCAATCTGTGAGTCATCTCTTCCTTTTTCAATAAGGAAGTCATCTCCACGAGCTCCAGCTTGAGTATGGAAACTCTTTCATCTTGGATAAAAGCTTTACCAAAATGTCTGCTTATCTGCTCATCTGTGGAGATATGTATTGGAGAACCACTTTCTCCTTTCTGGACTTCATCACGAATAATGTGATGCTTGATTTCAAATGTACTTCAGTCTGGAACACTGGTTTTTCTCTGAAGGATTCATGTAACTCTGGTCAATAAAAGTATATCATTGTTGGATTCCTCTTGCTATCTCACAATATCGTGGCAAGAGTCAAACTGGAACATATCCATGTGGCACTTCTCCTGTCATCATGAGATCAGGATGATGGATTGGAAATCCATCATCTTGATCTTCTGAGTAATCATTCTAATATAATATATCTGTTATAGAGAATCTTCACCACTCTTTTGTTGTGCACTAGAGGTTCTCCACCAAGTTATCTTCTTCCATCTGCATACAAGGGTCTCTTTCTAGTATGCCTCAAAGTCTTGAGGTTTCTCTTCATACACTCTTTATTCAATTTCTCTAGAGAACATTCTTTGCATTCATCTGATGTAGAACTCTAGCCCATGGATATTGCAGATGATACAATGACTCATGTAGAGGCATGTCTGGTTTACTGGAACAAGTAATCATCATACTCTTCTCCCTCCATCTGGGAGAACCCCTAGTTCTGGATCTTGCAATGCTTGCATATATACACCATTCTTCACCACAACTTTCAGTTCCTCTACTTGATTTCTTTTAGTGAGTTCATATCAGGTTGGTAATCTTGTGATTCTTAATACAATGACTAGTTGTTCTAGCTTCTCTTTCTTTCTTGGAATCTTCATGTTCTTCCTGATGTTTTTCTTTAGCTCTTGGGTCCATGGAGTTTCTTATATATTCCATGCCCTAAAGATTCCATTTCTTACTTTCATCATAGGATCACAGATGTGGATGGACAACCAGGGATACTTTAAGGCTTCTCTTCGAAGAAGACTTCTTTTGAGGTTGAACTGAACACGTACTGTCTTTCATGGCTGCTACCATGGATATACACTTCATCATCTTCAATGGATCATAGGATTAGCTCTCTCCTAATCCTTGCTTCATGTATGAGTGCATATAATCGACTCCCTCCGTCTAACAGATTCCATGCTTCCGTCTGCATCTTTATTATCTTCTGCAATATATAATTGGCTCTCTTTGTCTAACAGAGTCCACGCTTCCGTCTTGTTGTCTTCTACAAAACGTCATAAGTCTTTCTCTAATTTCCTCTTGATTGCTGACTTTGTTCTGTCTTTGCTTCTTCTAAGTCTCTTCATGATTGATTCAACTTATCTTGCAATAGCTTCCACATGATTTGTTTGACGTATTTCATCCTTTCATGTGTATTATCTAATGATATCAATCCGTATCTTGTTGTTCTTCCATATGTATAGTTCTTCTTGGAACACATTATCTTTCAAGAGATAGATATACAAGATATGTACAGAGATGATACAAACAAGATATGTACAAGAAATAAGAAGAGTATTGTTACCTTTAGAAGAAGAAGTCTCTTTCATCCTGCTTAGTCTTCTTTGTAGGTTCCTTTTCTTCGGCAATCGATGCTTCGTGTTTTCTCCTTCCTTTTGTTCATGCCTGCGGCAAATGCATCCCACATCTTGGGAAGATCATTGAGTACTATGTTTACTAATTCCTTCTCTAAAGCGATCTCTTTAATAGCTTGTAGTTGATCTCTTAACTGAGAGATTCTCACAAAGTATGATGTTATGCTATCATCATCATTCATCTTCATGTCATGGAGCTCATTCTTTAGACTCATTATTTGTCCTACGTTTCTGACTGAGAAGAGGTTTGTTAGGGCATTGTATAGCTTCTTCGATGAGTCAAGATGGGAGATGTAGGGTATCAAGTGGTATTTTATAGAGTCCACTATGTACTCATGGCATTGATATCACCGTCTTTGAACTTCTCCATAATTGCAACGGTCTACGGTTCCTTTTATTTTCCTTCTTCAAACTTTGGTTCCATGATATTTCCTTTCACGATATCCAACACTTTATTCTTGGTAAGGATGAGGTCAATCCTTGTCTTCCACGCTCTGAAGTTAGAGGCTCCATCTAACTTGTTCTCTGACTTCATAGAATAAGTCATGGTTGCTTTGACTTGGTCAAACCATAGATTTGAGCAAAAACTTAAACTTGACATCTTGGCTTGCTGAGAGTATCAGGAGATGCGCTAGGCTAGGGTGCACTGATCTGTTTGGAAATTAGGTCAATCCCTTCACTTAAGGTGCCTCAATGAGAGGATTAGGGTTTCTGCAACTACACCTGCTACTAACCTTAGTTGCAGTGCTATGGTGACTGCTCCTGCTAGATACCCTAGCGACAATTCTTCAATGAGCTCAATATCCTTACGGTTATGTTTCCTTCCAACGGTTAGACTGAATGAAGGAGGTGTGGGCCCATAACCTGTTAGAATATAATGGATGTGTTCGTTTTACCATTGACAATATCACTATTGTCACCCAACCATAGGCCGAAGCCACCCTCCGAGCACCCTAACCTTGACAGAGAATCACTTCGGAAGCAAACCCTAGGCTAGATATCCAAACAAAGGGTAGAACACCTTTCCCCAAGGATAACGCACCAACAAGAGCTGATCAGATAGTCCAAACCCTAGCCAAGAGATATTCCAAGCCAAAACGTAACTGCTAGCTACAACAGCTGCACCGACAACTCTCCTCCAAACCTGTGCACAAAACTGGGCATTGCAGTGCATACAAGTGCTGCTCTGCAATTCTGAGACTGCCTGCCAGAATGAGAACTGGCTCCTGTATTTATACTAATTCTGGCTAACTTCCTGCGCCGACTTCTCATTCTGGGTATATGTCTGTTCAGTATATATTAATTCTTCTGGCCGACTTCTTCTCTTGGAGGCTAATAACCTAATACAAATTATCTTCTTGAGTCGACAAGTCTTTTAGGGTTATTAGCCAACTCATTAGGGTTTCTTCTTGCTTCCCAGAGTATTCTATTCTCGTTAGGTTTACACATGGAGGTAAATACCTCCCACAACTACCATAATATCAACACAACCATACTTCAACTTTAGTTTCAAGACGTAAGAGTAGTCATCAATTTTATTTCAGGCACAAAGGAAATATAATCACATAACCAATCATACATCACATTACTTTCAAGGCATAAGAGTAATCATCAGATTTATTTCCTGGCGCAAAGAAATCTAATCACCTAACCAATCATACATCACATTATTTAATGGCACAAGAGTGATCTAAATATCCAATCCTAAACTGAATTCAAGACTAGATTAGACAACATAATAATCATCAATTCTTCATAGTGCAAGAGAATAGTGTAACACCCTGTTTCCCCCAGTTTGTAAATATAACTATATTGGCCAAGATACTATGGGAAACTCAATATGTGTGAATGTCTGATTTTTTGGACCTTTGTATAAAAGGTCAATTAATGTAAATTATGTTATTTACTAGAAAATGGATAAGTGTTGCATGACTATTGGAAAGGGGGTGTACTAAGAGAGACCACGAATGATGTGAAAGAGATGGTGAAGGGGACCAAGAATGGTTGCGTTAACATCCACCAAACCAGTACCTTACTGGATTTAATTTCTTAGGATGAAAACCGTCCTCTGACCCAATAATGAATTACAGTCATGCTGTTAGGTAGGAAGACCTCCTCAAGATTTAATGAGGGGATGGGCCAGAGCACCCATTTGTAAGTCTTTCAGACCTGACCACAGACTAGGAATTCGAGCCACACACAATCTTGCTGAGGAAGGCAAGGAAGGAAGGTGTGGTGGGCAGAGGAAGACCTGTGAAAAGTGTAGAGAAGAGAGACTAAGCTCTCGGGTTCAAGGAATAACTAGAAAACGAGTGTGTCCTGGTCATAGGAAATGTCTAGCAAGGTTATGATACAAGCTGGAAAACGAGGTTGCTGAGTGACTGAGGAATTACTTAGGCGGTTCTCCTTGCTTGGTATTGTGTAAACCGTTGCCAAGATCCTGCGGGAGGAGGAGAGTAACCTTCATCCCTACTGTCATTGAGTTGGAAGAAAGGATTAAATCTCAAAGCATCATGGTCTAACTCGACGGTGGCCAGTGGTAAATCCGTTAGGAGTGACTGAGCCCATGGTTGGGTGGAAATAGGCACCCCTTTTAGCAGTCGCATCACGTCTTCTAGTTCTGATAAGTGTTTTCATGCTTTGTGTTTTGAATTGGGACTAATGGATGCATGTGTGTATTTATGTATTGAAATAGTTATTTTATGTGCATGCGTTTGTCTTCTTGTGAACTTATACTTCTGCTTGATTTTCCATAAATTCCAGTTTAACTCTTGAAGGTGTTTTTCCCAGGGGATTACCTCAGAGTCCCAGAGTCAGAGCAAGCCTCTTGGCACTACTACCGTCTGGGTAATTCCATGAGGTTTCCCCGCCTTGTTTCAGAACTTAAAGTTCTGCGAACTAGGGAGGCGATTCCTTCAAACCAGTAGTCTAAGAGATCTTAGGCTTGCGTCCATGGCCTTAACCAAATATTGGCTAAGAGTAGATTTTATAGCTCGAGATTCATCAGAGGGTCCATATGACTAGGGTATAGGAACCCTGCGCTAATCTTGAAAGGAGCTAGCTCTAGATGGTTTCGGAGCTTCAAGAGCTCAAAGCCCTGGGATGTCAAACTTCACAACTGTCAAAATTACCTGAATGCCAGAGTTGTGAAAGGTTGTGAGTCGTTGATCTGGGGAGTCCGCTGGGGCCCTTTCTCGACCACTCGATCGTCTAGTGGAAGGTTTCGTGCATGGTACTTTGGTAGAGTCCCGCCTCGGGAAAATGGAGTGGCAATGAAGACAAAGCCTTCAAAGGTTGGAGCCGTGAGGTAACCAGGACCGTTGATCTGGGGAACCTTTGGGTTCCTTCCTAACTGTTAGATCTAGGCGGTAGTTAGCCCGACTCTGACCAACCTCGGGAGATAGAAGGAGTTTGCACCGCAAAACTCTCGAGCGTCGAACCCTCGAAGTGATGAGAGTCGTAGATCTATGGGTCTACCTGTCCAGATCTCGACTGTGAGGTCTGAGGGATGATAGAAGGCTATCAGTCCAGAGTGATGTGGTGCAGTGATGTCACCCAGGGTGACATGGACCCATGATAGATGTTCCATGTGTCACCTGAACTTGTGCGTATCACATATCCTATATACCAACTGGAGCGTGACACGTTTCACCCCCGACGAGGGCACATGTCTCCCCTAGCCCTTCCACGTGTCAGCTCATGGTACATGCCCACCTAGCCAAAGGGGTTGGTGAAGTGACTAGGAGCCTGGGACTTCGGGACTTCGGAGGGTTTGGGGTGTAGTATGGTAGAGAGATCAAACTACCTGAAGGCCATAGCCACGTGGCGAGCTTACAAGACTTTAGAAGTTCGAAACTTAAGGTGGTCTCGTGCATAGATAATAAATAGGCGTGAAGCGCCGAATTCCTCCACAACTGATACAGGAGAAAGAGAGTAAGTCCAGTCATGGGATCAGATGGTGGATGGTCTTCCACTGTGGAGGAAGGAACTTGGAAATAACACATGTGAGGTGGATCCACGTGAGCGCCACATGGCCCTCAACCAATGAACGTCCGAATAACTTCGGAAGGATACATTCGCCAATTTTGGGCTCGATTTTGAGCATGGAGACCGTGGTTGGAAAACCCTGGATGAGCAGAGTGTGGTAGAGACCCCGAATGAAGGATTTGATCACTTAAGGAGAACGAAATTTTGAGGCCCCATCCCTAGGAAAACCACTCAGGGGTCGAGTGTGTTACAAATTGGTATCAGAGCATGGTTACAACACTTGTCTTGCTTGGGCTCATGGACGAGTTGCGTAAAAACCATACTTAAAGAACTTTAAGGGTGACGCCCTACCTTACCTCTCTCCTAAAGAGCCTTGTTAAACTCTTACTGAAGAAAACAATGAAAAATTTCTACTGTGTGTATTTAAGAAATATGAACTATGTGTTGTTCATAAACTAATAGACTGTTAGCTAGCAACAAGTGTTTTGTCATCACTCAAGCAGTCAGTGAATCGCGGGAAACTACAAGCATAAAGGATGGTGATGCACCATGAAGTGGGGGATGGCTCCCACAATAGAGATGAAGAATCTGATGAGAGGAGGGCGGTGGAGACCCCTCCAGATTTGGCTAAAACTATAAGGAGCCTCATGGCCGAATTGCAGAGTTTCAAGGCCGACAAGGAGAGATTGATAAAGGAGCAAGAAAAACAAACGAAAATTAATGCAGTCTTGCTGCAGAGCTTATCCGATATACAGAGGCAACGATAGCATGGACCTGTAACTAGTCATGTGGACCAGCAACATATGAAGAGAAGTCAAAGTCCACCTAAGATACAAAAACGTGGTCCCATAAGTGGCCACACTAGGAGGAGTACCTCAAGGAAATTCCAACCTGGAGACAAGGGACACTCATCGGGAGAGTCCTCTGGAAAGGAAACTAGCAACTCTAAGAGATATTCTAGTAGAAAAACTAGCTCACATTCTCAAAGGAAAGGAAAGAAGCGAAAACATTCCAAAATTCATGATGTTGAAGAGTTCAAGAAAGCCAAACTACCCTCTTTCAATGGAGAGATTGAGAAACAGGAAGAGGCAAAAGCTTGGCTGCTTAGGTTAAAGAAGTAATTCAGAGTCCATGACTACTCTGAAAACTTGAAGGCTCGAATAACCATCTTCAACCTGAATGGAAAAGCTTCCATTTGGTGGGAAGACCTTAAGAATGTGAAAGGAATCCATGAAGAGGACTTATCATGGAAACAATTTGAGAAACACTTCAAGAAGAAGTAACTGTTAGTGAAATACTTTGATGGGAAGACTAAGGAGTTCTATGAACTCAAGTTGGGACAACTCATCATATAGGAATATGTCAATAAATTCCTTGAGCTTCTCAGGTATGTACCCTACATAAAGGATGAAAAGGTAAAAGTGCAACGATTTATTAGTGGGTTACCTCAGACCTACCGGAACTTGATAGATTTTGATGAGCCAAAGACCTTAGAAGACATTATCTCGAAGGCAAGGTATTGTTATGAACAATTTGGGAGTCAGACAGAACCTCGCGAGGACTGAAAGAAGAAGAATAGTCCGGGATTCAATAAGAAGGGGTTCAAATCCTCAAGATTTAAGAACTATATGAAGGACTCTACGATAAGCCTTCCTACTAGAAGTGTATATTATAAAAATTTCCCCTCCCAGAGTGGAAATAAACCTTTTGGAGCAACCCCAGGAAAGACTGATAACCCAAAGAAGGAATCCTTGAAATGTTGGGGTTGTGGAGAAGAACATCTACTGAGGGATTGTTCGCACAAACAACAGAACAATAGGAGAGTCTACAATATCCAAGAATCCACCATAGTCAATGATGTGGCCAGGAGCATGCCATAGATTTATGCAGCTTTGGATAATAAACAAGTCGACCACCAAGCTTCAGTGGTGGAGATGGAAGGTATGATCGCCAACCGTCTAGTTTCTATTTTGATTGACCTTGGTTCTAGTTTGAGTTATGTGGCCCCTCAGACCGTTGATAAGCGTAAACTGCAACTAGTTAGACATGTTAAGCTATGGTTGGTACAACTAGCCACTGGAACCAAAAGAAAAGTAACAAAGGTCATACCAACTAGCCAATTCATCATGGATGGATTGCCCACCCAAGCGACCCTTAACATACTTCCCCTAGGATATTATGACCTGTTGATTGGTATGGAATGGTTAGACACTTATAAAACCAAATTGGAATGTTACCATACAACTTTGGAGTGTGATAATGAAGAAGGGAGAAAAATGACCCTCCAGGGGATTCAGAAGCATGTCTCCGTGAGATGAATATCAACCCTTCAAATGAAAAAGTATTGCAGAAAGGGATGCCCTCTATATGCAATACAGGTGTTGGAATCTGTTGAGGATGACATACCAAACCTAGAGGACCACCCCATATTAAGAGAGTATATATACATGTTTCCAAAAGAGGTATCGAGTCTACCTTTGAGAAGAGACATTGACTTCTCGATAGAACTTGCACCAGGAGCAGTGTCAGTGTCTAGGACACCCTATAGGATGAGTACACCCGAGCTAGTTGAACTCAAGCTACAACTAAAGGAAATGATGGACAAAGGCTACATCTGGCCCAGTGTGTCTCCATGGGGATCTCCAGCCTTGTTTGTGAAGAAAAAAGATGGCACACTTCGACTGTGCATAGACTAGAGACAACTCAATAGGACAACCGTAAAGAACAAGTACCCCTTACCAAGAATAGATGACTTGCTTGACCAATCAGGGGGGGGGGGTGCTTCCATTTTCTCAAAGATTGACTTAAGGTCTGGATATCATCAAGTCTGAATAAAGGATGAAGACATTCACAAAACAACCTTCAGGACCAGATATGGTCACTATGAATTTGTGGTGGTGCCATTTGGACTAACCAATGCCCCCACCACTTTTATGTGCTTTATGAATAATGTAATCAACAAATTCCTAGACAGATTTGTATTGGTTTTCATTAATGATATCCTAATCTACTCCAAGAATAGAGAGGAGCATGAAGAACATCTTAGACTTGTACTTCAAGTACTAAGAGAGCGTCATCTCTACGCTAAGTTTAGCAAGTGTGACTTTTTCCGGAAGCAAGTCCATTACTTAGGCCATGTTATTTCTAAAGGAGTGGAAGTAGACCCTTACAAGATCAGATACATTATGGAATGGCCTACCCCAAAGGATGTATCTGATGTCAGATCCTTTATGGGCTTAGCAGGATACTATAGAAGGTTCATAAAAGGATTTTCCAAGATTGGTTGTCCAATCACTGCCCTTCAGAAAAAGGGGGTTAAATTCACTTGGACATCAGACTGTGAAGAAAGATTTCAAGCATTGAAATACCTTCTGACCCACGCACCTGTGCTAAAGATTACAGACCCTGATAATGACTTCCTCATGTGTACCTATGCCTGCAAGGAAGGACTCAGTGGAGTCTTTATGCAAGAAGGACGTGTAATTTGATACGAATCTAGAAAACTGAATGAGCATGAAATCAATTATGTGACCCATGATCTAGAGTTGGCTACCATAGTGCATGCTTTAAAAATGTGGAGGGATTACCTCCTGGGTAGGATATTTGTACTTATGACAGACCATTGTGGGTTGAGGCACCTGTTTGATCAACCAAAACTCAATGCCAAGCAAACTAGGTGGATGGCTCTCCTTAGTGAGTTTGATTTCAAAATCAAACACATCAAAGGCAAGGAATATAGGGTGGTTGATGCCCTTAGAATAAGTGTGAAAATGATTCACCTGGCAATGGTGAGCACCTATGAAACGGATGTCAAGGAAAGTGTCAGGAATGCACAAGAAACAGATGCATTCTTCAAGACTGTGACCTCATACTCAAGGAAAGAGCCTACAGGGATAAAGTATGAAGGCTATCAGGTGCTCGATAAAGGCCTGGTGACTTACAGAAACATATTGTATATCCCAAGTTGTGATGACTTGAAGAGGTTCATAATGGATGAACTGCATAAGAGACCATATACTAGTCACCCAGGATATCAGAAAATGATGACAACCACTAGGAAACAATTCTATTGGCCTAAATTGAAAAGGACAATGCTGCCTATCTAGCTAAGTGTCTAGAATGCCAGCAAGTTAAGGAAGAACACCGGCACCCAACAGGGTTGTTACAACCTCTACCAATTCCATAATGGAAATGGAAAACCATCTACATGGATTTCATCATCGAATTACCAAAACCGACCAAGCAGAATGATGCCATCATGGTAGTGGTGGACAAATTGAGCAAGTCTGCTCACTTCGTTCATGTCAAATCAACTTGCAAGGCAATAGATATTGCCAACATCTTCATGAAGGAGATATTCAAATTGCATGACATGCCTAGGGATATTGTATCTGACAGAGATACAAAATTCACTTCAGCCTTTTGGAAATCCTTGATGGCTGGTTTTGAGACTAAATTGTTGTTTAGCACAACCCATCGCCCCCAAAATTATGGACATACAGAAAGAGTAAACCAAATATTAGAATACATGTTAAGAATGCATGTAATGCATCAGCCTAAGAAGTGGGAAGGCTACCTTCCATTGGTAGAATTTGCCAACAACAATGGTTATCAAGAGTCACTAAAGATGAGCCCTTTTGAAGCCCTCTATGGTAGACAGTGCAAGATTCCAATCAGCTGGAGTAATCCAGTAGATAGAATTACAATCGAACCTAACATGCTGAAAGAAATGGAACAACAAGTGATTCAAATAAAGCAAAATCTGAAAATTGCTTAGGATAGAGAGAAGAGTTACACTGACAGAAAGAGAACTCCCAGAGAGTTCAAGACAGGAGACCATGTCTATCTCAGAGTTAGGCCCATGAAGAGTTCCATGAGAATGGGAGCTTGTGCCAAGATGGTGCCTCGATATTGTGGACCCTTTGAAGTCTTAGATAGAGTGGGACCTGTATCCTATAGGCTAGCACTCCCTCCCACAGTAAAGGAACATAATGTTTTCCATGTTTCATTATTGAAGAAGTATGTACATGATTCTAATCATATAATTGATTGGTCTGTGATCCAAGTGGATCTAGAGGGAGAATTCCTGCCAGAACCCCAACACATACTAGATAGGAAGGAAACCCCACTCAGGAACCAAACCATTGCACATGTTAAGGTGCAGTGGAAACACTTAGGCCTAGATGAGGCTACGTGGGAAATGGAGGATTCCATGAGATAGGCATATCCATTTTTTTTTACTTCTGTATATACAGATCATGTTGACAGATAGAACATCGAGGATGATGTTCCTTTAAGGGGGAGGGAATTGTAACACCCCGTTTCCCCCAGTTTGTAAATATAACTATATTGGCCAAGAGACTATGGCAAACTCAATATGTGTGAATGCCTGATTTGATGGACCTTTGTATATAAGGTTTATTGGCACAGGGGTATACCCAGGGTTCAACGCTACAATAGTGCACCAAAAAAACCCTAAATACCGGCCCTTTTGGCAACACCTGCGAAGCATATGAAGTCTCACCTGAGGTAGAGGCAAGGGTGGTTGCAAGACTCAGGTGTCTGCAACCTTAGCTGGGACACAGATCTGTGATTATAACACTTAGAAATCACCTAGCATAGATTATTCATCAATATTCAACCCTTATAATACTTCGCAGATAGCGCAGAGCATCGTAGTATGTACTTAGATCTAAGATAATTCAGCACTTAGCCACAATAATATAGATTAGATTTGGCAGATCAAGCACTAAGCATCTTACATACTACATCTAACATTCATTCATATCTCAGAAGCACAAAACATAAATAGATCTATCTAAACACATCAAAGTACTTAGCAAAGGAAGAGACAAACACATCAGGTCGAGGCACAGAGCACAACACACATATTTACCATGGTTCACCCCTACCCTGGGACTACGTCCGCAATGTCTTCTTCTTTATTAGATTCAGTTAATCAGGTTACAACACAGAGCCATCCAAATCCCTCTCCGCATAGGACATAATATCTACGCAGCTAGCTAGATCCTTCTTCCTTGCGCTTCAACACAAATCCTTTCACAACTTCCTACAACAACTTTCACTAAGCTCTGCAAGTCTCTTACAATCATGCACAGAGCATTTACAATCCACATTCGATCACACAGATCTCATTACTAGCACTAAGCCATCGACTCTCTTCTACCTTGCCTAGACATCTATAGATACATACAAAATAGGCCTAAACATGGGTAAACCCATGGGTCGACATCCCAATCCCATTACATTATCCCCAAAAACCCAAAAGGGACCCAAAAAGGGTCTAGCTTCCGTGATTTCTGCTTCACGTTGCGCTCCATCTTTGACAAGCTGTCGAAGTCCCAAAAACGGTCAAATACGACCAAGTGTTCCTCAAAACTTGGTTAGGGCCAACAGGTCCCCAACACTCACCTGTGACTCGTCTTGAGTCACTCAGGTCTGGGTAAATTTGCCTCAAAGGTCTTCAGCTTGGCTCGAGCTGCTTCGACTTGTCTCTGTGCTACTGCTTCTTGCTCAGCGAATTCCTAAACAACCGCTTCGCTGATAGGTCCTTCCAGTTGCTGCTCGACTGTGACAACTACTAGTTCTAGTAGGGTTCCCTGGCCTTCAATTTCTTCAAATAGTAGGTAGGCCACCTCCTGGCTCGACTGGAGTTTCTGGGTGACTTCCATCACTCTGTTCTGTGTGGTAAGAATGAGTTGTTAGGCAGTGCGCTAGTCCTGGGATGTCGTCATCCTCTCGATGGGTGACAGGAGCTTGAGCTGTGCCTGTACTGTATCTGCGTGTTGCTTTGCTTCCTAGAGTTGGGACTCCAGTTTCTTCAACTCTGGGTCTTCAGATAGTTGTTCATATATTTGTGCGCTTCTGCTACTTAGTTGTTTACATTCTGCAACAAGTGTTTTAATCCTCTCAACTGCACTCTGGGAATTCAATTCTCACTGGTCGCACACTTCTTGTGGAGTCTGTGGTATGGTCTGAAGCTCTAATTCCACGACCCTTTGTTGAAGTTGCTGAATAACTTCAGCCAACTTCATCACTTGGAGCTCTATGGGCTCTTTGGCCTTCTGCTCTAAGCTAGTCATAGAGCGAAATGCTCTGTTGACTACTTCTTCAATTCCTATTTGCTTTGCGAGCAACTGCTCTTTCTCTTTTTGGATCTTCGTTCTGTCTTCTTCAAATTTTGCTTGGAGAGCATTCTTCTCTTGTTGCGCAGCTTGGCGTTGTTCAATAATTTCCTCCTGTGCTTTCTTTAGGGCTTGGGTGGCCTGCACTTTTTCTTCCTGAGCATGTCGAAGGTGTACTTCAATTGTATCAACAATCTTGCAGAGCTGAACTAATTCATCTCCCACTTATGTTGTTCCTTCTGGCAGAGGTGCTATAGAGATTGCTCGGCTAGACTGGAGTGCTTGCTGTACTCCTTGGAGCACGATCTCAATTTGGCTATAAATTTGTTCCTGCTTCGCCTCCTGCTTCTCTATGATTTCCTTTGAAGCATCATTGACTGCTGCAACAATGAAATCAAAGTCATCCAACATGAGGGTAGTTCACATCTTGGTTACAGGGGTTCTTGGTTTCTTCCTAGAGGAAGATTTCAGAGGTGAGACCTTCCTTTTCTTCGATGAGTCTTCTTTGTCCCTAGGCGGTGGTACTTCGACTTTCCGAGTTTCTGTACCTTCTTCATCTGGTGTAATGGAAGCCATCCTTACAGATAGGCTGTCAACATCCTGGACTTCTTCAGTCTTCTTCGTTGTCTTACTAGGCCTAGGTAAATCCTGCGCAGTTCTGGGGCTCTCGATGCCGGACATTTCTACGGGGTCTGCTGAAACAACGAGGTCCGTTGACCATTCCTTGGTGATCTCTTCCAGGTCTTCTTCTGTCAGCTTATAATAGAATTGAAGCTGTTCCTGGTGCTCATTAGCATGTGGATTTAGGCATATAAAGTGGCGGTTCACGCTGAACTTTATCAGAGGTCGGAATCTCTACAAAGTGTTCGGGGTTATGCGAGGTTCACTCCTTATGGATGCTTTCATTTGGTTATAGTATGCATGGAAAACAACATTCGATTGCCATTGCTTGCTCAGGTCGTTTGAGTACCATAATGTACTGAACTTCGCGACTAGTTTCTCAAAGGGGTCAAGGTCAGGGAAGGTTGTGCCTTCCGGTAGCTCCCATGCAACAAAAGTGATCAGTATCAGGAGCCAGCTAAAATGAAATTCATGCCCCTGATGCTGGGCTTCTCTGTAGTCAATCTCCAGTTGATTCACCAGGTACTTCAACCAGTTCATCTATAGTCCCTCTGTGCACTTTCTTATGAGGTCAACTACAAAGACAAATACTTGTGTTGGTCGATTCTTGTGTACCAACTTCCCTGCAATCAATTGGTATGCGAGGCGCACTGCGCCACTTTCAATAGAAGCTACCTTATAGCCTCTCGTGCCTTTCTCAACATCACCATAGGCTTCTTTGATCTTCTGCGTAAGAGCATGGTCTGCGGTCTTTCCAGGATAATACTCATGGGGATCAGGGCCCTGCATGCTAAGCCCGGTGATCCTATTGATCAACACCGGATCAATAGTTATGCAACGGTCTAACCATAGGTATCCTCTGTGGTAACTTGCTAACAACGATTTTACACAAACATTCACCTCCTGGTGTCTGCCGAAGTGCGGTATTTTCATAACGTTGAGTAGAGTAGACTGCGCGAGGTTCATCGTCCATTGCTGAGGGATGAGCTTCGAATTATTGCCCTTAGTTCTCATCAAGTACTTATACGGGGTGAGCATGCTGTAAGCTTTACGGTCCCCCAGGTTGAAGTCGCAAAAATTCAACGCTGTAACCTGGTCTTGATCTGCGCGGTAGGTGCGTACTCCTTTCGGTAGATATGCAATGACTAGGGTGTATTCAAAGTCTCTAGGGACACTGTCCCTGTTAATATCACCCCTCATAGGGGGTATGTAAGCTGGTAGGATGGGTGGCACTAAATTTGCATTGGCTATGTCATCCTTATGCTTAGTTTTTCTCTCTGTGCCAGCTCGAGATGTTCCTGCTCGAGCAGTGGATGGGGAGGCTTGAAATCCTCTCTTCGATGATGCTTGGTCTCTGGTGGACATTCTTCTTTCCGACATGACTCTCTCAGTCATTAAATCGAGAAGGATCTCTGTGACAGATTCCTCAAGTGTGGTGAGCTCGTCGGACATACGCACTCGGGAAAAATAATCGGGGTCACGATGATCTCAAAATGCTACACTAGGATGAACAATCTGCTTGCAATGATCACTATAGACAATCACTAGTTTTGCGGGCTTCGAATTTTCAGTTGGCAAAAATGTTCTTCGGGCATGGCGCAACGAGCTAAATAGGAAATTTATCAACGGTCTGCTTGCAACGAGTATGAAGCTTCCATGAACATTGATCCATCAGTTATGGCATGGTCCAACAGTCTGGTGGTGATCCTTTAATGCTTTTCTGTCCATTTAGGGCGGAAGTCAAACGAGTATATTGGTCCAATGACTATATTGCTTCGCCACGATGAAGTGCCATATGTCGCGGTTCTAATATCCCAACGAAGCTCATTTCCTGTGATTTTTTCTTCTGCGAAGTTTCCTTTGGAATCTTCTGTAACTTTTCGATCTTGGCTCTCTTCTTACTTAGCTTCCTAGCCTTCTTGTCAGTGAGCTTCGTCTCGGTCATCCTTTTTCCATTCTGATTCTTATCTTCTCTCGACATAGTCACTTCGCAATGCTGAGATTCTTTCTTCAGATCCAAGGGTAATACTCCTTCATCATATGGATTAGGTATTTCGGTCTTCTGTGGTTCCTCTAATGCTCTTATATCTTTGACATCCAAGTCCCTAGTGTTCAATGGCTTAGATCTGTTCTCTTGTTCTTCCATCAAGTAGGCGATCTTTCTAGTCATAAATTCCATGAGTTCTTGCTTCTTCTGTTCTAGGGCTTCCTTTTCTTCTTTTTTATGAATCTAGTCTTTTTCAATCCAGATCTTGCCTAACAAAGCTGGAAATGGGGCATGATCCTCAATAAATTTAATAACTTCGAATTCTTCCTATGTCGAAGCTCCATGGGTACTCATAGCTATCCGGGTAATCCTGCCACAAAGGGTTATCAGTTTTCCTTTAAACAATCCTATTTTTCCTAGTGAAGGAACCATAGCAGGCCTTCCTAGGGTTTCCCAAGTACTTTCTGTCATAATGTTCATCCGTGTTCCCTCATCTAGAGCACAGTCAATGTTGAAGTCTCCTATTCTTACTTCGATTTTCTCCTTTTCTTTGAAGATCTCTGACAAACTGACATCTTTATGTTCATCCAGGGTTTCTTTCATTTTCAGTAACATAATCTCTAATTCTTTCTGGGGTTCTTCTATAATCTTAGTCTCTTGATATCCTTTAGAGTTTGCTTGCTCCACATTCAACTTTTCAAGTCTAGCAATCATTCTAGGGCAATCCAGTACTTCATGGTCCATAGCCTTACAACAAAGGCAACTAGGGTTTCTCCCAGGGCATTCCTTAGCAAGATGTTTTGGTCTTCTGCAACTGTAACAAAGACTTGATCCTCTCTTTCTCTTTAATGATCCCCAACTTTTCTTGTACTGCTTGCTAGGGTCATAATGGATAGCCTGCAAAAATTTCTTTCTAGAATCCAGCATCCATTAGTTAGTCCAAAAATTCTTTCTATGCATAGGTATAACATATCTTTCATTATTCTTATTAGATCTATTCATATCAAACGTTATTTCATCTAACAATGCCCTAGTTTTCAACAAAATCTATCAAGCATACCTAAATCCATACTTTAGAAACAAAAATTTTCACTTCTTTTACTTCTATAGGGCACAAAGCTTCCAGATCTAAGAACTTTTAACTATTCTTACCGTTATCAGAGCACAGAGCTTACAGAGCTTACTTCTTTTCTTTAGTATCAACCTCTTTTCTTGTAGATCTGACTTCTTTCCTTCAGATCTGTCCTTCCTTCTTTAGCACAGAGCTTTTCAGATCAAGTGGATCAATGCACACTAGGGCATAGATCCACGCACAGAGCTTTCACAATTTCAGGACGAATCTTTGCACAAAGCTTCTTCTGCTCAGTTCCCAACAATCACAGTTTCAGGTCCCGGCAACAGAACCATTTGTTGGCACAGGGGTAGACCTAGGGTTCAACGCTACAACAACGCACCAAAAAAACCCTAACTACTGACCCTTTCGGCAACACCTGTGAAGCAGATGAAGTCTCACCCAAGGTAAAGGCAGGGGTGGTTTCAAGACTCAGGTGTCTACAACCTTAGTTGGGACACATATACGTGATTATAACACTTAGCAATCACCTAGCATAGATTATTCATCAATATTCAACCCTCATAATACTTCGCAGATAACGCAGAGCATCGCAGTATGTACTTAGATCTAATATAATTCAACACTTAGCCACAACAATATAGATTAGATTCGACAGATCAAGCACTAAGCATCTTACATACCAGATCTAACATTCATTCATATCTCAGAATCACAAAGCATAAATAGATCTATATAAACACATCAAAGCACTTAGCAAAGGAAGAGACGAACACATCAGGTCGAGGCACATAGCACAACACACATATTTACCATGGTTCACCCCCACTCTAGGGCTACGTCCACAATGTCTTCTTCTTTATTAGATTCAGTTAATCAGGTTACAACACAGAGCCATCCAAATCCCTCTCTGCATAGGACATAAGATCTCCGCAGCTCGCTAGATCCTTCTTCCTTGTGCTTCAACACAAATCCTTTCACAACTTCCTACAACAACTTGCACTGAGCTCTGCAAGTCTCTTACAATCATGCACAGAGCATTTACAATCCACATTCGATCACACAAATCTCATTACTATCACTAAGCCATCGACTCTCTTCTACCTTGCCTAGACATCTATATATACATACAAAATAGGCCTAAACATGGGTAAACCCATGGGCCGACATCCCAATCCCATTACATTATCCCCAAAAACCCAAAAGGGACCCAAAAAGGGTCTAGCTTCCACGATTTCCTCTTCGCGTTGTGCTCCATCTTTGACAAGCTGTCGAAGTCCCAAAAACGGTCAAATATGACCAACTGTTCCTCAAAACTTGGTCAGAGCCAACAAGGTCAATGAATGTAAATTTTGTTATTTAATAGAAAATGGATAAGTGTTGCATGACTGTTGGAAAGGGGGTGTACTAAGAGAGACCACGAATTCTATGAAAGAGATGGTGAAGAGGACCGGGAATGGTTGCGTTAACCTCCACCAAACCAGTACCTTACTGGATTTAATAGCTCAGGACTAGAACAATCCTCTGACCCAAGAATGAATTACAGTCAGGCTGGTAGGTGGGAAGACCTCCGCAAGAGTTAATGAGGGGATGGGGCAGAGCACCCATATGTAAGGATTTCAAAAAGGACCACAGACTAGGAATTCGAGCCACACACAATCTTGCTGAGGAAGGCAAAAAAGGAAGGTGTGGTGGGCAGAGGAAGACCTGCGAAGAGTGTAGAGACGAGAGACTAAGCTCTCGAGTTCAAGGAAGAACTAGAAAAAGAGCATGTTCTGGTCGCAGGAAATGGCTAGCAGGGTTATGATACAAGTTGAAAAATGAGGCTATTGAGTGACTGCAGAAGTAATCAGGCGATCCTCCTTGCTTGGTATTATGTAAAATATTTCCAATATCCCACGGGAGGAGGAGAGTAACCTCCATCCCTATTGTCGTTGAGACAGAAGAAAGGATTAAATATCAAAGCATCATGGTCTAGCTCGAGGGTGGCCGATGGTAAATCCGTTAGGAGTGACTGAGGCTATGGTTGGGTGGAAACGGGAACCCTTTTCAGCAGTCGCATCACATCCTCTATTTCTGATAAGTGTTTTCATGCTTTGTGTTTCGAATTGGGACTAATGGATGCATGCATGTATTTATATATCTATAAATCGTTTATGTATTGAAATAGTTAAGTTATGTGCATGCGTTTGTCTTCTTGCGAACTTATACTTTTGCTTGATTTTGCATATATTCCAGTTTAACCCTCGAAGTTGTTTTTCCCGGGGAATTACGTCACAATCCTAGAATCAGAGCAAGCCTCCTGGCACTGCTACCATCTTGGTAATTGCACCAAGTTTCCCCACCTTGTTTAAGAACTTAAAGTTATGTGAAATAGGAAGGTGATTCATTCAAACCAGTAGTCTAAGATACCTTAGGCTCACGCCCACGACCTTAACCAAATCTTGGCTAAGAGTAGAGTTTATAACCTGAGATTAATCAGAGGGTCCATATGACCAGGCTCTAGGAACCCCACACTAAGCCCAAAAGGAGCTAGCTCTTGGATGGTTTCAGAGCTTCGGGGGCTCGAAGCCCTGGGATGTCAACCTTCACAACTGTCAAAATTACCCAAATGTCAGAGTCACGAAAGGTTGTGAGTTGTTGATCTGGGGAGTCCATTGAGGCCCCTTCTCGATAGTTCGATCGTCTAGTGGAAGTTTTCGCACATGGTACTTCGGCGGAGTCCCACCTCGGGAAAATGTCGTGGCAGTGAAGCCAAAGCCTCCGAAGGTTGGAGCTGTGAGGTGACCAGGACCATTGATCTGGGGAACCTTTGGGTTCCTTCCTAACCGTCAGATCTAGGTGGTAGTCAGCCCAACTCAGACCGACCTCAGGAGATAGGAGGAGTTTTCACTGCAAAACTCCCGAGCGCCGAACCCCTGAAGCGACGAGAGCCATAGATCTATGGGTCTACGTGTCCGAATCTCAACCGTGAGATCTGAGGGATGATAGAAGGTTGTCAGTCTGGAGTGACGTGGCATAGTGATGTCACCCAGGGTGACATGGACCCATGATAGATGTGCCACGTGTCACCTGGACTTGTGTGTATCACATATCCTATATACCTACTAGAGCATGACATGTGTCACCCTCGACGAGGGCGCATGTCTCCCTTGGCCCTTCCACATATCATCTCATGGTACATGCCTGCCTAGCCAAACGGGTTGGTGAAGTGACCATGAGCCTGAGACTTCAGGATTCCAAAGGGTTTGGGTTGTAGTATGGTAGAGAGACCGAACGACCCAAAGTTCGGAGCCATGTGGCGAGCTGACAGGACTTCGAAAGTTCAAAACTCTGGGTGGTCTCGTGCATAGATAACAAAGAGGTGTGAAGCATCAAAGCGCAAAATTCCTCCACAACTGATATAGGAGAAAGAGAGTAAGTCCAGTCATGGGATTGAACAGTGGATGGTCTTCCACCGTGGAGGAAGGAACTTGGAAATAACACGTGTGAGGTGGATCCACGTGGGCGCCACGTGGCCCTCAACCAATGAATGTTTGAAGAATTTCGGAAGGATATATCCGTCGGTTCTGGGCTCGGTTTTGAGCATGGAGACTGTGGTTGGAAAACCCTGGACGAGCAGAGTGTGGTAGAGACCCCGAATGAAGGATTTGATCACTTAAGGAGAACGAAATTTTGAGGCCGCATCCCTAGGAAAGCCACTCAGGGGTCGGGTGTGTTACAAATAGATACTTTTCTTATTCAATAACTCAATCAATTCAACACCAACTAAGTAAGGGAAGGAATATAGAGACTTTTAAACACGCGAGGGTGTAAGAGCAATCTTTGTGACATGTATAAATCTACTCTAACATCAATAGTAACTTGCCAAATGATTTCATGGAGGTGAAGCATCACTTATTACATGTTTTAAGTGTCATAACAAATAACATCTACATAAATCTTATTATGTTTCTTTTATGTTATGGATTATCTTATTTAAGAGATATACAAGAAATTCCAAGGCCACATAAAAGTCCACACTAAATTTTAAGGGAAGGACCAATCTTCTTTTAACAACAATTGGAACTCAAGGCTATCTTACTAGAATAATCATTTAACACATGTTAAATACTTGATAAGGAACCTCATCCTCCTTCACATCTATAATTAAGGACTAAAGGAAGTCCACTTCAATCAATAGTAACTAAGGATTATGTACACGTAAAATCTAAATTTCTCTTAATATTTACCATATCAATTCATCACGATTCCATAAAATAACTTAAAGCTTTTAACAAGAATATGAACAATCAAGTGCAAGGGTGAGTAAGAAATTGCACGATAAAATAAAATCCATGAGAGAATAGGTACAACCTTAAGATAGATAACAACTTATTCTAATCCTCAATAATACAATGCCCCATCAGGTCATAAGATCAACATCACATAAGGCGATCGATCTTTGTAACTAAAGGATTGTAAGCATGGTTCAAGTTGTTTTATTTAAAGGAAGGTTTAAGTTTTTTTGAAAAGGGGGAAATCAAGAAAATACAATCCCAAGAAGAAATTCCTAAAAGAATGAATACTTTTAAGCAAGCAAATGAAGAAATTTAATCAATTTGCACTAAAAGCATTCAGTTGTTGCACAAACAATTTTTTTAAGGACTTGGGAATCTAGTGTACAAGTTCAACCAATGCTTGCTTCAGCCTGTAGACTGAACAAATGGCCATGTAAATCAGTTGTTGCGCTTGAAATAATTACGCCTTGGATAAAGACCAAGTAGAATTGCAACAAACAAATTTCTTTCTAGGACTGGACTCCTGTGCAATTAAATTCCCTGTTAGGGAAAAACTCCTAGGGTAATGTTCCATGATTCTACTAAAGGTATTACTGAGCAATTATTTCGCTGTCAGGGGGAAAACACCCAGGGTAAAGGATCCACATTTTGGGCTCATCCCTGCAATCGAAATTCCCAGATACTTTTTTATTTTATTTCATGGAGACAGTGGAAAACTGTGGTGGTGTTGACATGAAGGGCGTGCTTCCAGGAGCTGTAGAGTGGTCAAGAGAAAGCGATTTAATCACCTCCTTGTATTAGTTGTTGTCAATACTCTCTATTACTTGAATTCGGAAAAGACCCTAGTGAGCTTGAGCTTACACTGTCGGTAGATCATATTAAGGAGTGGAGCTTGTGCCATCATCTAAAGAATAAGGGGTTAGTGGTAGCGCCAACTAGGTGGGTTAACTATCTAACCAAGATAGTCACCAGCTAGATGCGCGAAGGGGGTCTAGTACTGAGAGTAGTTTGCTCTTAGGGAAGCTGCGCCCATTAACGTAGAGATAGTAGTCGCTTGAGATATCAAGCGAAGAACATTCCAATCAAGGGTATCACCTTACTTACACTCAGACGGGGAGGGTTTAGGAGCACACAATTGAAATCACTAAAGGACTAACAGTTTAAACTACAAGAAGTTAATCTATGGCGATAAATTGGTACACAAGTTTTCTGCACAGTCGCCCAATACTGGCGTAGTATTAAGCAAATTTTATATATAACAATGAGTGTCTCACTGACTAGAATTTAAGGAAGACTGAGAGCCAGAGGAGCGATGGGAGGGAGATCAGAGTTGGCACAAAGATTTTGGAAAATAAAAGAAATGGACATGAGATGCCACCTCCAACTAATATATTCATGACACTAGATGGAACAATAACCCTCAAGGAGCATTCGAGGAAGATAACTGGACATTACGATAATGAGAACAAAATGTCCATGTATTGCATATAACCCTTAGTTAATCTAAATCATGCAAATCAATACAAGTTGTAACTAAGATGAAATGCAATAAATTACTATAACATCAATCGATTCTTAACAATACAATTTAAAAGGAGGGATGTATAAAACTTATAATTTCTCTGCACAGTGATATCACCATATAGAAATTCCGTGCTTGTGTTTAGATAGGAACATCCTGATTCATTATATTGGTCTAAAATTCAATCCATAAATTATAAATAACTAAAACTGTAATAATACCATAACCGAGACAATCATTGTCGTTGTTGATATTCAAATCCAGCGTTGCACAATGACTCTATTTTTCGCCTGCTAATCAAGAGACCTCACCGGTACCTCCGAGCCAATGCTAGGGGTACTCTTCTTTCCCCTTAATCGTCCGAGCCGTAAAGGGGCCACGCACACAAAACCAAAATAATACTCTAGCTCCCAACTTACCTCGCAAGGTAGAGCTACCATTCTCCCTCAAGCTGGGCATCCAACTCTCATAAGTAAACCAATCAAAATTTCTGGAGCATAACTTTACCCATAACCGGTGTGTTTTTTTATTCTCATCTAGGTCATTTTTTTTTATAGAATTTCTCCATGACACATCCCCACTTGCACAATTAATTCACCTTTTAACTAAATAATTTAGAATTATTTCCCCCCTACATTTGTCACCCTTTCCCCAAGTTGCAGTAGTAAATTCCTCAATTTATTTTAATTAAAGTCAATTTCCCTCCCCTTTCCTAAAAGCACTCCTTAAATCACTCCTAGTTGTCTCTTTATTCCCCTTATTGCCAATTAATGACTGATGGCTTACTAAATTTGAGTTGAATTAAAATATGATTCTTCTTTAGTTAGAGTAGTGTTAACTAGACTCAAGATTCCTTTCTATGTGTACACATTCTCTCATCTTTGTTTCTTTCTTATTTTAAAAACTCCCTTTTAATATTTTCTTACACATATGTGCCTTAAATCAAATCATTAGGATTATTTCATTTTACTACTTCCCTTTTCATTTAATTTATAAATTTAGTTTTAGACTTCTTACCAACTTGGACTTAGGCTTGATTTTTTTGAATAGGCTTAGACTTTCATTTCATGATTTATAAGTAATCATTTGAATCCTTAATTAATTAATTAAATCTGACAATGCTTAAAGATTTTACCAAGGTTTAATTATTCGCCCAAGGTTTTCTAGGCCACCTAGAATCATTGACTCAAGTTTTACTTTTGCGACGTGCCCTTCAATATGCACTCTATGCTCCAAGGTTGTCACTCACCTTTGACTGGTTTTGGTAGATGTCCAACCCCTGGAGTCAACACTCCATTTGGGCGACCTTGTAAGAGACTAAGGGCCTCTAAGGAATAAGGACCCTGCCTTATTGCGCGCCCCTTAGAAATCTTCGTGAGTGACTGTCTCAGTCTACCCTCACAACATTGTGGACCTCTCGAACTAGGTAATCATTAACCTACAATTCGAGCCATGGTGAGAGTGCTAGTAGGCTGTGACAGGGACGCTGCCACACCTCTTCCTCAATATCTGTTCTATGTGCATGACCCTTTACTCCTTATGTGAGTCAGATTAGCAAGCAATCGTCAGCCTGCATCCATCAACAAAACACTGTCAATTATCCATATACAAAATCATAATATAATCGATCATATGTCACATATACATAAATGAAATACTCAAACAAATACAATCCACTCCCTGGCTCAATCCGGAGTCCCAGGAGGTGTATCGATGCCATTGGCACCCATAATCTATCAAATGTCCTACACACTCAGGGAAGACTCATCAATAACATCTGTCAATACATATATATCAAATAACATTAAATCATAATCCATCAACATCATCATAAGAATCCATAAGCGAAATATATAACCATGTACTATAACCGGATCACTTGCATGCAAGTGTCCTCAAATATTAAGTCGGTAACATGTGCTCGCAAGAGTGGGATGTTACATGAGGAAGGGTAAAAATTTGATTTTTCCATTGGTGGTTTACATACCCGTGGTTTTGGTAAACCATTGGCCCATGGTATTGCCTTGGCTCATGGTTTTGGTAAATCATTGTCCTGTGGTTTGTTTATATTACTATTCTTATTAGCACGTGATATAGGAGGATAAATATTTCATAAGGAGAATTTTGAAAATTGGGAAATCATATTTAATTACTTTATATTAAAGTATTAATATAGAAGTAAACTAGCCCAAAGGGGTTGGATCCAATGGTGGAAAGCGAGGAGTTTTTCACCATTGGGCAAGGTTCAATTCTCGTGAGGGCTTTACCTGGAGCCATGGGGACACCTTGAGGTAGTGGTCGAACGTGTGGTTGCACCCAGAGATAC
>ML791307.1:549749-574539 GCA_009831015.1 Picea engelmannii
AGGGCTTTACCTGGAGCCATGGGGACACCTTGAGGTAGTGGTCGAACGTGTGGTTGCACCCAGAGATACTATAATAAATGGTATCGTGACCCGTGCACACATAAGTGGATCAAAGCCCACCCCCATGTCCTTCAACTTTAAACTAGCCCGCAGGGGTGTAGACCGATTGGCAAGTGCCGTGTAAATGGAAGGAACTATGTAAAATGAGGTCTCAAGGTCGATTCTCACCCCGATTTACTCGGAGGGCGTGCTTGCGGGCTGTGCGTTTCTCCCTAGGGGTTATAAGGCAGCCGACAGGATTCGACCCCGTGTCACGCGAGTACGATACTGCCGTTGTTACCGATTCCCCTAGTACAAAAAAAAAATATAGAAGTAAACTACAAGGCTTATATATATATATATATATATATATATATATATATAAGTGAGGAGGTTAGTCATAAAGTTCAAAAAGACAAATATTAAAAGTACTACTCTTTTGAGTACAAAAGGTACAGAGGAAAAGTGAAGTAGCTTAAAGTGAAAATAAAGTGATATGTAAATTCTAATTCAAATAATCAAAGGGTCAATTTGAATGTTTTTAAAGAAGAAAATATAAAGTTACTACTTCAAAAAAAATATGAATTCCATAGAGAATTCTGTTTTTTTCATGAAATGTCCTTTTTGTGTAGAGAAGTATTATATTTATATAAAGTCGCTCAGAAATAAAACAATTCTCTTGCATAAAGTGTTACGAAACTTTTCCCTTAATCGAATATCGAAATGAAGTAGAATTGACGAAAATAGATACTATGAAGTTATTAGATAGAACTCAAAGACAACTTGAGCAAACTCTTCGTGAAAATTCAATGAGACGAGAGGAATTGGAAATGTGTCGAGATAAGGAGGGTCACCTCAAACAAAAATGTGATATTGACAAGGAGGAACAAACAACTCAAGAATCAAAGGAAACAAAATCCAACTTGCAAGTCGTGCATCAAACATCGCTCCTAGAAGATGCCACATGCAAATGTACCAAAGAATTGCAGTTGAAAGATCAAGAAGACGACTCACATATAAAAAAATTAGAAGACAAAATAGCCAAACTCCAACAAAATCACACATAATTAATGGAAAAGTTAAGAAAATTGAATAAAATTATTATTAGCAAAGATGAAGAAATTTTGCAAAATCGAACGGAATTGAAGAAGCAAGATATATAAATTCGTAAATTTCAACAACAATTAGTAATATAAAAAGCACTCATAAAAAAGAGTCTGGAAATATCAATAAAGAACTATTGTCCAAAGATCAAGAAATTTCTCATTTGAGAAATCATAATAAAAGTCTACATGTAGATATGAAGAAATTGAAGAATAAGAGGAATGCACAACGAGAAACCCAAACCATTGATAAGGGCGCTAACATCAACCTGATTGACATGGAAAAACCTAATATTCCTAACAATGAAGTTGTATTAGTGGAAGTGTTTCTAGAAGTTGATCTCAACAAACAATTCTATGGTAAAGCAACATCCATAGATTTAGTTAAAGTTGACATACAATTGATCATCACTAATAAAGTCATAGGTCAATTGATAGATGTTGTTACACAAATAAATACAAAAAATCAGATATCATCATAATAACTTAAGTAAATCACGACAAGACTAAACCAAACATTACAAAGGATAAAATTCCTAGGCATCCAAAGATATATGTGCCCGGAAGTCAACAAAGAAGATCATATCCAAAATCTTATCATCAGAGAGATCCATACAAAATCCACCTTGGATGGATTGATTCTTTTTTGATGTGCCAATATTGTTCGAGACTTTGATTGTCATATCACCTCGTGTCTTCAACTTTATCTAATCATTAGCAGAACTTACAAAAGATCATCATTCTATGAGAATAATTTCTCATTCCTTTTGCTTTGAGGACAAAGCATTTTTAAGAGGGGAAGACTTGTAATATACCTAAAGTATATTACATTTCTTATCATGTAATAACATGTTATTATGTAAATAGGAATTATAATGTAAATGGTAAGTCTATGATAAATCATGACCTTTGCCAAGGACATGACTTATCATTACCCACGTGTATTTATATACACGTATTGTATTTAATATGATGTCAACTAAATATGTAAAATGAATAGAAAATAAGATATTATTTATTATGGAAATATGGAATTATGATATGTATTCATGATGTTCTCATGAAATGGACCACCAGATCTAGTTCAGTTGGAAAATGATGAGTCAAAGGAAGAATTGAAAAAGAAAGATGAAGAAATAAAAAGGTCACGTAACCATAATAAAAAACTTCTTAATGATGATAAGAAGGTGAAAATACATTTATAGGAGTTTAAGCCAAAGAATATGGATGAAGATATTACCACAAAAATTAAAGAGGATACTATCAAAAAACTTGAAAATGAAATTTGCAAGAATATTGAATAATCCATAGATACCGACGAGGTAAAATCATAAATGCAATTTATAATTGAGAAAGGACATTATCAAAGACCAACAACTACTGTGAATCATAGAAGTTACAACAACAATACATGGAATCAAAGAAACTAAAATTATGCAACAATCAACCATCAAGGATTAGGAGAGAAAATAATTGAGTTTGGATGGATTGATCCCTTTTTGATGCACCAATATTGTTCAAAGCTTCAAATGCCATATCACCTCATGTCCTCAAACTGACCTAATCAATGACAATTACAAAAGATTGTTCATTCTATCAGAAGAGTTTTTCATTGCCCATGCTTTGAGGATAAAACATTTCTAAGGGGGGAAGAATTGTAATATACCTAAAGTATATTACATTTATTATTATAATGTAATAAATAAATATCATGTAATATTAGTCATAGGATGATTGTTATGCAATGTATCATTAATATGTAATAATGATAAGTCATAAAGGAGTGCTGACAAATGAAGTTTAAAGAAACGCGCCCCTGAGTCCTCTGCGTCTTTCCTCCAGACCATGGCTGCCTCTGGGGAGCCCGATTCACCTCCAGAGGTTCTAGCATTTAGAACCATGATCGCTGTTGGCCCTAAACGCCCTCCATCCGCGACTCAACAAAAGTTTGTAAAGAAATTGGACACAATCCCTTCGGTGGCCCTCCCGGAAGAAGAAACCTGCAAAGCGACCTTGAATCTGGCTGAGAGAGGCCTCATAGGACAGTTCACGGGCCTCTGGCCCTCACCCAAAATGGTGGAAGAGTGGACTCAAAGGAACTGGAAGCCATTGATCAAAGAAGGAATCAAATTTTTTTTTGTAGGTAAGGGTTTCTTTGTGTTTGTTTTTGAAAACCCGGAGGACAAAGGAGTAATCTTCAGGAATGGGCCATACTTTATGGGACCCCAGGGCCTTTACCTAAACAAATGGACGCCAGATTTTGATCCTACCCAAGATGTCCCTTCCGCTGTCCCGGTTTGGGTCAGGCTTCCTCATTTACCTCTCCACTGTTGGAATAAAAAATCCCTCCAAATTATTGGCAATGCGTTGGGAAAATACATAGACCAAGCAACACGAAAGGATCAGTATTCTTGTGCTCGTATTTGCATAGAAGTGGATCTAGAAGAGGGGTTACCGGAAGCAATCAAGCTCAATGTAGCAGGGTGGACGCATATTCAGGAGTTGGACTACGAGCAACTACCTTTTAAATGCAGACATTGCCATGGGCACAGACACTTTGCAAAGCATTGCAAGAATAAGGCTGAGGAACAAGTAGAAAAACAAAATGGGGAACAATGGACCCTAGTCTAGAAAAATGCAAACACAAAAAAAGGCACAGGTAAAGGCAAGATGGCCGGAGGACCTAGAAGCTCCAGAGCAAGCCAAGAAGCGGAAGCAAATCCAAACGGGACAGTAAGTGCGCAGAAAAATCAAACAAATTCAACCCAAGAGAACATGGAACAGGTAGACCCACCACCTTCAAACAAAGAGGGAAGGGAGCCAGTACAGACTGAAGCCAATCAAGGCAGCCCCTCCAATCCCTCATACACAAAAATTGCAAGGAAAAAACCAGTGGAAAGCTCAGGTTCTTCAGAGGACGAAACATATGAGCAACCCTCGAAAAAAGCAGGAAGGAAATCCCGCAAAGAAAAGAGGGAGGAGGAGGCGGAAATACTAAAAACACAAGGAATCCAGTCTACAATAGAAATGTCTATTGGGCGAAACATCAAACCAAGGCCTTCCAAGGGAGGCCTCAACCTCCCCCCCTTAAGTAAATAATGAATCTCGTCTCTTGGAATTGTAGAGGACTGGGGAATCCCTCCAAAATCGAAGCAGTAAAGGACCTTTTGAAAGCAGACCCCTCAGATATTCTCATGCTCCAAGAGACCAAAATAGAAGGTCAATCCCTTCTAGATATTAGCAGTTCAAAGTGGAATAAAAGATCAGGCAAAGCAGTCAACTCAAGGGGAACCTCTGGAGGCCTAGCCACTCTTTGGTCTGAAGACCTATTCCATTTAAATATGCATCATGAAACCCAACACTAGATATTTACGGAATTGAAGCACAAAGCAAGTAAGTTGTCCATCTCTCTCTTCAATCTTTATGTTCCTGTTTCCTACTCTGAAAAATGAGAATGTTGGAATTCTCTCTCTGTCTTTTTAGAGGAGACTTCTCCTAGTAATATCATTATAGCTGGGGACCTAAATATTGTAATGAAAGCTAAAGAAAAGAGGGGGGGCACCAACACTAGAGACCCCTTGCTGGCCAAGGTGGAGGAGATCACACAGACTTGGGATCTTTTATATTTCAGCCCAGTTCGAGGCATTTATACTTGGTCCAATAATAGAGTGGGACTGGAACACATTTCTGCTCAGTTAGATCGATTCCTGGTATAAAGCTCCATAATGATGAACAAAAAGATCATCATCACCAAAATCCTGCCTAAACTCACCTCAGATCATAAGCCAATACAACTTCTCCTAGAAGAGGAAGAAGACCTGGGCCCTATTCCCTTCCGTTTCAGCCCTCAATGGATCGAGAGAGATGGTTTTATAGAGATAGTGAAAACAACTTGGGCCAGATCCTTTTCTGGATCCTCAAGTTATGTGTGGGAGCAAAAGTTGAAAGCTACAAAACAAGCCCTGAAGGACTGGATAAAAAAACCAGCCCCTACTCCCACCGAAAAAAGAAGAGAAGCAGTGCAGTCACTGCAGACCTTGCAAAYRKAAATSGAAAGYAAAGACATCACTGCAGAGTTGCTGGAAAAAGAAATAAAAGAGCAACGATCCACATATCAATCTTTTCGGAAGGAAGAAGAATACTGGAGACTCAAATCCAGAAGTCTCTGGCTGAAGGCTGGGGATAGGAACACCTCCTTCTTCCACCGGCAATATATAGCAAGACTTTCCAGGAATCACATAGCAGAAATCAAAACAGTGGAGGGCCAAGTTTGCAAAGGCTTCAATCAAGTCAAAGTTGCCGCAGAAACCCACTTCAGGAATTTATACAGAGAAGGTACTCAAAGCAACGAAGAGGAGACTGCTGATTTCCTCTTCAACATCCCTTCCCTCATCAGCCCGGAAGATAACGCAAACCTCTGTATACCAACAACAGAGGAAGAAATCATTAATGTTATCTGGTCCATGGATGCAGACAAGGCACCAGCGCCTGATGGATTTACAATTCATTTCTACAAAACTTGTTGGCATATTATCAAGGAAGATCTCCAGAAAATGATAGGTGGGTTTATTAAAAAATCCAAGGTAGGGGGAGGAACTAACTCCACTTACCTGGCTTTAATCCCCAAAGACTCCAACCCCGATTCATTTGCAAGGTTCAGGCCCATATTGCTGTGTAACGCCTCCTATAAGATACTGGCAAAACTCCTAGAAAATAGGATCAAGCCGCTGCTAAAAATATTGATCTCCAGCCCTCAAGGTGGTTTTGTGGAAGGTAGGCACATTCTGGACAATGTAATCCAAGTCCAGGAGACAATACATACAAGTAAACAACGAAAAGAGAAAGGAATGTTGATAAAATTAGACATGGTGAATGCATTTGACAGAGTCAATCGATCATTCCTTTGCAAAGTTCTTCTTGCCTCATTTTGTTCATCTAATTAAAGCCTGCATTGATAGTCCATGGATTGCCCCACTAGTCAATGGACGCCCAACCAATTTTTTCCAAGCTCAGAGAGGAATCAGGCAGGGATGCCCTCTCTCCCCTTTCCTGTACATCTTAATGGCTGATTCCCTTAGTCGAAAACTCACTGCTGAAAGGTTAGCTGGCAACATTCCGGGTCTAAAACCGTCCACTGGAGCAGAACCTCTGAATCATGTGCTCTTCGCCGACAATTCCCTCCTCCTTGGGGGAGCCTCCATCAGAATTGCCAAAGATTTTGACACAGTCCTCATAAATTATTCCAGAGTATCAGGAGCCTTAGTGAACGAGAGTAAAAGCGAAGTCTTTAGCTGGAATATAAGTCAACACGAACTCACAGGCATCACCACTCTCCTCGGGTTCAAAGGACAAACAAAATGGGACAGGTTTAAGTATCTCGGCCTTCCCATAATCTCTGGCGTTAACAAAAGATCGCTTTGGAGCGAAGTCATCTCCAAAATCAAATCAAAAATTTCAGCGTGGGGAGGCTACTGGTTGACTAAGGGAGGCAAAGTAATCTTAATTAAATCCCTGCTGTCCACGCTTCCAATCTTCCAGGTGACATTTCTTCTAGCACCAAGAAACGTGATGGAGCAGATCTCCAAAATCCTTAGAGATTTCCTGTGGCAGGGAGGGAAGGGAAATGAAAAGAAAATGCATTTGGTGTGCTGGGACGTAGTTAAAAAATCCATGGCAGAGGGTGGGTTGCAAATCAGAGACCCCGCACTTGTAAACTTAGCGCTGGGAGGGAAGATTTTGTGGAAACTGATCCACGAGCCCACACACCCGGTTAGCGACACCCTGCGTGCAAAATATAGGCCCAACAAAACTCTAAGCAACCTCCAAAACGAGAGCACAGTAAGCTCTATGCAGGTGTGGAAATTGTGTTGCAAAAGCAGCAAATTATTTAAAAATTCGCTCTACAGATCGCCTGGCAATGGAAAACGGACATATTTGTGGCTTGATCGTATCATGGGAAGGGAACCAATGGCCGAAAACGTGGATATAATAGATCTCAGAGACTGGTTGCAGAGAGCATGAGTCAAAAGATTATATGACCTCTCGAAGTGGGACGAGCACGGAGACTGGGCAGGATGGGATTTTCATGGAGTCCCAGTCCGGTTATCATTGCAACTATCCACTTTTGAAGATTTACTGGAGGACGATGCCCCTGTCAACAAAACTATGAAAGATAGCTGGGGCTGGGGCCAAACATGAGTATATACCACGACAGAAGGATATAGAAAGTTGCAGGCTTCAAGAAACAACAGTCAAACTCTGGCATTCTGGAAAAGCGTCTGGGAACCGCTAGCCGTACCAAAAGTGAACTTCTTCTTCTGGACCCTAGTGCACAATAAACTTCTAGCGGGAGATAACCTGGAGAAAAGGAACATAGTGGGGCCTCACAGATGTGTGTTATGCAACAATAACTCTGAAACAACCCAACACTTATTCATGGAATGCATCTTTGCTAAAGAGGTCTGGGGATTCATCCTACAAGACCTTCAAATATCACTTCAGCCTCAGAATTCTGTTGCGGAGCTCTTTGCCTCTTGGAGTCTCATCTATCCCCAACGAATCCCCTCAAAATCCTTTTGGCGCAAAATCTGGACAACGATTCCCAAGTATGTATGTTGGCAGCTTTGGTTGGCACGCAATCAACTGATTTTCAAAGAGCTACGACACTCCCCGACGCAAGTAGCTGCAAAAGCTAAAGCCTTCCTCCTGGAAGCGGCCCAACAACAGTATTTTAAAGAGGATCCTTCGTTATTGACCGAGGAAAAGAGGTGGCTAGGCCCTCTTGTGCCTTATCTAGGTAAGCTTCCACTCTCCCCCCAATCTGTCACACCAGATTGGCGCATAAGAGATGATGATGACACTTTCCAGTATTGGTGGCGGTCTCAAAATTTATTCACAATTTTCTTTGACGGGGTGTCTAAAGGAAATCCCGGTGTAGCTGGTGCTGGGGGGGTCATCTACTCCCCGGAGGGGTCTACAAAAGACTGTTACTGCTGGGGTTTAGGTCAGAAAACCAACAATCAAGCCGAGATGCTAGGGCTCATTAAAGCTTGCCACATTGTCAGAGAAAAAGGAATCAAAGACCTTCAAGTATTCGGAGACTCAGAGATAATAATAAAAAAACTTAAACAAGGAGACACGGTTCAACAACGCCAACCTAAACAAAACCTTGGACAGATTGAAGAGAGTTCTTCAAGACTTCAACTCGTGCAAGTTTTATCACATTCTTAGAAAGTCAAACACTGAAGCTGATCAGATGGCGAACAAAGGCAACACACTCATGAAAGGACTGCTAATTGTAAACAATGAAAGATTTGTTCAAACTCCCTGCGAAGGTTGAAAAACAAAAGCAACAGCAGTTAGTAAACTGTATTGTACTAGGGGTCGCTTCGGCTAAGACCCATTTTCAATTCAGATAAATAAATCCCATACCCGTTATAGTTAAAAAAAAAATAATGATAAGTCATGCCCTTTACCAAGGACATAACTGATCACCCCTATGTGTATTAGGTGTGATATTCCTTTACCTTAGTTATTTTGTTTGCTAGTCTAGGTATTTGTAAATTGGTTGTTTTCAAAAGTAAGGTAGTAACTAAACTGGAAACTAATAGAGAAACAACAACTTTGATTCGATTTTTGAAATTGTCAACATTATCTTAGATATTCCTTTCGTATTTTGTTTTTTCAATTCACTTAGTATAAAATTTTGCGGGATGCTTAAGATCAACCCTTAAAATCTTCAAGCTTAGACTAAGTTAAACCCTCCTCATAGGATTTGATAGACTCCATTAGCCCAAGGATAAGTAGGCATTAGTTGCTCCCTCTCTCATCCACTTATTTCTAAAACTTTCAATTTTAGTTTGTTGAAAACTATATAGATTCCCCCCTTTGCATAACATATAGTCATTATTGTCCCCAAGGTGCAGGACAGTCGATGCAAGAGTGTGCTATTACGACACTCCGTGATGTTAAAGTCAGAGTAGGCTAAAACTTGGTGCTTACTAGACAAAACTGACATTGGTAAGGGGAGATCGCCGAGAGAATATTTATTAGAGAAGGGACTCCCTTGTGCAGAGGAAATCCAGTTGAGAAACCACCTGATAAACCTGTAGAGACCATGAGCTCAGTGGGAGGTGGGAAACTTCTACTGTGGTAAAGGGGGAAGGAGGGTAACCTTCCTGGATCATCACGAGATTGGAACCTGGCTGAGTCAATTTTCCCTGGTGGTATCATGGCTTGGAATAGGGGTGGCGTACTATAGGAAGGCACTCTACAGTAAGGCCTAAGGTTGGGAGGAATGGTGTCATCCCTCAGTTAGTCAGTGTTGGAAAATTTCCTTATAAGATAAGTGTTTAACTTAGCTTGTCAAAAATTGAATATGAATGATATGTGCATGTAAATGTCTGATACTATAGGCAATGTAAATGCTTACAAATGATTTTACAGAATCTGTGAGAATTTGATTATGTTACTATGGAAATAGAATTTTGTATCTAATTGTAAAACTGAAAAAGTGTAGACTGTTGTATCCTCAAAGACCTTGAGTTAGAGGAAAGTTTGCAGGATATGAACAAAAAACATCATTATGCTAGTGATGGGGTAACCAATAACCCAAAAATCCTTTGTGAGGAAGGGAGGACTTTGAACCCTGAGAAAAAAAACCTCAATCTATCATGGACAGATTTTGAAATCCATAGAGTCTTATGCATTCATGAGGCTGAGAGACAAACCATGGACAAAGAATACTAGTATACCTTAGAATACTCGGACAGAGCCCAGTAGAACTCAAAAAAATGACTAAGTCCCAACCCATGGGATAACTAATTGAGGAAAAATGAGATGAGTATGAAGAAATTACGACCATCGATGGGGTGGGATGAGTGAATCTTAGCCCTATGTCGACCAAGGTCTATTGCCGGGAATGACTGAGAGCCAAAACTTGCAAAAGTTTGGAGACAATGATAAAGATCGGTGATAGAATGAAAGTCGTCGATCTGGTCAAGATGACAAGGGGAGATATATGCCATCAACGATACGTGCGTTGTCATCACCAATTTAATTGGGAAGGGAAAGTTTCACCAGGGAAGTGTCGATGAAGTAGTGGCATAAGGATTAATGAGAACCATCGATCTGTGCTTAAAATAAGCATATCCTCTGTCATTGATCTTTGGAAGATCACACTTAGGATATGAAAGAGGGTGAGGATGTCACGATGACGTAGATTTTATATTGGGTAGTTCATGCATAAAAGTGGTAACAGGTGTCACTAGAAGATTGATTAATGAGACTAATGTGGGTCCCACTGGGAGAAGAGGTTCTCTGAACCATCGTTTTAGTGGTGGCCATTATTTGTATGGGCCAATGTATTTGGACCGTTGATTCCTAAGGCATCGTCATCAAAAGAAAGGGGATGGTGAGTTAAATTTTGTCTGTAGAGTGTCAACGACAAGAAAGGTTGAGACCATTGACAATTATCGATCTCGTCAGGGATGCAAAAAAGAGATATGGATCGTTGATCCCTATGTGTTGTCGCCGGGGTTTAGCAGCTAAACCTTTATAGTGTTGGTTAGGAGTGTTGATGTTAATGAAAAGGATAGGAAATATGGACCATCGGTCAGCGCGAGATGAAGGTTTAATCTTGATCGTTGAACCATCGTAGTTTCCCTTGATTCATTTAATGAATGTAAAGGAAGGGATGAGCGCTAACTTGCAGGTAAGTTAGAATCGCTGATTCACCTAGGATCATAGGATGAGTAGCCTGAAGACCGTTAGATCCAAGAAAGGGTCGATAAGTGCCTCATCATAGGAGCATTCAGAATGGGTAGTTGGTACTTCGTCGAAGTGAAGTTCGATGACGTTGATGGGATTATGTGGAAAAAATATCCACAATGGCGAGTTGGGGCATGCGCTTTATCGACGTCACGATGTTGCTACGCTGTAGGGAATGAGTAATGAAGTGCCATGTGGATGCTACGTGACAGTGTGTTGGATTTCAATCTTATGAGTTCGAAAAAAACCATAGAAGGCCATAACCTTTGATCTTGAACTCATAAGTAAGCATGGTTGTAGTCATTGGAAATCTCTTGATGAGTCGAAAAATATGGTGCCCTCGAGGATAGATATAGAGATAACGAAGGGAAGAAGAAATGTTAATTCCCCACTCCTTAAAATGCTACTTAGGGGGTTGGGTGTGTTACAGAGTGGTATCAAAGTTGAAGGTTCAAACTCTAGGATTGAATGGGTCACCAAGTCCGCTTAGAATTGTTTAAGAATGATTTTATTTTTTACCAAGAATGCTTGTTTTGAGTGCCGACGTAAAATAATAATGATAATTGTTGTTTCCATATGTATGACATGTTGGAAGGTAACAATGGTGAATGGTGCAGTGCAATATGGATGACACGTCACATCGCAGAGATGAAGAATCTAATGGTTGAAGGGATAGAGAAACCCCTTCAGATTTGATGGACACCGTCAGAAGTATGAAGGTAGATAATGAAAGGCTTATAAGAGCTCAGATCGAGCAAGCAGAGTTGAATGCAGTTATACTGCAGAGCATGTCTAAAATTCAAAAACACCTGCAAGAAGGCCCTAACAATGCCTAATTACAACAATCATAGAGGTTGAAAACCCCTTTGGATGCCCAGAAGCATGGAATGACTCACAGTGATGTGGGAAGTTCTTATAGAAAGAAACATTGAGATGCCAAGAAATACAAACTAAGTGGAAGTGTTTCCATGAAGTCATCTAGCCGACATACTACTTTAGCAAAACAATCCAACAATGGCACAAAATTCATCATTCCTAAGAAGAGAAAGAGGAATAATTCTCAGAATTCCCTAACTGAACAATTTAAGAAGATTAAGCCTCCTACCTTTGATGGAGAGATAAAGAAAGGAGAAAAGGTTGAGGCATGACTATTTGGTTTGCAAAAGTAATTTCGAGTGCATAATTATTCTAAGAATACCAAGTCAAGGATTGTAATATTCAACCTGAATGGAGGAGCTTCCATCTGGTGGGAATATCTCAAGGAAATCAAAGGATTGAAGGAAAACAAGATGACTTGGAAACAATTTGAGAAATACTTCCATAAAGCTTACCTATCTGAAAAGTATTATGATGACAAAATAAAGGAATTCCATGAGCTTAAGTTGGGACATCTTACCATGGATGCATACGCTAAAAGGTTTATGGAGATTTTTAGGTATGTTCCCTACCTCAAGGATGAGAAGGAGAGAATCTAACTTTTTCTCAGTTGGTTACTACAATCCTACCAAGATCAAATTGAGTATGACAAACCCAAGACATTGGAGGACACTATTCAGAAGGCCAAATGCTGTTATGACCTATTTAAACACAAGCATGAGTCTTCAAAGGATTGGAGGAGGAAGGATGAAAGTGGATTTCAGGATAGGAGATTCAAGTCATTCCCCCATAAGAATTCAGGAAAAGGTGCATAGTTGGGTCAGCCAAGTAGGAGCGTGCATCAACAAAATTTCCCATATCAAAGTCAAAATAAACCAGTAGAGCAAGAAAGAGAAGGAACAAAGGAGTCTAAGAAAGGGCCTTTGCAATGTTGGGGATGTGGAGAGCCACATCTGTTTAGGGATTTCCTCCACATGGAACACGAAAATAGAAAGATATATAATGTGCGAGAGGAAACTATAGTCAATGACATGGACAGAAGTGTGCCGAGTATTTACGCAACTGTAGAGAATAAAAAAGTATACCACCAAGCCTCTGTGGTGGAATTAGAAGGTATTATTACTTAACGACCAATCTCTGTTTTAATTGACCTAGAATATAATCTTAGTTATGTCTCACCTCGAGTGGTTGAGGGATGCTCATTACAGAGAAAGAAGCATGCTAAAGCATGGTTAATTCAACTAGCCATTGGAACAAAGAGGAAAGTGGCTGAGGTAATTGAAGCTTGTTCAATTAAGATAGATGAACTGCAAACCCAGGTAGTTTTGAACATCCTACCCCTAGGCTCATATGACGTACTATTGGGCATGGATTGGTTGGCTTCCCATAAGGAAAAGTTAAATTTTTACGAGAAAACTTTGGAATGTAAGGATGAGAAAGGTAATGTAAGGATTTTGTAAGGTATATGAAATCCAATTTCCATAAGGCAAATATCGATGATGCAAATTAAGAAGTTTAGTAGAAAGGGGTGTCCCTTGTATGCTATACAAGTGTTGTACTCAATAGAAATCAAGGAGTTAAAATTCGAAGACCACCCGATGTTGTGGGAGTTCATAGATGCATTTCCATAAGAAGTGCATGGACTACCTCTGAAAAGAGATCTTGATTTTCAATAGATCTGGTACCTAGAGCAGTACCAAAATTGAGAGTGCCCTACAAGATGAGCACACCAAAACTGATAGAGCTGAAGGTGCAATTAAAGGAAATGTTGGATAAAGGTTATATTAGGCCAAGTGTATCCCCATGGGGAGCACCAACCCTGTTTGTATGGAAGAAGTATGGTACCTTGAGACTGTGTATTTATTATAGGAAGTTGAACAATATGACCATTAAGAACAAACACCCATTAAGAACAAATACTTTTGGCTAGGATAGATGACCTTTTTGATTAGCTCAGGGGATCTGTAGTATTCTCAAAGATAGATTTGAGGTCGGGATATCACCAAGTCAGAATCAAGGATGAGGACATCCACAAGACTACCTTTAGGACAAGGTATGGGCACTATGAGTTTGTTGTGTTACCATTTGAACTTACGAATGCACCAACGACATTCATGTGCTTGATGAATAGTGTGCTCTGTAAGTATTTAGACAAGTTCATCTTAATATTCATGGATGAAATTTTGGTGTATTCCAAGAACCGAGAGGAACATGAAGAACACCTCAGAATGGTGTTACATGTGTTAAGAGAACACCAATTGTATGCCAAGTTCAACAAGTGCAATTTCTATAAGAAGGATATCTAGTATCTAGGACATGTAATCTCAGCTGAAGGAGTGGCAGTAGACCCAAAAAATATCAAGGTGATCATGGATTGAACTACTTCCAGAAATGTGATAGAAGTGAGATCCTTCATGGGATTGGATGGATATTACAGGAGGTTCATAAAGGGATTTTCCAAGATTGGTAATCCTATCACTTTGTTGCAAAGAAAGGGAAAGAAATTCATTTAGTCCCTAGAATGTGAAGCTAGAATCCAACAATTGAAGCATCTATTAACTGATGCGCCTGTTCTAAGGATTGCAAATCTAGAAAATGATTTCTTGGTCTATACTCATGCTTTCAAGGAAGGATTCAGTGGAGTTATAATGCAAGAAGGGAAAGTGATTTGTTACAAGTCACAAAAATTAAATGAACATGAGGAGAAGTATGTCACCCACGATTTAGAGCTTGCAGTGATTGTACATGCGTTGAAAATGTGGAGGTACTACCTGTTTGGGAGGAGATTTATCCTCATGACCGATCATTGCGGTCTAAAGTATTTATTTGATCAACCGAGAATGAATGATAGACATGCACGATGGATGGTGCTGATTAACGAGTTCGATTTCGAAATAAAACACATAAAAGGAAAAGAGAACAAAGTAGTAGATGCACTCATTTGAAGTGTTCAAACAATGCACTTAGCAACGACAAGTGTAGGAGAGTCTGAAATCCAACAGAGGATTAAAATCCTGTTGCAAGAAGATGAGTTCTTCAACCAAGTGAAAGAAAGGTTACAACAAGAACATAGAGAAAGGAGGTATGAAGGATATTAGCTTGGGGATGATAGCCTATTGTTGTATACCAATTGAATGTACATACCTAATTCAACGTATTTGAAGCGCTTGATTTTGGATGAATTCCATAGGAGACCATATGTAGGTCACCATGGTTATCGGAAAATTGTGACATCAGATAGAAAAATGTACTATTTGTCAGGAATGAAGCAAGACATTGCCAAATATATTGAGAATTTCTTAGAGTGCCAACAAGTGAAAGTTGAGCATCGACATCCTGCTAGAATATTGCAAGCCTTATAGATTCCATAGTGGAAAAGGGAGGTGATTTCCATTTATTTGATCATAGGTCTACCTAAGACAACCAAACAACATGATGCAATCATGGTTGTAGTGGATAAGTTGAGCAAGGAAACTCATTTTATTCCTATAAAATCTACTTTTAAGGCCATAGACATCGCCAATGTTTTTATGAAAGAAATTTTCAAATTGCATGGTTTTCCCAAAACCATAATCTCTGACAGGGATGCTAAGTTCACCTCAAATTTTTGGAAAGGATTGTTTACAAGCTTGGAAACACAATTGGAATTTAGCATGACCTACCATCCTCAAATAGATGGTCTGGCAGAAAGGGTGAACATAGTGTTAGAAGACATGTTAAGAATATGTGTTATGCACCAACCCAAGCAATGGGGAGAATATCTACCATTGGTAGAATTCGCGTATAACAATGGTTACCAAGGATCATTGAAGATGAACCAGTTTGAGGTTATGTATGATATAAAGTGTAGAGTTCCAATTAGTTGGGACAGTCCAGTGGATATAATTTCCCTTGGACCAGAATTGTTGAAGGAGATGGAGCATGCTATGGTCAAGATAAGACAAAACCTGAAGGTTGTCCAGGATAGACAAAAGAGCTATGTTGATAGAAAAAGAACCCATAGAGAATTTAAAGTGGGAGACCATGTATACCTCTGAGTGAAACCCAAAAGAAGTTCCTTGAGAATGGGGATGGGGATGTGTGATAAGTTGGCTCCCCGATACTGTGGACCATTTAAAATCCTAGAAAGGATAGGAATAATAACATACAAACTTGCCTTACCACCTACTGTTAGAGCTCATAATGTATTCCACGTGTCTTTGTTAAAGAGATATCTGCACGATTCTAATCATGTTATTGATTGGACTGTAATACAGGTGGAACCAGAAGGAGAATTCCAGCCCGAACCCCAACGCATCCTAGAGAGGAAAGGAACAATGCTTTGGAACTGATCCATCGTGCAAGTCAAGGTGCAATGTAAGCACTTTGGAGTCAATGAAGCTACATGGGAGAAAGAAGATGCCATGAGATCAACATACCTATTTTTGTTTATTGTATAATTGTATATACATAGTGTTTTAAACATTGAGGACAATGTTTCTTTAAGGGGGAGGGGAATGTAACACCCCATTTCCCCCAAGACTGTAATTGTGTTAAGATTACATGATTTGTGTTATGAAACATGTGAGTATGTTTAATTTAATAAAAACACAAAATCATTGATTGAGGAGTAATGACCTTGAAAATATTGTCCATGATACACTAGAGGAAGTTGACGAAGCAAGGGTTTATTGAATGGTTGAGTGTAAAGGAAGATGAAGTGCATTGGTGAAGAAAATAGGAAGCTTCTCTAATAAGCTTACTTATGCTTGTTAAACACAACCTCACACCTTCAACATACCAGATCTGTGCAGAGCCACACGACCATTAAAAGGAGTTGAAGGGGTAGTTGGAATAGTTAGTGAATGTTGGCACAGGGGAAGACCTAGGGTTCAACGCTACAACAACGCACCAACAAAACCCTAACTACAGACCCTTTCGGCAACACCTGTGAAGCAGTTGAAGTCTCACTTGAAGTAGAGGCAGGGGTGGTTGCAGGACTCAGGTGTCTGCAACCTTAGCTGAGACATAGATTTGTGATTGTAACACCTTAACATAACACTTAGTTATTACAGTTCGTTAATATTCAGCCTTAGTTCACAGCGCAACTAAACCCTAACAATAGATCAGCGCAATATTTATACAGATCCAATAGATTCAAGTACTAAGAATACAAACATAGATCAGATCTATATTTGATTCACATTATTCAACACTAAGCTATCATATTAGATTCATCTATCATCTAACAATGTACTAATCATTAAATCACATAAACAAGAAAGTAATCATAAAGCACAAAGCATTCATAACACATGATATACGTGGTTCACCCCCACGCTGGGGCTACGTCCACCACCTCTTCATCTTCTTTATTAACTTCTTTCAATCTTCTTTCATGCACAAAGCCTCCAAATCAACTCCGCAGAGGATAGGAGATCTGCGCACCTCGCCAGATCCTCCTTCCCCGACAGCCTGTCGAAGTCCCAAAATGGTCAAAAATGACCAAGGATCCTCAAAACTTGGTCAGGGACCAATAGGCCCCCAACACTCACGTGTGACTCATCCCGAGTCGCTCTGACTTGGGTAGCTTTGCCTCAAAATCCTCGAGCTTGGCTCGAGCGGCTTCGACCTGTTGCTGTGCCATGACCTCTTTCTCAGCGAACTCTTGGATTACTGCTTCGTTGATAGATCCCTCTAAGCACTGTTCAACTGCAGTGATGACTTCCTCTAGTTCTGCTCCTCGACCTTTGATCTCTGTGAACAGTTGGCAAGCCTCGTCCTATATTGGTTGCAGCCTCTGAGTTACTTCCATGACTCTGCTCTGTATGGTGTGAACCTGTTGCTGGGCAGTGTGCTGTTCTTGGGATCGCTTCATCCTCTCAATGGATGACAAGGGCTTCAACTGCGCCTGTACTATTTTTGCTTGCTGCTTCGCTTCCTGGAGCTGTGACTCTAGTGCCTTCAATTCAGGATCCTCAGTGAGTTGCTCATAAGTTTGGGCACTGCGATCATTCAGTTGTTTACATTCCATGGAAAGGCCCTTGATTCTTTCAACTATGCCTTGGGTAGTTGCTTCTCTTTGATATCGCACATCTTGCAGAGTACTGGGCACTATTATTAGCTCCAGATCTGTGATTCTCTGCTAAAGCTGCTGGATGATTTCTGCAAGCTACGCTACTTGGTGTTCTATTGGTTCTCCCTCCTTTTGCTCCAATCCTGTCATAGAGCAAAGTGATCTGTTGACTGCTTCTTTTACTTCGACCTGCTCCGTGAGCAATTTTTCTTTCTCCTGCTTGATTTGCGCTCTTTCTTCTTCAAACTTTGCTTGAAGATCATCCTTCTCCTATTGCTCAATCCTGTGTTGCTATATAACTTCCTCCTGTGCTTGTTTTAAGGCCGCTGTGGCCTGTTCTTTCTTAGCTTGTGCTCGATGAAGGTGAGCTTCAGTCACATCAGTCAGTCTGCGGAGTTGAGCAGGCTCATCTCCCAACTCTAGTTCTTCTGAGGGTGGGGGCGCAACAAACACTACATAGCTCGAATAAAGGGCTTGCTATACACCTCTTAGTTTTTCTTCAATTCTATCATACATGGCTTCTTGTTTTTCTTCATTTCTTTGCAAAATATCTTCTGAGGCATCTCCTACACCTGAAATAATGAATTTGAAGTCATCGACTGTGAGTACATTCTGCATCTTTGGCTTATTGGATTTGGACTTCTTCCGCGATGAAGGTTTCATGGGAGAAAACTTCCTTTTCTTAGATGGATCGGTATCATCAGGGGGGTTCCGTGGCGGTGTTACGTCACCTTTCTTATCTTCTTCTTCTTCTTTTTCCTCTTTGTTCACTTCATCACCAGCTCCTCCGCTAGGTGACTCAGATGTGGTCTCTTCTGACGAGCTGTGTACTTTCTATACATATTGCTTCTTCTTCTTCCTGCTACTGCTTGGGGCATCCTACTCTTCGCGAGTAACCACCGGGTTTCCAATGAGGTCCAGGTCAGACAACTCTACGGGGTCAGCATGGATAAGGAGTTCTGTAGGCCAGTCTTTAATGATTTCTTCCAGGTCCTCTGTAGTGAGCTTGTAGTAGTACTTAAGTTCTTCTTTGCTTGTAGTAGTAATCGAGTAGGATGGACGATAATAACTTCGCTTTCGCCAAGTCATCTATATTCTTGGTTCTTTTCTCAATCGCAGCTCGGGATGGTCCGGATTCACGAGCAGTTGATGGGGAGGCTTGCACTCCTCTCGTAGATGAAGCTTGTATGCCCACAGACATTACCTTTTTAGTCATGAGGTCGATGAGTATCTCCTTCACATACTCTTCGACTGTGCTAAGTTCTTCAGACATACACACTCTTGGTTGAATATCTCAGGTTGAAGAGAAATTGCTCAATGCAACAGGATGGATGGCGATAGCTCGATGATCACTGCGCGAAATCAACTAATCTGTGAGATCGGATAATCACGGGTGGAAAAAGTGTTCTCGGTGCAAGGCTCGATGGAATAAGTAGACAACTAGGTTACATATATTTCCAACGTGCGAGAAGCCTTCATTAATGTAGTTTTGTCCATTACGGCGTGGTCCCAACGGTTTGATCACGAGTGTTCTGGACATAACTGCTGTTCTAACCATTCAGGTCATCGGGCTAATGGTTATAATGCCTCCAATGGTCATATTGCTTTGCCATGCTGTGTTGTACTGGTATCCTGACAAAGTTCAAATTCTAGAATCCTTCCTTCTATGTAGTTCCTTCTGGAACTTTTTGTAACTTTTCCATCTTTGCTTTCTTCTTATTGAGCTTTCTAGCCTTCTTCCCGGTGATCTTCGTCTTGATATTCCTCTTTCCATTATGATCTTCTTTGGGTATAGTAACTTCACACTGTTGATGGTCTTTACTAGGGCTCAAGGGAAATACTTCTTCTCTGTCTGGTGTAAGTGTCTCAAGTCCTCGTGTGTCCTTTCAACTTTGACATCCAAGTTTCTGGTTCTGAATAACTTCGACCCGTTCTCCTATTCTTCAATCAAATGTGCGATCCTCCTAGTCATGAAATCTTTTAATTCTTGCTTCTTTTGCTCTAAGACTTCCTCTTCTTTTCTTCTGGCTTGATCCTTTTCGATCCAAGGTTTTCCTAGTAACATAGCAAATGGGGCACTGTTCTCAATAAATTTAACAACCTCAAAATATTCTTTTGTCTAAGTTCCATGAGCACTCATAGATATCTGGGTAAGTCTTCCACATAGGGTTATCAACTTTCCTTTAAATAATCCTATTCCTCCTAATGAAGGAATCATAACAGGCTTTCCTAAAATTTCCCAAGTTCTTTCTATCATGATATTCACCTATGTTTCCTCATCAAAAACGCAGTCAATGTCGAAGTCTCCTATTCTTGTTTCTATGCATTCTTTTTCTTTGAATATCTTTGGTAAGTTGATGTTTCTGTGATCATTTAGGGTTTCTTTCATTTGCAATAGTACAGTTTCTGATTCTTTTTGGTGTTTTGCCATGATCTTAGTTTCTTGATCTTCCTCAGGGTTTTCTTGTCTCATATTCATTCTTTCAACCTTAACAATCATTCTAGGGCAATCCATAACTTCATGATCCATAACTTTACAACAAAGACAACTGGGTCTTCTACCAGGGCATTCCTTAGCAAGATGTCTCGGTCTTCTGCAACTGTAACAAAGAGTTAATCCTCTCTTTCTCTTAAATGATCCCCATCTTTTTCTGTATTGCGCACTAGGATCATGGTAGCTAACCTGCAAAAAATTCTTTCTAGGATCCTACATCCATTTGTTAGTCCAAACATTCTTTCTATGCATAGGAATAACATATCTTTCACCATTCTTATCAGATCTACTCATACCAAATCTTCTTTCTTCTAGCTGTGCCCTAGTTTTAAGGCTAGGAAAAACTTTATCAAACATACCTAGATCCATATTCCCGAAACAAAAATTTCTACTAATCTTACTTTCAGCAGAGCACAAAGCTTCCAGATCTAAAATTTTTCACTATTCTTACCTTTCTCAGAGCACAAAGCTTCAATATCTTACTTCTTTTCTTCAGATCAAACTTCTCTTCTTAGCACATAGTTTCACAATCCAAGTAGAGTACTGCGCACCAGGGCAACATATCTACACACAAAGATTTCATAGTTTTGGGTCAGATTTTCGCACAGAGCTTCTTCTTCCTCAATTCCCAACAATCACAGTTTCAGTCCCGACAATGGAACCATTTGTTGGCACAGGGGTAGACCCAGGGTTCAAAGCTACAACAACGCACCAACAAAACCCTAACTACCATCCCTTTCAACAACACTTGCGAAGCATATGAAGTCTCACCCGAGGTAGAGGCAGGGGTGGTTGCTGGACTCAGGTGTCTGCAACCTTAGCTGGGACACAAATATGTGATTGTAACACCTTAACATAGAACTTAGTTATTACATTTTGTTAATATTCAACCTTAGTTCACAGCGCAGCTAAACCCTAACAACAGATCAACGCAGTATTTATACAGATACAATAGATTCAAGTACTAAGCATACAAGCATAGATCAGATCTAGCTTTGATTCACATTATTCAACACTAAGATATCATATCAGATTCATCTATCATCTAACAATGCACTAAGAATTAAATCACATAAACAAGAAAGTAATCATAAAGCACAAAGCATTCATAACACAGGATATACGTGGTTCACCCCCACCCTGGGGCTATGTCCACCAACTCTTCGTCTTCTTGATTAGCTTCTTTCAATCTTCTTACATGCACAAAGCCTACAAATCAACTCCGCAAAGGACAGGAGATCTGCGCACCTCGCCAGATCCTCCTTCCCCGAGTGGATCTAGGCACAGAGCCTTACACAGTCTTTTACAGTCGCTTTCACTTAGCCTTGCAAGTCTCACACAGTGTGCACAAAGCCAAATCACACATATCTACTTTTGCACTTAGCAACAATGGCTCACACTGACTAGTCACTACTCACTACTTCTTACATCGCCTAGACTTCTATTTATACATTACAACATAGGCCTAAGCATGGGTAAACCCATGGGCTGACATCCCCATACCCATTACATAAGCCCAAAACCCAAAAATCCCTAAAAAGGGGCCGACATCCCGCGATCTCCGCTTCGACTTGCACTTCGCTTTTGAAGTCCCAAAATGGTAAAAAATGACCAAGGATCCTCAAAACTTGGTCAAGGGCCAACAATGAATATTGGTAGTTGACCCTTAAAAAAGGGAAGCTCCAATTAAAATGACCAGATAATAGGACACTATAGATATGCTTCTTCAAAAATGAGAACCATAGATTGCCGATGACATCTGCGGAAACTATGATGTTCCCGAGGGGATGAGAAAGGAGAAAACAACGCATGCAAGGGAGCACAAAAAATGACACAAGAGACACATATATTCAGATAGTAGAATGAATGGGAGAACAAGCGAAACCAATGAGTGCATAGAACGAGTGGGATGAGAAACTCATCTCACGAAGATATTTCAGGATACTAATTGAAGAGAGAAAGGAGAATAAGAGCTTTCCTTGAACATAATAAGAAGATTTCTTAAGATGTTGATGATTACCCTGAACAAAGGAGATCTAGATCCCAAAATGGAGCAATAGTGGTCGAAAACTTAGTGGTTACTGGACAGAAACCGACACTAGTAAGGGGAGATCACCGAGGGACTATTTAGCAAAGAAGGGACTCCCTTGTGCAGAGGAAATCCAATTGAGAAACCACTTGATAAACTTGTAGAGACCCTGAGTTTAGTGGGAGGTGGGAAACTTCTACTGTGGCAGAGGGGGAAGGAGAGTAACCTTCCTGGATTATCACAAGCTTGAAATCTGGCTGAGTCAATTTCCCCTGGTGATATCATGGCTTGGCACAGGGGTGGAATAATGTTGGAAGGAAATATACAATGAGGCCTAAGGTTGGGAGGAAAGGCATCCTCCCTCAATTAGTTGATGTTGGAAAATTTCCTTATCATATAAGTGTTTGACTTAGCTTGTCAAAAATTGAATATGAATGACATGTGCATGTAAATGTCTGATACTATAGGAAATGTAAATGCTTACAAATTATTTTACAAAATCTCTAAGAATTTGATTATGTTACCATGGCACTAGAATTTTGTATCTAATTGTAAAATTGAAAAAGTGTAGATTGTTGTATCCTTGAAGACCATGAGCTGTTAGAGTAAAGTTTGCAGGATATGGACAAAAACAATCATTCTACCAGTGATGGAGTAACTTGTAACCCCAAAAATCCTTTGTGAGGAAGGGAGGACTTTGAACCCTGAGAAAAAAAAAACCTCAATATGTCAGGGAGAGCTTGTGAAATCCATAGAGTCTTATGCATTCATGAGGCTGAGAGACCAACTATGGAAAAATAATACTAGTAGACCTAAAAATACTCAGACAAAGCTTGATTGAACTAAAAAAAATGACTAAGTCCCAACCCGTGGGCTAACTAATTGAGGAACAATGAGATGAGTCAGAAGAAATTACTACTGTTGATGGGGTAGGATGACTGAATCTTAGCCCTTCGTCGACAAATTTCTATTGTTGGGAATGACCGAGAGCCAGAACTTGCAAAATTTCGATGACAATGATAAATATTGGAGATAGAACATCAATTGTCGATCTGGTCAAGATGGCAAGGGGAGATCTACGTCGTTGATGCTATGCGCATCTTCGTCACCAATTTTAAGTGGGAAGGGAAAGTTTCACCAGTGATGTGCTGATGATGTAGTGGCATAAGGATTGATGAGAACCATCGATATGTGCTTAAAATAAGCATATCCTCCGACATCTATCTCTGGAAGATCACACTTAGGCTATGAAAGAGGGTGATGATGTCACATTGACGCGGTATGCCTACTCGACAGTCCACATGTAAAAGTGGTGACATGTGTCGTTAGAAGATTGGTTAATGGGACTAATGTGGGTCCCATTGGGCGAGGAGGTTATTTAAACCATCATTTTAGTGGTGGATGTTAGATCTACAGGCTAGTGGTTTTGGACCGATTATGTCCGAGGCATCGTCGTTGAAAGAAAAGGGATGGTGAGTTAAGTGTCATCTATAGAGTGTCGACGATGAAATAGGTTGAGACCGTTGATAATCGTTGATCTCATCGAGGATGTGACAAAGAGATCTAGATCGTTGATCTCGTCGGGGATGTGATGAAGAGATCTGGACCGTCAATCCTTATGCATTGTCACCCAAGTTTAGGAGTTAAACCTATATAGTGTTGGTGAGGAGTACCAACATCGACGAAAAGGATAGGAAATTTGGACCGTTGGTCAGTGCGGGGTGAAGGTTTAATCTCGACCGTTCAATCACTGTAGTTTCCCTTGATTCATTTAATGAATTTAAATGATGAGATGAGCATTAACTTGCAGGTAAGTCAAAATATCCGATTCACCTAGGACCATAGGATGAGTATGATCAGGGGATCAAATTTTGCTCAATTTTCAAAGTGCTCAGAATGCGACAAAAACAGTGCCATTGCGTCCGTCTCATCTTCCCGATTCCGACGGTATATTTACTTTCTCAAACGGAGTCCGTATGGAGAAGATATCGCGATCTGTTCTCCAAGGCAAACAGGCAAAAAATTTGGATGCTGACTGTACCTGTCAGTACAGTCCGTACGATGACGTGGCAGGGCCGTACCGTCCGTACGATGACGTGTCAGGTGGATGACATGGCACACTTTCATTGGTTGATGGTTATCGAATCAGGGAATGACACGTGTCATTGGTGGCCAATGATGTGAGGACACGTGGCCCAATCCATTGGCGCCACGTGTCACTCGTTGACTGGTTGATATGGTTATGTAAAACTAATGGAGGCCGCGGGGTTCGACCCCCGGACCTCCTGTTGAGTCGCCAAAGTGTCATCTTTTTACCAACATTTTCACTTCACTTTCACTTCACTTTTAACCATATTTCGCTTTCCCACACCCTTACATAAACCATTTTCATGATTACATGGGTTTTAGACATATTATTTTCCAAT
>ML791308.1:14913-78044 GCA_009831015.1 Picea engelmannii
AAATACCAACCAATGCAAAATACCTATTTTTTTGTATTTTCAATGTATTAAAAAGAAAATGCATGGACTGATAAGCGACTTGATATATAACTTCTAATGTGTATAAAAGCAATCACTCGAGCAGAATACCAAGCAGCTAAGCAGACAACTCAACTACCAAGGACAAATCAAAAATGGAAAATAAAGAGAAAGACGTCGCCCAAAAATTCAACTCCAAACAGGTTTCCTATCATCCAAGATAATCTCAACAGGCACCATAGAGACCTACGAAGTCTTAGTGATCGTCAAAACCTACCCAACAGTCACTAAACCAAGAAAGCAAGCAAGGGGAAGTGGTATACGTGACTATTCAAGAGAAAAGGGCGTATATACGCTTCTTGTAGTGGGACAACAAGCATGTATACATGGCTGTCAGGGAAAAAAGGGCGTATATCTTTTAAAACAAGGCTAGGAAAGGGTAAAAGTCTGAAAAACTCAGACCAAGAGTGAACAGACTCTATCCAACTGTAATACAACAAGAAACTCAAAGGAAAAAGAGAAATGTAAGAAGAAAAAATACTTCAACCCTTAGAAAGAAGATCTTTTCCCAGTGGAGTCGTCATTTCTGTTACAAGGGAAAAACTCTTTACGGCCAAGGGTAAACCACAACAGATAGGTATGACTGCAGAAATCAACTCAATTCCAACATGTGCTATATAAACTAATGTGCAATACGAGGAATAAGCCTACCTTGATCCAATCGTTTGATTTCGTTCCACCGTTGAGCACTTTGACCCAAATCTTTACACCTGCAAGAAGTTTTCAACAAACAAGCGATGCAAGTATATAGTAACAATATATAAAATGAGTTAGCACATCAGATAGCACAATCCATTAATAAACATTACAAACATGCCCATGGATACTAATCATATATTTGCAAGATATCGATAGGATGGGAAAGGAGTATTTCTATTAATAATTGATCAACAGAAGTATCAACATTACAGACTTCTGTGTCGGCACAGTTCGAAACCAAGAAACCAAGTTCCTTCCAACTGGGTCTCCACCACTTCAATCCTCCACCAAAGGCAAGCTCATAGCAAAGAGGTAATGAGGTCCTCTCAATAATAAGGAAAGAGCTTGGGTGTTGAACACTGTGTTCAGACTTGAGGGACAAAGGGATGCAGACTCAATATGAAGTAATTTCTCCAGAGTAAATTTGCTCTCAAAGTTGAATGCTTTCTCCTTTTTTTCCATAGCTCGAAATTGTGCTCTTATAGCCTCCAGAATGCAACTGAAGGGCCAAGTCGGAACGTTTCCAGTATATGGAAGGCCAAAGATCAGATATCTTTTGTCGTGACATGGAAAGCCGACCTCATTTTGTATTTTTTGGCACAAATCCCGATATACGCGAGATGTAGTGGAGCAGCAAGCATATACGCATCTTGCAAAGCAATTAGGGAGCGTATATGTGGAAAAATATATATTTTTGGCTCTGTATTTATCAAAAAGGGGTTGATAAGTCTGCATAGGTAAATGGAAAAAGGCCCTCTGTGCAAGATAGCAATGGTGAGGCAAATCTTTCTATAACATGGACCTTCAACAAGAGAGCTGGGACAAATAATAGAGCGGAATTGTTGGGGGTTTGGACTACTCTTTTCCTGGCAACAAGATTACATATTACAGGTATACATATTATTGGGGATTCAAAACTCATTATAGATTGGTGTAATTGTATTGGGAGTCTTCAAAGTTTGGCGCTGGAAGGAACAAATTAGAAGACTAAGCACTATGTTTGAAAATGTCTCTTATAATCATACATACAAAGATTTCAATAAAGAAGCAGATGTTCTTTCAAAGAATGCACTTAGAGATCAAATTCATCAAAGTGTGATCATCTACACTCAGTGGGAAGATAACAAACAAGGTCCTTCTAGGCGCCTAAAAGTGTTCTGATTTTGACAGGTTTATAGTTGGCCAAAGTTGAAGACATTGTTTTTGTTTTCTATGCAGTACTTTGTTGATGTTTTGAACTTGTTTTTGAATATTTTGATAAAAGATTTGGAATATAGATTTTTCGATTTTTTAAAAAAATTTATTGACAACAAAAATTGACCTCAATAATGTTGTCTTAGTTTTTTTTTAATAATTTCTGAAAATAGATTATAAGAAATATAACCAATTATATTTACTAATATAAAAAGTAATTTTCTTGTTAAAAAAAAGTTGTAAACTATCATATACTTTTATATGCTACCTATTAATCTTCCTTCCATTTTCTTACTACTTCATGTATCTTATGTTCATGACATTCTCAAGTTGTAAACTAGCATATACTTTTATCAGCTACCTATTGGGCCCACTTGAGCAAAAAGGGGAGGACTCTTGCCAACTCAATGGCTTTTGAAGACATTGGATTGGCATTTTAATTAACGACCTATAGTCACACATGTAATTGGTTTAATTGGTCTTGAAATCTCGGTTTTAAGTTCTAATTGTGAAGTTAACTTCCGTCGGTGCAATTTATAGTCCAATTTACTATTCCAGATTCGGTTTTGAATATTTTTTGTTAAAGAAAATCAGTTTGACAATTTTACATTACAGTTTGTCATATCAACTTTATCCGGCGTTCATTAGTTTCTCTCATCGTCTCTCGAAGGTCCCTATGATGTAGGGAAAAGGCTGCATCAGATCTGCAGACTTAATTTTTTATGGCATTATTACTTTTGATTTTTATTTTTATTTTTGTAAGTTTATGGAAAAGTTTGACAATTTAGGTTTTGTATTTTGTTTTTATGTATATAATTAAGGTAAGTGGTATAAAGTAAGTATAATTCAGGTTTTGTATTTTGGTTTTATGTATATAATTAAGGTAAGTTCTATAAAGTAAGTATATGATATTTTTTTTTAAGTTTTGACAATGATTAATATACAATGTTGGTTTTCTTTTCAATATTATTATTGTTAAAGTTGTATTTTTAATTTTAATTCTAAAATATAAAAAAAAAAAAAAATTTATTTCAGGAAGAAACCAAAATTATTGTAAATACAAAGAACTAGGAAAAGTAGAGTAAGCTATGCATAGCAAAATGAGGAACCGAAAGAACCCATCACAAAACCACAAGTGCAAACGGAGGAAACAAACCCAAAACCAGACGGAGAACAAGCAACTAAAAGGGAGGTAACAAAACCCCTAAATTCAACACCAAGAAACTAAAACAGGGCACCAAGGAGGAACCATAGATCATCAGGGAAAGAGCCTCACCATCACCATGAGATCAACACTAAGGTAACCAGCATCACCCTTGATTCTCTTTTAATTTTGAAATATAATTTATATTATTTTAATTGGTTAAGAGTTTGTTTTTCTTGATTATAAAAAATAAAAAATAAATTAAAAGTATAAAATCTATAAGATTTAATAACATTTCTTAAAAATCTATCCTTTTACAAATCAAAATATCAAAAAAAAAAAAAAAAATTAAAATATGTAGATTACCATCATCAACAAATTATTTCAAATAATCAAAAATTTGTAAAAACAATATATTATTGAAAATATATTATCCAGAATAGAAGTGAAGTGTTGAAAAGATTAAGCCCATAGCTCATAGAATTGTAAATTTTTTCTTGTTTTGAAAAAAGAATGTGGCTATGTAAATGAGCTACATGAGGGTAAGAATTTCAAAATTAAACACTCCACTAAAACATTAGGATTATACAAACTTACCCACTTAAATATGCAGATCCAACCAGTCCTGAAATTTGATGGGCTACAGCCCGTCTTTGGTCCTGCAACCAGTATTTGACACTTTTCTATAAAACCCACACCTCATCATTGACTTGCATTGAAATTATTCACTTGTCAAATTGATGTGTAACTAGGTCAAAAATTTTAATAGATATGTGGAGTATAGGGTTACCCGCATATAATATAGAGTTACCAAGATTAAATTTGCACAGAACAATAAAAATAATTTGACACTCAAGATTATGTATAAAAGTAAAGTGACAGGCATGAAAAAACATCTACTGTCTTCGAATTTTCACTTGATAGACAGTGTAAATTTGAAATTATCCAACCATTCCTAACCGAATTTCAGATAAAATCAAACTAAAAAAATCACCAAAAACAACTAAAAAAGTAGATCGTTTAAATTACTATATGATGAATCATTTACCGTCGAATTCCATCCCTGGGCTCCATCATTGAACCTTAATAAAGCAGAAGAACAATGTCGTATTATGTCTGGATACATTACAGAAGATTCGACAGCAAAAAACGACTTGAAATATCCGTAGTACGTAGTTGAAGGAGGTATAAATGCATGCAATGAGTATGATGCAGTAGTCTACCTATAATTCTGTCGGTTACTTGCCTTCCAGGCTGCTGTAGGTACGGAATTCTTGGAAGTCCTTGAGCCCTTTCCCATCGATTGACCATAACGAAAGAAGAGATATATCAGAATGACAGAGACCGACAAATAGCTGTCAGCATGGCGCCTCAGAGGCCGTAGTTTAACTGTTTTAGCTGAGTAATCTTCTTTTTTTTCAGTTAAAAAAATGGGTTAGAATTCGGTCAGATTTTCAGGGGGAGCTTGAGTTTTGTATGAATCAAAGTTACATGAATTTCAGAATAATACTTTAGGGGTTTTGTCCCATTTTAAACCAATCCAGATGTTCAGAAAATCAATCAGACTTCTAGATTGACAAAAAATTTAAAACCTCATCACTGAAAAACTTGTCGGAAAAATAACTCTGAAGGAAAAATTGCTCCCAAATTAACACTCTCCTAAACTAAACTAATCGGTTGTCATCTTTATAATCTGGACTCAATGCATGACAGACACCCTGTTGACATCAAATAGGTACGTCCATTATTGAGAATCAAAGGGAGAAACGGAAAAAACTGTTTATTTGCAGATCTACTGGGCCTTTCAAGTGGCAGAGAGGCTGAAGAAAAACTACAGAGGAGAAGGGGCTGAAAATTATGCCTACCGATCGTTCCATGGAGTCTCAGAGTTGAAAAATGATGCGTACTGATCCCACGCTGTCTGCGAGCAGTGAAGAAGATTCTGATCAATTTTCGGATGCTCTGTCGCACATGCATACGGAAGCATACAGTCTGCGTATGGTGAGTCAGATACAACAGTGTGGACTACAACGACAGATCCGTAACACTGAAAGTCGTAGTTTCATTATCATGGAACTATTTCCACCTTCTTCCTGTGCCCACTTCTGCCCTGCATGGACAGTGGATGGTGCCCACTTCTTCATTTAGTACACCACCCATAAGCACAAAGTGTAGAAAATCTCCTCATCCGAAATGTAGAGCATTTTGGTTTGTTTGGCGCAATTAAATTCAATATGTAGTTTTAACCACCCGGGTTTAAGGTGGATTTTGAAGTTGCCCATATTTGACAATTAGTTCGCTATTGGTATATGTTTTTCAAGAGCATGGAAATCAAAATAAAAGATAAAGGGGTTTGTCTTCTACTTTTGGGTTTTTTTTTGGTAGTAATTGGGTGATGTAAATTTGGAATGCATAAATGAATTTAGCATATTGAAAAATCTCTTAAGCATTAGGATTATATAAATTTAGCCACTCAAATTTGCAAATGCAACCACTCCTCACAGGGTTTTGGGCAAAATCAAATGGAAAAAGTCACCTAAAAACATCCAAAAAGTTGAAAGTTTAGACTACGCCAAATATAAAACAGAAAAGAACATATTGGCAACCATCACTTCACTTGTTGCTCTATCAAATGATTTGACAGTTTCTTATTAATATAACATTAATTTTCAATTTTTTTTTAATTGGGAAAGACATATAAGGGTTGATCATCTAAATTTATTTTATTTTACATTATTTAATAGCATTAGATTAAGCATTCTACAAAATGATTTTTTTTGGAGCCATATTTTTTGGGACATTTGCCTCAAATCAAATTTGAGTGATTATTTCTGTATAATATTACTGTTGTAGGGTTTTTTCAGCATGTTGAATTCATTTCTGCATTCAGAAATGAATTTTAAACAACAAAAAATAGTGATTTTGTGCAAATTTATATCCCAAAATTCTAAAGAAAAAAACTATGCAACGTCGTCCCCGCGGTGTAGGAATGCCCCTCAGTCGCGGTTTCTCAAGCCAAAGGTTAATCCCGATGCCAAGAAGATAAACAAAAAAAACCATGCAACGTAAAATAGTGAAAAATCAAATAACTTGAAATCAAACTTTTTTTTAAAGCTTTTTTCTCATTTACATAAATTGTTATATATACAAATATAACAAATTAATTTTTTTTAAGTATTTAATATATTAAAATTTAAGATGAATTTATATTAGTTAATATATATTATAATGGATAATAAAATCAAAAAGTTTTTTCCCTTATAAAATATTGCAATATACTTGTTAATATTGATAATGAATAGTAGATATAGGAAAAAATATATACTTCAATTGTTTATGTTTAGAGATTACCAAAATTAGTCACGTTATGTTATTGCATATCCTTTACAATAAGTATTTAAATCAAGCCAGTGCATATCCTTTACAATAAGTATAAATATTTTTTTAATGAGATGTTAATTTTGGAGGCTACAAAATGAAATCTGACCATTGCATATTTGTTGAACTAAAAAATGTTTATCTTAGTTTTTAATTTACATCAAGAGAAACTAAAAAACAAAAAATGTTAAAAAATGCTTAAAAAAATGTTAAAAACTGGATATAATTAAAATGCTAAAAAATTATTTTAGAGAGATGTATTTCACTTATGTATATAGGAAGCTAAATATGGAAGTAGATTTTTTCGAAAAAGGCACTATCAAAGATCGAAGGAAAGATAGAATACAGTCGATGGGTAGATGGAAATGAGGGACCCACCCTCTCCTTCATTATTTTTTAACTCCTTAGCGTGTCATTTTTTGTTTTCTCAGTCTTTGGAGATCCTGGAGAACAACCCCTTGTTTCTTTGTCATTGGCTGGCAACTTAGCTCTTTTTTGGAGTTTTTTGTTGGGTATTTTCTCTTCGCAAAACACCTATGTCTCATGCTTTACAAGATGCTATGTATTTTGTGCTTTTAAAAAGCTCCAGAGTAGAGGTTTCTATTAGTACTTTCTTATTGTAAAAGGCTATGTTTTATGTTTAGAAATGGAGGCATTTTTTTTGTTTTAAAAAAAAAACTGGAAAAACAAAAAAGAATAAAACAAAATGTAATGATGAAATACTTAAAGATTTTTAATGGTTATTTATTTATGTGGTAAGAAATCTATGTAATATTGATAAAGAGAATGTTTTGTAATTATTATTGGGAAAAAATCAAGTATTATATATTGAATGGTTAACATTACTCCACTAGTAATTACTCTAATAATAATGATAAAGAGAATGCTTTGTAATTATTATTGAGAAAAATTCAATTGTATTATATATTGAATGGTTAGCATTACTCCAATAGTACTTCTAATGTTTCCTCGAATGGGGTGATAGATGGCCAGTTGGAGAATGTTGGCACGCATGCAGCCAGGGGAGTTATTACCCCCAGCTGCCAACCAAACATCCAACCCATTTGAATGATGTACTCTTGCGCTACAGTTATGGTAGTGTGTCGCTTCACCACAGGAAATTTAATGGCTCCTCATGCGAACCAGAGCTGGAGTACTGAAGCAAGTACTAAACTTCAAGCTGGTGTCACCTCTGCTTTCATGGCACTCCTCACCATCATTTCACCGGCCTCTATGAAGGTAAGAGCCCTCGGGCTTTCTCTCATTCTCCATATTCAGTCATCTCTTTGGTTCTTCTTGTATTCCACACCTTCCTGCTGCAAGAATTCCCCCGACGTTTCCATACCTCTATTGGCCACCCTCATTAGTCTCCATCTCACAAGCGATGCACCTCTAGCCTAGTTTTCTCTGAGCTAAATCTATATTTGGCCTTTTTGCCCCATTCTCTGTTGCAATTCTTCCACCATGCCTAGAGAGCATGGTAAACCCAAAAGAGGGCCACAATATTATAGCTTCATTGCTCGGCGCAACCGCCCTAATCCCTCGCATCCCTGCCCTCCAACCTCGAGCTCTCTTGGCATTGGCCAGAACTGGCTTGATTTTCCTCCGCCTTCCCTTAATTCCCCACACTCGCTTCCACCACTCTCTGATACCATGCTTGATCTTGGACGTTGCCATGTGGATGAAGAAATTCCTCCTCTCGAGATGCAGCCTTGGGATGCCTCGCTTGAGCCTTGCATCATCACCAGATCTCAGGCCTAGCCTTTGGAGCAAGGAGATTGCATGGTGGAGAAAGAAACTACCCTCAGTTTACTTACATATTGGATAACTCGAAACACAACCCCTAGACTAGTCATGGAAGAAATTCGACCAACAGTTTTTTATGCGGACACAACTCCTCATGAGGAAACAATTGGGAAAATTGAATAGCCTCTACTCAATCCACACTGATTTTCGAACAACCACCTTCAGTGGATCTTTGATATGCGACGAAGCCTGGAAGACCAAATTCATAATCAAAGGATCCTCTGACGACGCATGGACCTCTTGTTCGACTCCCTTTCAGATGCACCAGATAAAACACGGTGTCCAACCTATAGACAAAGGTTTGTCTTCACCTAGAGCACTGATGGATGCCCGAGTTCTCCAAACTTCTAGCTTCTCTCTCTTTTTGCATATAAGGAACCAACTTCATATTTTTTTAGTTTTGTTAAATTCTTTGGTGTGTGGAAACAACCATGGTAGACACATTTTTTGATGCATTATATTAGCGACATCTTATGTTTGGAGCATGACACTTGTCACGTTATATTTTAAAATTTCACTTATAGTTTCCAAATTTTTCTGCAAGTCACATGTTCTGGTTTCCTAACTGTGGCGAAATAGGTGGAAAATAATGAATATTGTCATGTTTTAATTCTTTTAAGATAATATATATTTACTTTTATTTAAAAACATAAATACTATTTGTAATGCTTTAATATTTTATCATTTCAATTTTAATTAATAAGAACTTTGAAAGATTGTTTTATGTTGCATAGAAAGATGCTTTTTAGAATGTGAAAATTGCTTTTTATAATGTGAGAGATATGTAATTCCATACTCAAAATGTTATATATATATATATATATATATATATATATAAACTTAAAGTAATAATTTCAATGTAGTTTTTAAATAAAACAAGAGCAATTGAAGCAAAGCTTCAAGTCCCTGCCTTAGGAATGGGAAAGAGGCAATCAGACCATCCAGTGACACAGGTTAGCAATTATAGGTGCAACTAATAAGGTACACATTGTGTCTTAAGAAGAAGATCCCACACACACCTAGCATCCTTGTGTCAACGGAAATAATAAACAAGTAGTTATTCATGTTCTCAAGTGTTATCAATGGTGCAATTCAAGTTCCATTTCTTGTGTTAGGCTTGGCTTCTATCTCCCATGCCTGAATAATAGACAATTGTTTATTCTTGTATCACATGATAGTTTATTGTTTATGGCAGCAACACCAGTCGTTGGACAAGCAAAGGTAGGTAATAAATTGGATAGACTATAGCGATGAGAGAAGTGTGAAAGACTATTTGTTTACCTCCTTTCTTAATCCAAGTTTTCTGAATTAATTCCACACTATAGAACTATTACATGGGATTAGTATCTCATTACCAAACTATAAACATAAACAAAGTTAATCAAATTAGAAAGAAGAGTTTATCACATTATAAAAAAAAAGTATAGAGAGTTGTATGATGAATGATAAACCGACTCTATGCTTTGAACCTTTGGAGGAGACAATACAGAGCCGAACCCATTATCACTTCCTGAGACCATACTTAGTGGGTTGGTGAAATGAGACGTGTACATGTTACACATTTTCTCGAACCCAAGTTCACTCAAGGGATACAAAAGAACTCTGTATAGAGGAAAGTCCAACGATTAGAACTATATCCAACAATGTAAGAGAATAAAAAAAATGTGCAACTATAGATGCATCATATATCTTACATCAGATCTCGAAACTTAGATAAACAAGTCAACGAGTTACAACGTTGTTCTTTATGTGCCAAGAAAAATTTGTAATGCAATCATAAAGATAAGTTAAATAATATTCTTAAGCAAAAGACTTATAATAGTCTCAATATGAACCATTGTCTTAAGCGTATCGCTTCGATGGAAAGAAAACATAAAGCTTGAGATATTGTCATGATCTAGAAACTATATGCAAAGGCGTTTACCTCAAACGAAAACTTGGATAGAAACTAACAAATTGATCGGATACCCCGACTAGAAGATTTTTATGCAGAAACTAAGAAACTACAAAACTGCACAGGCTTCGTTCTACTTAAGAAATAGATTTTTAAACTAATGTTATTTAATAATTCTTTTATAACACTGATTTTAATAATTGTTTTATAACACATATTTTAATAATTATTTTATAACATCGATAATTGTGGTGGCAAATAAAAGAGTGTAAAGTATTTCTCAGTTCGTACACGTCTCACGTGGGTGGTTGTGATCTACATGCAGGACACCTAACACCTGCCAACTTCTATGAAAATACATACAACAAATAAGTTCCTTGCATAGAAAGCACCTGGATGCAATTTCAATAAGGCTAGCTATAAATCGGAGCAAGGAGCAGAGAGGCAACGTGGCAGGTTAATCTTTAGTTCGACTCCCTTCCCTTGCTGGAAATGGAGCTTAAAATATCTAGTGTGATACTTTAGGGAAGGGAGGTTGAAAGGCATGGTTGGAGAGAGATCAAATTACCTTTCCTACTCTCTTGTATCTTTATTAACTCCTCCGCTGAGATGCACTCTAGAAAGATCAATTGAGGGAGATAATAGTTTACCTTGTGTTGTTGCCCCTCCTCCCGAAAAAGGATGACCAAACTAGTTTAGGGAGAGAGCGGAGAGAGTAAATGACTCGCCCTTTAGCTAATTCAGGGGGAAGATGCACTCGCCAGCACTCTGTTGATTTGGTATGGGAGCCTGCCATTTCCTACACTTTCATAGTCTAGAGCGTCTTACTATGGATCGTCGATATATCCCCAAAAAAGTGGAAATCAATTAAAAAAGGCTACTGAAGGGGCAAGAATTGCAAGAGCTTCTAGGATAATTGGAATAGATTTAAACAATGATAGATATGAACAAGGTTTTTTATAAGGAAAATACAGATATTTCTAAGTGGACTGCCAGTCTTTTATAAGGAAAAGATCAAGTATGATGAGCCTAAGACGTTGATTGAGGCTATCAGAAAGGCTAAATACCTATATGAGAAAGGCCATGGAAGTGAATCTCTGCAGAAATCTTGGAAGGACAAGAAGAATGAGAAATCTGATCAGAGGAGGAAAGGATTCAAACCCTCCTTCAATAGGAATGAGTCTAATAGAAATCATCAAGATCAGTATGCTAAGGGGGATTCCAAGAAAGAAGATCCCTTGGGAAAAAGGGTAAGACCACCCATCCAATGCTCGGGATGCAAGGAACATCACCTGTACAAGGATTGTCCACACAGAAAAGACAGAGTGAAGACTGTGCACAACATCCAAGAGGCTACAACAGTCGAAGATATGGGAAGAATCTATGTATCTTTAAATGATCAACAAGCAGAGTACCCGTCCAATATGATCAAGGTGGAAGGTAAGATCATAAATCAACCTATTACTATTTTGATTGATTCAGGAGCAAGTCATTGTTACATTGATCCTAAGATAGTGGATAGATTGCATTTGGAGAAAAGTAAACTTGGAAAGGTGAGTTTGGTTCAGTTAGCCACTAGAACCAAAAGAAGAATCCATGATATGGTCAGAATTTGTTTCATAAGTCTTAATGGCGTGAATACTAGTACTGATATGAATATCATACCATTGGGGTCTTATGATGTTCTGATTGGGATAGATTGGTTGGAAAAGCATCATGTTGTCCTAGATTGTCATAACAAGACATTTACATGTCTTAATGGAAATGGAAAAAAGAGCATTGTGAAAGGAGTTCCAAGACCCATCTCTATAAGGGAGATTTCGGCCTTATAGTTGAAAAGTTGTTTTAGAAAAGGATGTCAATTGTATGCAACTCATGTGGAAGAGCCAGTTGATGCAAAGGGGCCAAGCCTTGAAGATATCTCGATACTACAGGAATTTGAAGATGTATTCCAAGAAATACCTAGATTGCCACCAAGAAGGGAGATATATTTCTCAATTGATTTAGTGTTAGGAGTTGCCCTGGTGTCAAAAACACCTTACAAAATGAGCACACCAGAGCTAAAAGAATTACAAATGCAGTTGGAAGAATTGTTGAAGAAAGGGTACATATGTCCAAGTGTTTCACCTTGGGGAGCACCATAACTTTTTGTCAAAAAGAAGGATGGAACCTTGAGGCTGTGTATTGACTTCCGACAGCTGAACAAGTACACTATAAAGAACAAATATGCTCTACCCCGAATTGATGACCTCTTTGACCAGCTAAGAGGAGCAAAGATATTTTCAAAGATTGACCTGAGGGTGGGATACCATCAGGTAAGAATCAAGGAAGAAGACATTCATAAGACAACCTTTAGGACCAGGTATGGGCATTATGAATTTGTAGTGGTGCCTTTTGGACTGACCAATGCACCAACTGTCTTCATGTGCTTTATGAATGCCATATTCAGAAATTATTTGGACAAGTTAGTCATAGTATTCTTAGATGACATACTTATCTATTCTAAGTTTGAAGAGGAGCATGAACATCACTTAAGATTGGTATTGGAAGTACTGAGAGAACATCATTTGTATGCCAAGTTGAGTAAGTGTTCTTTCTATCAAAAGAAGATCCATTACTTGGGACACATTATTTCAGAGCAGGGCATAGCAGTAGATCCATAGAAGATCGAAGCCATTAGAGGATGGCCAAAACCCATAAATGTGTCAGATCTTTTATGAGATTAGCTGGCTACTATAGGAGGTTCATAGTAGGGTTCTCTAAGATTGCTCATCCCATCACTTATTTGCAAAAGAAGGGAACTAAATTTGAGTGGACACTCAAGTGTGAAAAGAATTTTAATTTGTTGAAGGAATTACTTACTAGTGCGCCTGTGTTAAAGATTGCTAACCCAAATGAAAGTTTTGTGGTATGTACAGACTCTTGTAAGGAAGGATTTGGGGGAGTGCTCATGCAAAATGGACATATCATTGGATATGAGTCCAGAAATATTAAGGAACATGAGAGGAACTATGCCACGCATGACTTGGAACTTGCTTCCATTGTTCACGCCTTGAGGATGTGGAGGCATTATCTCATGGGGAAGAAATTTGAATTAAGAACAGACCACATTGGCCTGAAGCATATTTTCGAACAACCAACCTTGAATTCCAGGCAAACATGATGGTTGGAGTTTTCAAGAGAATATGACTTCGATATCAAGCATATCAAGGGAAAGGAGAATAAAGTTGTCGATGCACTTAATAGAAGAGTGCATAGCATGCATGATATTGTTGTTAGTATGCATCAGTCAGACTTGAAGAGAAGAATTTTAGATGGTCTTGTTATAGACCAACATTACCTACAGGTAAAGGAAAACTTGTAGCAAGGAGATGTACAACAGAAAATAAAGGAGTATGAGATAAAGGAAGATGGATTACTCATGCATAAAAATAGAATCTATGTTCCTAGTTCTGGAGAATTGAGGAATGTGGTACTGAAGGAAATGCATGATGTTCCTTATGCTGGACATACCGGATACAAAAAACAATTACAACAATAAGAAGCCAGTTCTTTTGGCTGGGAATGAAGAAGGATGTTGTTGATTACATCGCTTGATGTATGGAATTTCAGAATGTGAAGGATGAGCATAGGCACCCAGCGGGTTTGCTACAGCCACTACCAATCCTCGAGAATAAATGGGAAGTGATCACTATGGATTTCATCACAGGATTACCCAGAACGAATAAGCAACATGATTCAATCATGGTGGTGGTTGAAAAATTAACAAAGGATGCTCATTTTGTGTCTGTGAAGACAACACATACAATGACTAATATTGCAGAAATTTTCATGAAGGAAATTGCTAGGTTGCATGGGATACCTAGGACAATCATCTCGGACAAAGATACGAAGTTTACCTCCAATTTATGGAGGGGAATGCTTAAATTATTTGGCACAAATATAAACTTTAGCACAACATATCATCCCCAGAAAGATGGGAAAACAGAGAGAGTCAATCAAATAACTGAAGACATGCTAAGAATGTATGTGATGGATAAGCCACTTAAGTGGGAAGATTACTTACACTTGGTTGAATTTGAAAATAATAATGGGTATCAAGATTCATTTAGAATGAGCCCATTTGAAGCCTTGTATGGTAGGAAATGCAATACTCCGATGAGCTGGGACAACCCAATAGATAGAGTGGTACTTGGGCCAGAGTTGCTCAAGGACATGGAAGACCAGGTGGTAAAGATTAAGAAGAATTTAAAGGTAGCTCAGGATAGACAGAAAGTTTATGCAGACAAGAATAGGATAGTTAGAGAATTTAAAGTAGGGGAGCATTTACTTTTGAAAGTGAAGCCCAAGAAGAGCTCTTTGAAATTGGGTAGTTGTACCAAGTTGGCAGCCAGATTCCATGGTCCATTTGAAATATTGGATAGAATATGGCTAGTTGCATACATGCTTGCATTGCCTACTTCCATGAATGTGCATAATGTATTTCATGTATCTTTACTAAAGAAATATGTACATGACCCTAACCATGTTATTGATTGGCATCTGATTCAGGTAGAGATGGAGGGAGACTTTCAAGTTCAGCCAGTGCGGGTATTGGACATAAAGGTCAAAATGATCCGGAATCGAGTTATAGACCTCATAAAAGTTCAGTGGACCTGCTACAGTCCTGAAGATGCTACCTAGGAGAATGAAGATGCCATGCGGGCAGAGTACCCGCATCTTTTTGAATAAATTTGAGATTTTGATCTCTATTTTGTATGTGCACCGAGGACAGTGCCAAAATAAGTGGGAGGGGATGTAACACCCTGAGTTTTGAACCCCCCATTTTAAATAATGTATTGTTACAATGTTGAGAGGCTTGAGTGCCCAAACAATTATTAAAGGGCCAGTATGCCCAAGAAATGTAATGTTTCGATCATAATTAATAATAAAAACCTCGTTGGTTGTTAGACGAACAAAGAATAGAGTTATAGGGGGCTATGATTCCACAAGAGAGGGGGCTTGGGAGGATAAATGTTTATTCTTATGTTAATTGCCTTTTTCCCTGAGGGAGGGGATCAGTTACATGAGCTTCTTGGGGAGGCTAGGAGGTTCTTGATTTCCCCATGAAATACTTAAACATGTCACTGGACTGATTGTGGGGTTGGTCATTGGCTCATCTGCTCTGTCACCTTTTGCGTTACCCCATTATTTCCCTCACGCTCTCCCATGCATTCACCTACCTCCCCCATCCATCCTCATCTGTGTCTTGGTCTCAGGAAGGGGGACCAAATTGCTGAAGAATTAGCCATGAGATAGTTGGTTGTAATGGTCGTTGGTGTGATCCAGTCATGCCTTGAGGCCTGCATGTCTAAGATGCAGTGGCATGTGTCCAGCGTTTTTCACAACAACGAGTCCTGAGAGTTCCAACCTTGATATTCTGGACTAGTTGCATTGGAGACCTGAATAAGGAGAATGACTACCTGAGGGACTGCGTGGCAGAGAAAGGTGGAGGTTCGTTCTCTCGGGTGGTGCAAGCTGGGTAGAAGAGAGATGGGTACTTGGATTGTTGTGGGTGTTGGAGAGCCTGTGAGAGATTTGATGATAACTGGTTTGGGAAGCCAAGTAACACTCTGGAACCGTCCTTGTGAATTCATAGCCCTGGCTCAAGGGTGATGATGCTATTGAGATTTGAAGTAGTAGTGTGTACGGTTGGGTGGAACATCCTTGGTCTGCAGCCAGTTGGTGTCATCTTTCATAAAAATAAGTGCTCTTTGTTGTGATGTTATTATCTGTGTATGAATGTTTTTTCGTTGTATATTTAATTATCGTTAATTGAATCTTTAGAATATGCATGCTCGTTAGATATTGGTGTGCATGTCGTTAATTTTGTTGTCTTATGCATCCTTAATAAATAAAGAAGGTATCGATATGAGAAATAATTCCAAGGGTGGGCTTGCAGGTAGCATACCCTGGCCTATGGTTGGATGGGTATGTTACATAAAATTAGACTTGGTATTGTCAATAATGATTCATGCAGTTTGAATCTTGTAGCAGGCATCTTCCTATTCCTGTACTACTACTAGAATTCTGTAGCGACTTGTTTCTAGAAGCAGTTTTCCACGGAATTTCCGAACAAATGAAGATGAATTAGGAAAATTGAAGACATGGGTTTTGTGAAGAATTCCCCAAATTGGTTGACATGCAATAGATTTCCAAAACAAGAAATGGTTTGGGAGATATGGATGGATTTGCAAGGAGGATTTTCCAATAAATCTTGTATCACCTGAATTCCTATAGTTATGCCTCTTGTGGATGAAAATTGGAATATGTTTTTGTCAAAGATAATGTTGTTGTTCTTCCATGCTATGCAAACATATCCAACAACCATTAAGTAACCTCCATTTCCGTAATCAAGTTTATGATAGTTGTAGATCCATGTATTTGGGATCTGGTCTCATTTTGTTGTAACCATTTTCCCTCTTTGAAATGTAAGCCATATGTATAAATGTAAGAAGGACCAATGTAATTGGGAGGAGAATTTCGAGATAAATAACTTATTGCATATCAAGAGCTCTCCACTATAGTTTTTCTTGGTAGTGTATTTCAAGGGAGATAGGGCCCCTCATTTTGGTATATGTTGTCCAATAGTTTCTTTTTGTTGTGTGAGTTTATTCAATTTCTGCACTGTAACTTTATTTATGTTGTGTGGATCAACTAATTCTTGTGAGAACAAGAGTTTCATGCTTGATTTCTCATTATTTTAATCGATGATTCTATAGACAAAGAATTTTCAGATATGTAGATAAATGTAATTGATGATCACCAATCCTTCACTAGTCGACAAATGTTCATGATAGATAGCATGTCCACATTCATTAAGTTTCTCAATTATGTTGTTTATAGTTTCAATTCAAGGTTTTCAATCTAACTCATAGAGTGAATCCAACAGAGTACTTTTGAATATTAGGATCTATATTCAGCCTGCAATTCTACCTTACAATATTCACCATTAGATGAACAATCAATTCTATTAGTTTTATTTCATAGTTCATTAGAAAATGGTTTGTTAGAAACTCTGAGATTAGATCTACATATATTGTTCCTAGAACTTTGTAAGTTTACAACTCGAATTGATAATTAATTTATCAAAATATGACCATATAATTTTCCCCAAAATTTGGTGTTGTTGTCTGGGAAGTGCTTAAGGAGTTAGTCTTGAAGTGAGTGTGTCTTCTAGATTTTTAGTTTTAATTGCTACTCATGTCAATAGGGTCTTGGTGACAGCATGGCCATAGTAGCATGAGAGTCTAAGTGCATGCTTTGTCTCAAAATTTAGTTTATAAGTTTTGATCTATATATCCATGTGCAAGATAGGAATTATCGGCTAGCGAGAAGTGTTTAACAATGCTCAAGATTGGTTGAATAAAGAAGAATGCTACCTCAAGAAATTTCTCAAATTCTGGTGTCAATTTAAGATAGATCTGCATCTCAAGAAGTGAAAGAAGAACAAAAGTCCCATCAACAAAATCTACAATAGATTCTTTCATTTGATTATCCTTGGGAAATCAAAGAGCCACGAACAATATTCAATGGAGAGAAGATCTTGGAGCACAAGATTGAAGAATTTCTTGCAGGTCTAGTTCCCTTGTGCATTCAAGAATGTAAGAGCCAAGTCTTTGAACATATTCAGAGTATTACAAATGAGGACTTGCAAGTTATTATTAATGAAGAAGAAAACATGCGAATGAGTGACTACATTGAATATTGGTTCCAGGAAATCATCAAGCCAAAGCAACAATTCTTCCTTCAGGACTTCTTCGCATCAAATCAGTTAGATCAATTGGTTCCTCATATTCAGAGAGTCATTGAGGTATATATTTTAATATTTGGATATAAGTTTATTTGTGAATATTTTGCACACATGGCTTAATTGGAGATACTCCTACACTTGAGGAAAGGGTTCCTTTTTCAAGTAGGGTAGGATAGTCAATAAATAAATCAATAAATGTTGCATATAGTTGATTGGATTAGTTTCAAGTATAGCTCAACAACCTAAGCAATAAGAAGGTGTCATCTTCTTCATTACATATGCTAAAAATTCATGTAACAATCATTCCTAAATATTTCTATTCCATTCCTATTCTTGTTCCTATAGTATTTCATTTCTAGAAATTTTGTAGTTGCAAGAGCATTTTGATAGTTGGAGAAGAGTGCAAAGATGAATATTCAGTGACAATACAGTAGCATTCTCAATACACCTCCTACAAAGAAAAATGGGGTAAATATTTGGTAGCCACCATAATGCAAAGCGTTGATTTCCTGAACTGTTCATGCTGATAATTCCTATAACTGGAAATTTTTCGTAGGTTCATGTAGCAACCTGCTTCAGGGGTACTATTTTGCATAGATAATGCAACCAATTGAGGCCAAACAAAGAAAAAATTGGACATGGATTTTGTGCCCCATATGGCTCTTTGAGTTTTATGAGGGTGGAATTTCCTGAAAATGCATAGTGAAGGATGTATGGGTATGTATTTGAAGCCAATTTTTGTATATTTTCATGTAGCTTCCTGCAACTGAATGATAAAAAATTTCAAACAACAACACAACAAGCCTTCTTCTAGCATTCAACACATCAACTTCAACATACATCACTATTTCAACATCAGTTCCATCATACATAACACTGTAAGTGCCATTCCAAATCTTCATCAAGGTAATTTGAGGTAAGATCAATCTTGAATCTTTTGGTTTGCTGAAAATTTGGGAAAATTATGATGACAACTATTGTAATCTTGTTCAACTCATAAATTGCATCCCATTTCACCTTCTAATCCTACAAGCCCCACCTTCTGAAATTATTAGCCTACCATCCTAACCTTCTTGTTCTACCTTTATCATGTTGTCATTAGCTATCTCCTTATACTCTAACTTTCTCACCAAGTGAAACTGAAAAATTAAATACTTCCAAGACAAATTGTGATTTTAAATTTGATAAGCAAACCTAAAATGTATTCAATTATGTCGTGGAAGCATCTCTAGCATTTGTTTCAATTCTCAATCTACTTCAGGAAACAACTCCTCGGTCAAATACACAATAAATTGGGGCTCAACCTAGTTCTCCAAGCCAAATCCTTCTATATCTTGTGCTCAAACTACAATTTCCTTAGTTGGTCACAACGAGTCTACAGGGGGATCCTTTCAAGATATTAGCTTCCTACTCTATTGCATGAGGACATGCAAAAACTCAGGTGTGGGGTATATGTTGGGCCACTGTTTTGGTATCTTTCTCACTGACATATGTGTCTTATTTTGACTCTTTTGTCCAACATTTTTACCTAATCATTTATCCTTTTTACCCTATTCCCTCGTAGTTATCAAGATAAGTACCATTGCAAGATTATAAGATGTTTAGTTGTTAATGTCATTAGTTTCCCTTATTTTTGATGAATTAAAAAGGAATTAGAATTGGTCTTGTCAATAACGATTCATGCAGTTCAAATCCTGTAGTGGGAATCTTCTTGTTCTTGTAGTACTATTGGAATCTTGTAGAGACATGTTTCTAGAAGCAACTTTTCCATGGAGTTTTTGAACAGATGAAGACAAATTAGGAAAAATTATGACATGGGTTTTGTGCAGACTACCCCAAATTGGATGACACACGAGCATATTTCCAAGAAAAGAAATAATTTGGGAGATATGGGAAGATTTTCCAAGAAATCCTGTAGCGCCCAAATTCCTATAGTTACGCCTCTTGTCGACACATTTGGGAATATAGTTTTGTCAAAGATTATATTGTTGTGCTTCCATGATATTCAAACTTATCCAACAAACATTAAGTAACCTCCACTTCCTTAATCAAGTTTGTGATGGTTGTAAATCCATGTATTTGGGATCTGGTCTCATTTTGTTGTGACCATTTTCCTTCTTTGAAATGTAATCCATATGCATAATTGTAAGAAGGATTAATGTAATTGGGGGGGGGGGGGGATTATGGAATAAAGAACTTGTTGCATATCAAGATCTCTCCATTGTATTCTTTCTTAGCAGTGTATTCCAAGGTAGACAGAGCCCCTCCCTTTGGTATATGCTATCCAATAGTTCATTTTTGTTTTGTAAGTTTATTCAATTTTTGCACTGTAATTTTATTTATGTTGTGTGGATCAACTAATGCTTGTGAGAACAAGAGTTTCATGCTTGATTTCTTGCTAGTTTAATTGGTGATTATATGGACAAAAAATTGTTAGAGTTGCAGATTGACGTAGTTGATGATCACCAATCCTTCACTGGTCGATAACTTCTCATGATAGATATCTTGTCCCCATACATTAAGTTTCTCAATAATATTGTTTATAGTTTAAATTGAAGGTTGTCAATCTAAATCAAATAATGAATCCAAAGGAGTACTATTGAATATAAGGATCTATATTCAACCTGCAATTCTACCTTATAATATTCACTATTAGATGAGCAATCAATTCTGTTAGTTTTGATTCATAGTTCATTAGAAAATGGTGTGTTAGAAACTTTGAGATTAGTTTTGCATAGATTGTGTCTGACACTTCATAAGTTTACAAACCCAAATTGATAATTAATGTATCGAATTATGACCACATAATTCACCCCACATTTTGGTGTCGTTGCTAGGGAAGTGCTTAAGGGGTTAACCTTGAAGTGAGTGTGTCTTCTAGCATTTTAGTTTGAATTGATACTCATGTTAATAGGGTCTTGGTGATATAATGGCCTTAGTAGCATGAGAGTCTGAGTGCATGCTTTGCCTCAAAATTTACTTTATAAGTTTTGATCTATAAATCCATGTGCAAAACATGGATTATCAGTCAGTGAGAAGTGTTTATCAATGATCAAGAATTGTTGAGTAAAGAAGAATGCTACCTCAAGAACTTTCTCAAATTCTGGTGGTAATTGAAGATAGATATGCATCTCAAGAAATGACAGAAGAACAAAAGTACCATAAACAATATCTACAACAAATTATTGTGTTTTATTATCCTTGGGAAATCAAAGAGCCACAGACAATATTCAATGGAAAACATATCTTGGAGCCTGAGATTGAAGAATTTCTTGCATGTCTAGATCCCTAGTGCATTCAAGAATGTAAGAGTCAAGTCTTTGAATATATTTAGAGTATGAAAAAGGAGGACATGCAAGTAAATATTAATAAAGAAGAAAACATAAAGATGAGTGGCTACATGAAGATTGGTTCTAGGCAATCATCAAGCCAAAGCACAACTTCTTCCTTCAACACCTATTGGCATCAAATCAATCATATTGGTTGGTTCCTCATATCTAGAAAATCATTGAGGTATGTTTTTCATATTTGGATATGAGTTTATTTGTGATTTTGTTGTGCACATGGCTTCATTGGAGATACTCCCACACTTGAGGAAAGGGTTCATTTTTCAAGTAGGGTAGGATAGTCAATAAATAAATCAATAAATGTCGCATATAGTTGATTGGCTTAGTTTCAAGTATATCTCAACAACCTAGGCAATAAGAAGGTGACATCCTCTTCATTACACATGCTCAGAATTGATGCAATAGCCATTCCCAAATCTTCTTGTTCCTGTTCCTGTTCAAGTAGTTTTTCATTTCAAGAAATTCTGTAGGTGTGGGATAATTTTGATGGTTGGAGAAGAGTGCAAAGATGAATATTCAGTGACAGTACATTAGCATTCTCAGTACACCTCCTACAAAGAAAAATGGGGTAAATATTTGGTATCCACTAGAATGCAAAGCGATGATTTCCTAAATTGGTCACGCCCATAATTCCTATAGATGGACAATTTTTGTATGTTCCTCTAACGACTTGCTTCAAGGGTGTTTTTTTGCATAGAGATTGCAACCAGCTGAGACCAAACGAAGAAAAACCGGTACATGGGTTGTGTGCCCTATATGGCCCTTTGAGTATTTCGTGGGTGTAATTTCTTAAAAATGCATGATGAAGGAGGTATGGGTATGTCTTTGAAGCCAATATTTCCATATTTTCTTGTAGATTCCTGAAGCAAAATGATAAAAAAATTCAAACAATAGCACACCAAGCCTTCTTCTAGCATTCAACACATCAACTTCAACATACATCACGTTGTCCACATCAATTCCAACATACATAACACTGTAAGTGCCATTCCAAATCTTCATCAAGGTAATTTGAGCTAAGATCGGTCTTGAATCTTTTGGTTTATTCAAAATTTGGGAAAATTATGATGACAACTACTATAGCTTGTTCATCTCATAAATTCCATCCCATTTCACCTTCTAATCCTACAAGTCCCATATTTTGAAATTACTAGCCTACCATCCTAAGCTTCTTGGTCTACCTTTATCATGTTGTCATTAGCCATCTCCTTATACTCCAATTTTCTCACCAAGTCAAACTACGTAATTAAATACTTCCACTGGCCTTGAATTGTGATTTTAAATTTGATAAGAAAACCTTAAATGCATTCAGTTCTAATGTGGAGGCATCTTAGCATTTGTTTCAACTCTAAATATACTTCAGGAAATAACTCCTCAGTAAAATACAAAATCAATTGGCACTCAACCTGGTTCTCCAAGCCAAATCCTTCTATATCTAGTGCCCAAACAACAATTGTCTCAGTTGGTCACAATAAGTCTATAAGGGGATCCTTTCAAGATATCAGTTGCCTACTTTGTTGCATGAGGACATGCAAAAACTCAAGCGTGGGGTAGATGTTGGGCTGATGTTTTGGTATCTTTCTAATTGACATATGTGTCATATTTTGACACTTTTGTCCACCCCTTTTACCTCATTATTGTTTCTTTTTACCCTATTCCCTCGTAGTTATCAAGATAAGTGCCATTGCAAGCTTATAAGATGTTTAGTTGCTAATTTCATTAGTTTCCCTTATTTTTGATGAATTAAAAAGGAATTAGACTTGGTCTTGCCAATAATGGTTCATGCAGTTCGAATCATGTAGCGGGCATCTTCTGGTTCTTGTAGTACTACTATAATTTTGTAGCGGCATGTTTCTAGAAGCAATTTTTCCATGGAATTTATGGGTAGATGAAGATGAATTAGGAAAATCAAATACATGGGTTTTGAGTAGACTACCCCAAATTGGGTGTCACTCAACTGTTTTTCCAAAAAAGGAAATGGTTTGGGAGAAATGGGAAGATATACAAGGATGATTTTCCAAGAAATCCTGTAGCGCCCGAATTCCCATAGTTATGCATCTTGTGGACAAATTTGGGAATATGGTTTTGTCAAATATTATGTTGTTATGCTTCCATGGTATTCAAACATATCTAACATCCATTAAGTAAGCTCCATTTCCTTAATCAATTTTTTGATGGTCGTAGATCCATGTATTTTGGATCTAGTCTCATTTTGTTGTAACCATTTTCTTTCTTTGAAATGTATGCCATATGTATAAATGTAAGAGGGATCAATGTAATTGGGGGGAGAATTCCGGAATAAAGAACTTGTTGCATATCAAGATCTCTCCATTATAGTCTATCTTGGCAGTGTATACCAAGGGAGACAGGGCCCCTCCCTTTGGTGTATGAAAGTACACTGTAATTTCATTTATGTTGTGTGGATCAACTAATGCTTGTGAGAACATGAGTTTCATGCTTGATTTCCCGCCAGTTTATTTAGTGATTCTATGAAAAAAGATTTGTCACAGCTGCGGATTGATACAATTGATGATCATCAATCCTTCATTAGTCGACAACTACACATGATAGATATCTTGTTCACACACATTAAGTTTTTCAATTATGTTGTTTATAGTTTCAATTGAAGGTTGTCAATCTAACTCATAGAGTGAATCCAAGAGAGTACTGTTGAATATAAGGTTCTATATTCAACCTACAATTCTACCTTAGAATATTCACTATTAGATGAACAATCATAGTTTTTCTTCATACTTCATTAGAAAATGGCATGTTAGACACTTTTAGATTAGCTCTGCATATATTGTGCCTAGTACTTCTTAAGTTTACAAACCCAGATTGATAATTAATGTATCGAATTATGACCATATAATTCGTGCCACAGAGATTTCAAAGACCTTTGATTTACTAACTATTGAAAAATCCTCTCATCGTGCTCACTAGGCGTAGGCGTAATATTATTATTGAAGGAAATAACAATTCTCCATGAGTGTGCTCTCACCAAGTTGCATGTAAGTTAACATAAAACTATTTTTGAAAAATGGAGACGTGATTTTTCTCTTCTTTATATATGAAGAAAATGTTAATTGATATATTATAGATCCATCTTAAGTATGGATTTATCATGCACTAAGAGGGATCAAATCTCTTGAGGTGAAAATATTTTTTATATTGAAAAAACTCGAGGAAAGGTTTTGACTTCATTTCCTCCCTCTCTATGCATGATAGATCTAGAGTTAAGATATATATATATATATATATATATCAAGTCCATATCTATCACAGAGAAGGATCGAATCTCTTGAGGTGTAAATTGTTTGATCATTTAACATGGATTTAGGTTAAGACCAATATAGATACATCTTAATTCCGGATCTATCATGCACCTAAAGGGAGCAAGTCCCTCGAGGTGAATTTTTTGTTTATATTGAAAAAACCTTGAGGAAAGCTTTGCATTTTGAGGGATTTGATCCCTCTTGGGGTATAATAGACCTGGAGTTAAGATGGATCATGGTTAAAACATTTCAATGGTGTGTTGCTTAGTATGAGGGAGATGTGTAATTCCTTCCATGTTCAATATGGAGATGTGTAATTCCTTCCATACTTATCATACCATTTACATTATAATTATCATCTATTTACAATATATTGCCATTTAATTTAAAAATAAGTTATGTGACTTTATTACTTCTACACATACCTTCCATTTTTATGCGTATTGCTTTCCAATCATGTAATTCAATTTTTGTTTGATTGATGTTAGCAAGCCCATCTCACTAATCTTCTTTCCATTTTCTTGCTACTTTATGTATCTTATGTTCATAACATTCTCAAGTTGTAAACTAGCATATACTTTTATCTGCTACCTATTGAGAAAAAAGGGAGGGACTCTTGCCAACTCAATGGCTTTTGAAAACAATGGTTTGGCATTTTAATTAAAGACCTATAGCCACACATGTAATTGGTTCTGGTTTAATTGGTCTTGAAATCTCGGTTTTAAGTTCTAATTGTGAAGTCTTGAAATCTAGATATGAAGTTAACTTCCGTCGGTGCAATTATAGTCCAATTTACTATTCCAGATTCGGGTTTGAATATTTATTCTTTTGTTGAAGAACCTCCGAATCACATTGGTTTTTCTCTAACAAGTTTAGATTACAGTTTGTCATATCAAATTTACCCGGCGTTCATTAGTGTTTCTCTCGTCGTCTCTCGAAGGTCCCTCTGATGTAGAAAAAAAACTGCATGAGATTTGCAGACTTAATTTTTTTATCATTATTACTTTCAATCAATTTTTTAAGTTACAGAGTAACCATGGTTTACAGCAAAGTTTGGCCATATAATTTAGGTTTTGTATTTTGGTTTTATGTATACAGTTAAGGTGAGTTGTATAAAGAGATATATCATTTTTATGTTAAACTTTTGAGAATGATTAATATAGAATATTGGCTTTCTTTTTAATATTATCATTATTTTAATTTTTTTTTTTATAAATTCTAGAACCTTGGTTCATAGAAAAGTTTGGCCATATAAAATTGCAATCTAGGTTTTGTATTTTGGTTTTAGGTACACAGTTAAGGTTCGTTGTATAAAGAAAGCATATGATTTTTCTTTGAAAATTTTGACAGTGATTTATATAGAGTATTGGCTTGCCTTTTTTTTAATATTATTCCTTTTAAAACTACCTTTTTAATTTTAATTCTGAAATGTAATTTAACATTCTTTAATTAGTTAAAGATTTATCTTTTTTAAATATAAATAAAACATATTACAACAAATTATTCCTTTATAAAGTAAAACATCTAAATTTTTGTTAAAAATCTATACATTATTACCATTAACAAATAATTTCAAATAAACAATTTTTTTCTACACAATGATATGGTCCAAATTTTGAAACTATAAGCTTACATTACTACCATCAACAAATTATTTCAAATAAACAATTTTTTTCCCAATGATATGATCCAAATTTTGAAACCATCAACAAATTATTTCAAATAAACAATTTTTTTCCCAATAATATGATCCAAATTTTGAAACTATATAGGTCCATAGCTCATAGAATTGTGAACTTTTTCACTGTAAAAAAGAGTTTGGCCACCTAAATGGCTTTACAGGGTAGGAATTTCAAAATAGAAACAATTTTTTTCCCAATGATATGATCCAAATTTTGAAACTATATAAATAAGGATTCGGTCCATAGCTCATATAATTGTAAACTTTTTCACTGTGAAAAATAGTTTGGCCACCTAAATGGCTTTACAGGGTAGGAATTTCAAAATAGAACAGTAAGGAAAATTTGATAATTTTGATAATTTTTTTTCACAGTTTCAATAAATAATGTAGTGATAATTTGATAATTCTATTTCACAGTTTTAATAAAATCATAATTTTGATAATATTTTTAGAATTTCAATAAAAACAGTGTGGATGATTTTCATTGTATTTGACAGGGATTTGTCTAATAATCAACAATTTGTTTTTCAGGGTTTCACCATTAAACCTTATTAAATTAAAGTAGAAAAACAATATGGGATTACTGATACATCATAAGAAATTGGACATCACAAAAATAACCAATAATATTCAGCCCTCTACACAACATTGAATGCTGTTACTTACTTTCTAATTGAACAACCTATAATCCACGTGCAGCAGACTACCTATAATCCTCCTGCAATAGACCACCTATAATCCACTTGAGACACCATACATTATTATATTTTCTCTATTAATACCTCCCACCCCTGCAGCTGAGAACCTATAATCCACCTAAAACACCATACAATGGGTAACAGGCTGAATATTGGCCACCACAAAAATACTAAAAATATAAAATATCCGTAGTACGTAGTTGATGGAGGTATAAATGCAAGCAATGAACATGATGTAGAGGTCCACCTGTAATTCTGTCGGTTACTTGCCTTCCAGGCTGCTGTAGGTACGGAATTCTTGGAAGTCCTTGAGCCCTTTCCCATCGATTGACCATGACGAAAGAATAGATATATCAGAATGACAGACACCGACAAATAGCTGTCGGCATGGCGCCCCACAGGCCGTAGTCTAACTGTTCTAGCGGTTCAATTATAACCAGTCATCCGCCATAAATTAGTCAGTGTTCATCTTTATGATCTGGACTCAATGGATGACAGACACCCTGCTGTCATCTAATAGGTACGTCCATTATTGAGAATCAAAGGGAGAAACGGAAACATCTGTTTATTTGCAGATCTGCTGGGCCTTTCAAGTGGCAGAGAGGCTGAAGAAAAACTACAGAGGAGAAGGGGCTGAAAATTATGCCTACCGATCGTTCCATGGAGTCTCGGAGTTGAAAAATGATGCCTACTGATCCCACGCTGTCTGCGAGCAGTGAAGAAGATTTTGATCAATTTTCGGATGCTCTGTAGTACATGCATACGGAAGCATACAGTCTGCGTATGGTGAGTCAGATAAAACAGTGTGGACTACAACGACAGATCCGTAACACTGAAAGTCGTAGTTTCATGATCATGGAACTATTTCAACAAATTCTTCCTGTGCCCACTCTGGCATGCATGGACAGTGGATGGTGCCCACTTTTTCATTTAGTATCAAAAAAAAATGTTCGCAACTAGTATTACTTTGTTTTGTTGATGAATGTTGAAGAATGGTTGGATTTGTAAATTTGAGTGGCTAAGTTTGTATAATCGGATTTTTTAAGAGACTGAATCCATTTATGTATTCAGGAATAAAAAATGCAATTTAAATAACAGAAAATAGTTATTTTATCCATTTACCTAGTCAATAAAACCCAAAAAATAAAACATGAGAATATAATATAACATCAATGTCGATTCTTACATGAGTATAAATTTATTTTATTTTATTTTACATGTGGTTGTAGCATCAAATTTTTGAAGGTGATTTTTTTTTTTTTCTCTTTTTTTTTTTTCAAATAAATTTATATACATATAAATTTAATTTTCTAAATACTTGTTACTAAGATGAATCCATACTAGTCCCCTAGGTGTAAGACACTTGGTGAAGGAGTGTATTGTTAAGGCCCTCCTTGATGTTAAAATCATCCGAGTGTGCTATTAAGGCATTCCGTGATGTTAAAGTAAGGGTTGGTGTGGCTCATGCCCGGTAGCGGTTTCTTAACCACAGGGTAGTCCCACATGTCATGGACAAACTAACAAACAAAAAACAAAAACATCAATACTCATTAATATATATCATTATATTAATGAATAATAAAACTATATTTTATTTTTATTTTATATTATAATTTTTAAAATAAAACTATATTTTATTTTTATTTTATATTGAAGTTGATTTTTTTTTATAATTTTTTCTCTTTCAATTTTTCTTTTTTCAAGTAAATTTTCATATATACAAATTTAATTTTCTAAACACTTGTTACTAAGATGAATCTATACTCTACCCGGAGGGGGTGACAAATGGCAAGAGAGGGGGGACGGGTGGCAAGAGCAGCTAGCGGGGAGAGTTAATACCCCAAGCCGCCACCCCTGACGCAATTATTCCATAGGGGATATTAATTCAGTGCGCTTGCGGAAGCCCATGGAGGAGTGCTCCAGCCAGGCCACTGGTACTAGATGCTTGAACCAACACCTATTCTCACCCGATGTTTGATAGCTACCACCTCTGTTATGTGCTTCTTGGCCCTCCTGGCCTCTTTGCTTACCTCCAATGCAACCTCCATATTTCCTCAGACCATCATCACCATCATTCCCTAGTTCTCACCATGCCCCAAGACAGAGGCAAGCCAAGGTGTTCCACTAGGAACAAAAATGCCTTCACTTGAGATAATCGGCTCACAGCTTCTCAGAGAGCCTTGATAGCTCATTTCAGCCAACCCCCCAGACCCTCCAGTAAAGCTCAATCCACCCTACGCATTCCAAAAGAGGAAAACCCACCCACCTCGCCCCAGACTTAAGCTCAGGCTCCCTTACGAATTCCCAAATCAGAAACCTTGTCCCCGACTGAGCTTTCTCCTCATCCATCTCAGCTCGCCTCGACTTTCCCCAACACAGCCAAAGAGGAAGCACTTTCGTCACCTCAGCATTTAGGCGCGAAGGTGGAAGAGGTTGATTCTCCTCAGCTTGGCCCGAGCCTGGTTCATTTGCAAGGGTCCCTCGTGACTCTCAGCCCCTACACCTCCCGCGACTTTCAGCCACGCTGGTAGGAAGGGGGCTGCATTGTGGAGGAGGAAATCCCCCCAAGTTGGCAACTAATAGGAGATGGGCAAGACATAGGCAAGGTCGATGTTTAAGAAAGTAATGACAGGGTTGACGATGGCAATGATGGTTCTGAAGATACAGGCAATGTCGGTGTTGAAGAAGGCAATGACGATGTTGATGACGACTCACACCACACGTTTCATCTCATAGTGGAGCACTTGGAGCTTCTCTTTGACAGTCGGTAGCGGCAGGACGAGCAAGTGCATAGCCAAAGCACCATCCATCAACGATTAGATTTGTTGTTTGAAGCACTCTCAGACACCCCTTCTCAAGCTCAATGCCCCACTTGCAAGCATAAGTTCATCTCGACCTACACCATCCATGGATGTCCAGGTTCCCCAAAGGCTTGACGGGGCCCACCCCTGTCTCTGGTTCATGTCAATTCTCATTTTCAGAATGAATAGTGATTTTCTTTTTACTCTTTTTTTACAGTTTTGTAACCATCATAGAAATGGCGGCTTTGAAAGAAGTCTTCCCTAGGCTAGTTAAGGGGAATGAATCTCCTGTTAAAATTCTCATCTTTCGCTCCAATTTTTGTAAACTGAAACTCTGCCATTATAGTCATACCACCGTTTGGAGCCACCTGTTCTGGTTTCCCTTATATGACGAAACATGTCGCTGCCAATCGATATACATATGTACACTCATAGTGATATAATATAAGATTCTCTTTATTTACAAAAAAAAAAAAAAAGATGAATCTATACTAATTAATATATATCATTATATTAATGATTAATAAAACTATAATTTTTTATTTTTATTTTTTATAAATAATTTAAAGTTGAACTTTTTTTATAAATTTTTTTCTTTCAAATAAGTTTTCATGTATACAAATTTAATCTCTAAACACTGGTTATTAAGATAAATCTATATTCATTAATATCTATCATAATAAACAATAAAACTATAAATTTTATTTATTTATTTTTATTAAATCTATTTTTTTTTTTTAATTTCTTTCAAATAAATTTTCATGTATATAAATTTAATCTCTAAACATTTGTTATTTTTTTTTTTTTGTTAATTTGTACGGGACCTGTTGGCTACACGATTAATCTGTGGCTTGAGAAACCACGACTTAGGGGCATCTAAGCTGTCAAAATCACCCGAGGATCTCACACGGCCTGAGCCACACCAACCCTTAACATGGTTGGATTTTTTGTCCCTGCAGGTTTCGAACCGGTAACTTTAACATCACATAGTGGCTTAACAACACACTCCGTCACTGACTATCCTACACCTCGAGGACTCTAAGCATTTGTTATTAAGATAAATCTATACTCATTAATATATATCNTAGATATAATAAAAAATATATATACTTAAAAGTGTTTATGTTTAGAGATTATCAAAATGAATTAGGCCAATGCATATCTTTTAGAATAAGTGTTTATAGTGACATGCTAATTTTGGAGGCTATAAAATGAAATCCAACCAAACCATTATCAGCTGAACAAAAAAGTGTTTCTCCTAGTTCTTCACCAAATAAAAAAAAAACAAAATGCAATGATGGGATATCCAAAGAATTTTTATAGTTATTTATGGATGTCATTAGAAAGCTATGCAATATTCACAAAGGGAATGTTTTGTAATTATTATAGGGAGGAATTCAATTATACTATACATTATTCTAATTGAATAACTTTTGTAGCCTATAAATGTATAAATATTCTTTATGAATTAGAATTTTAACCTCAATTAAGTGGTAAAATAGATTTGAAGTTTGGTGGGGTCTTGGATGCATTTCAAATAATCATGCATAAGTCTTGGCAGTGTATATGGGATGAAACTCATCACAAAAAATAGAAATTTGGGCATTATTGTCATCAAAGATTCATAGCTCATCATCAAACGTTTGTGTAAGTTTATCAAAAGCACTCACCCAAACCTACATAAAATATACCAAAGGATTGAAAGTGAAGAGGAAAACTTCCATTCGATCATCTACTACCACGTCTTTCACCATAAAAATGGAGAGGTTGACTCACTAGCTAAGGACACAATACATATGGGCCAAGGAAATTTAAGGGTAAATGAAGATCTCTCCATCCACTTTCTTCCTTAGACCTATGAGTAGTCAAAAACGATTTGGGGTCGATGTGACCCCCAATGTCCTCATCATTGAACTGAATCAATTAGCCAAACACATTAAAAAATATTTGGGGTAGATGTGATCCCCAATCTCCTCATCATTAAACTCAATCAATTAACCGAACACATTAAAGCACTTGGCACATGTTCCATGCCATCCTCACGAACACCATGCAACACCTGCCACCCGACAAGCCTTAAGCACCATGCACTAACACAATCATTGCATGGTGATTAGAGATTGTAGGATAGAGCCTTCTGACACCTCCTTTCACTATCAACCCAGTGCATATACTTCCTATGGAGAGGCTGTTGGAAATCCCTTTTGGGAATCCGCCATGCAAGAGGAGTACAACTAACTCCTCGAGAACCAGACTTGGGATCTGGTTCCCCTTCCAGGAAGAAGGAAACTTGTTAGGTGCAAATGGGTATATAGGACCAAGATACAAATCCAGGCTAGTTGTCAAAGGCTTTCAACATGTGCATGGTATTGACTATGATGAGACCTTCACTCTAGTAGCGAAGATGGATTCCATACGTTTGGAACTTGCCATTGCAGCAACCGAATGGTGGGAAGTCCATCAGATGGATGTTGTTGAGCACTCAACACACCCTAAAAGTATTTGTGAATTTTTTCTTTTGGGTACCACTTTGTCATTTCTGATTGGAGTTAGTTGTGTAGGAATCCATGGGTTTTTCTATTTTGTTTTGTTTTATCATCGATTGCATTTAGTTTTGTTGAAGTTGTTAAACAAATTGACATTTTTATCTAAGTAAATGTGGCATCAGATTAAGTGTATACAACTAAATATTTCTTTATAAAGAGCCATGCACCCATCGACGGTTTTGGTTTGTGAAATTAAGTTCTTAAAATTGATTGATGATATATCATCGACATCGGAGAAATATGAAAGGAAAAATTCCCCACATAACAACGATAATCATCGATCGTCGACATCGAAAAAATGGAAGAAACAATGTGCCAAAACATGTATTCCTAAGGAAAATCATTGACTCCAAAAAGTAACGTTCTCATGCTGAAAAGGTCAAATCAACCGCCATGTGTTCTATTGCGTGGATAGTCCATGTCACTTGATCATCACCCACATCATCTTTTGATATTTCCTATGTCATGTCTGTACTTTCATGACTTCTTTTCCACGTCGACACTGTACGATGGTTTGGATCGGCATCGAATTTTTTTCTTAGGAGGACCAACGAAACAACATTAAAGATGATATGTCAACGTCGGTGCACTCATCAACTACCGACAGATCACTATAACACCGAATTTTCAATTTTAGTTCCAATCTTTATCTGCTGACAACCCTAGCCGATCTACGATCCTACTTATCCTCAATACTGATCATACTAGTTTCGTTGGAGTGCGAAAAACACTCGGGTAGTTTGAGAAGACACCTCTAGCTATGTGAAGGACAAGGTCTGTGATTTGTTAAAACAATTAAGAGCTACATGTAACAAATAACACGATGTTGTGCACTGACCAATCTTTGAAATTTGAATTCGTCAGTGAACTTTAAAATAACACGCTCCTGCACCGCCAACCTAAGTTGCATTTAATCCTAAGCATGGTGTGGATTCTGTTATAGATTTTATAGGTCATATCTGTACTCCATAATTTAAGACCTGATGTGACAAGGTAAGTATGTTTTGAATTTATGAGATTTATGCCCAAGCATAGTGTTCCATTTGCAAATCATTGATCTCCCGAGCAGACGAAGGAGCAAGAGAGAGAATCGAAGAGGTAACAGGTCATTGTGCCACTTCAATTACCAGTAATTCTAGGTCATTTCCTGCGAGGAAGAGGTAAGCATGGTATTTATTGATTACATTTGAGATTTCATCGAATAACACTTGTCATTGTTGGCTTGTAGCTTATTATTCTATTTTTGTGCAAGACGATTCTGTCGAGAAATTCGACGACCAGACACTCACCAAGAACGCTGAAGATGAAAGAATTGAAGATCGATGAAAGGTCGAAACCGATTTCCGCAAGAGAACTTGATTTTGTTTAAAAAATGGAATCAATCATTCAACCCTCCATTGAGAAATAGTTCACCCAGCCTCCAGCATTCGGGGACACAAAGGAGAGCACCAGATATAAATTAATGCTCCTACAATGGGGAGAGATTTTTAACAAAATCAACCAGGAAGATTACCCAGAGTTTACACCTCACATCGACCCGGACGTCAGGATATTGGATGACCATGTTTACCCAAACATTAGGTGATCATATCTATATATGGTGGCCTATTGGACCTCAGTTTTTCCCTGCATTGAAACCCTAGGATGGATGATTGACCACATAGATGTGACAAAATGCATAGTAAATAATGAATAGGGTGAATGTGTTGGTGTCTTTCTTCGATTAGAGGTCCAAAAATACTACAAGCTCAGAGACCTAGGGGAAAGGCTAAATACATAATTTGTGGTCAGATTTTATGAGTTCCACGACACTAGTAGGTTACTGGCCTCATGGTGGAAAGAAGATAAGAAGTTTACAAACAGGAGCAACGACTGGTATAGCACAATAAACCTCAGAGAGATGTGTATGTATTTAATGGCTTTAATCTACCGATTATATGGGGAAAAATATTGCTCTAAGTTTTCAGAAGCGTGGATTCCCTTGGAATATACCATGGAAATCTCTGGGAGTAGTTTTAATTGGGAAGCCATCATTTCCAAATAGCTGAGAACCAACATCCTACAAAGCTAGACACCAAAGGATGGAGAAACGCTAGTTTTCCACATGGCATCATACCTGTTGGACGTAATCTACACAAGAAACATTTTCACAGGTATGAATTTAAGATGGCATGTTGTTGAGTTACCCGTACATGTTTATTTCAACATTCTGTGGGAAAATAGGTACAAATTTTTTTACGCCCTAATATGTGATGAGGTCATAACCCGAGTGCACTTCGTTATATTTAGAAAAGAATGCCCAAGGATTTCATCGGTAACCAAAAATATCATTTCCAAAGTGGGTCATAGGTATTTTGAAGAAACAAGCACTTATATCATATTGTTAGGGGCTACTGGTTTGCCACACCTACTCCCCGTTCATGTCCCAGACCATCTCGTTTTGGGAAAAAATTGTTACCAGACCATCCTGCAAGGCTATAATGCATCTTTGGTAAAATACAAGAAGAGGGATTTCATACCCTATGGTTTTGATATTGGGTTTTACATGGTAAAATACATTGCACAGGTGAAATAAGAGGGATTGAGTCAGGTTAAGTATCAGTTCCCCACAGGCCATGTCCGCAAGCATGATCCAAAAGGCCTAGTACTACAACACGCATTGCAGGTATCCTCATGTTGGTCATATTCTCACGATGGCCTCAAAGACGAGATCTTTACCGAGGGCACCTAGGACTAGGAGGAGGTGCTCCATAGAAGGGATAAACCTAATATGACCAAATTCAAAGCAATGACTATGGATGAGCAAGTTGATACAATAAAGCAAAAAGATCAAGAAGCTCTCAGGGTAACATAAGAAAACATAGCAGTAGAAGCAATAGAGGCATGAAGGAGGGGAATATTGTTACTAGAAGAAGTAAAAAGAGCTATTCAAAGATTAGGGGAAGATCCCCCACTTAACTCTTTGATAGGGCCCTTAAGGATTACCCCAGCCGTTATAAGTGTTATAGCAAGATTTTCCTCACCCTATGCAAATTTTCTTAGAAGGCCTTTTTCCATTTCGCTATGCAGACTTGAAGTCCCTTTTTGCAAATCCCAGAGCTAAAAAAAATATTTTTCCACATATACATGCCCTAACTATTATACAACATGTGTATATGAAAGTTGCACCACTACAACCCACGTACATTGGGTTTTTTGCCAAAAATTAAAAAATGGTATCGGGTTTCCATGTCACGTCACGAGATCCATGATACTTGACCTTCGATATACTGGAAATGTTATGAATCGGCCCTTCAGTTCCACTTGAAGGCTATAAATGGGCCAAATCCAAGATATGGAAAGAGGAGAAGAATTCAACTTTGAGTGCAAAGTTACTCTGGAGAAATTATTCACTTCATATTGAGTCTGCATCCCTTTATCCTTTTAAGTCTGAACACATTGTTCATTCCCCAATCTCTTCCCTACATGATTGAGAACATCATTGTCTCACTTATATGAACTTTCCTTTGGTGGAGGATTGAAGTGGTGGAGGCCCAGCTGGAAGGGACTTAGTTTCTCGGTTCCAAACCATGCCGACACGGAAGTTTGTAATTCATTCACTTCTGTTGATTACATTTTAATAGAAATACTCTTTTCTCGTCCAATTAATATCTTGCAAATATTTGAATTGTTATTCCATGGGCATGTTTTTATGAATGTTGATGGATTATGCTAATGAATGTGCTAACATTACATATTATCACCAGATGCTTGTGTTTCTTGGTTGTTGAGGACAAGTTGCAGGTGTGTCTCTTTGAGTCAAGTGATCAACGTTGGACTTCATCGAACGTCTGGATGAGGTAGGCTCTTTATCTTATCTCGTTAGCATATTTGCTTATATAGCATATATGAGATTAGAGTTGATTTATGTAGTCATTTCCGTCTATTGTGGTTTACCCTTAGCCATAGAGAGATTTTTCTTGTAACAAAATTGGCGACCATACTGGGGATAGAATCTTATTTTCTGGGTTTGGAGTGTTTTTATCGTTTGATTGCTCTCGTTTATATTGAGTTTCTTGTCATCTGATTGCTTGACAGCCTATGTTCATTCTAAGTCTGATTTTCTTAGCCTTATCCTTAGCTTGGTTGTGTTTTAACACATATACGCGGGTTTTTACCTGACAGATGCATACATACATGTGTTGTCCTTCTGCAAGGGGCGTATATACACACTTTTCTCCTAAACAATCTTGTACATCATCCTTTTTTTCTTGGTTGTTGGGTTTGATGTTCGCTGGGTAAGTTTTGATGGTTGTTGAGTCTTCTTGGATCTCTGTTATGACTATTAAGTGTCTATGTAATGATAGGAAACCTTTCTTTGGTTGAATTTTTTGGTGGTGTCTTTCTCATCATCCTTTTCATTTGATTGTCCTTGCATCTTGGTCTGGGTGTTTGCTTCTTGATATCCTACTTGTTTTTTCTCTGTTTACATACAATAGAATTTTTATATCAAGTTGTTCTTTAGTCCTTGCATTTCCATTCATTTATATTGTAAATACAAAAATATTAGGCATTTTGCATTGTTGGCATTTTATCTTTTGGGTCCTTATCATTGATCTTAATACATGTATAGAAAGATTACATCTTATATGGAATTCCAAAACTAAATTGAAAATTATATTTTTGAAAATCTTATCATTTATTGGGAATTGAAGTTAGGACTTTGCATTGTATTCATATTCATTTATTTTACTTGATGATTCATAACATCATTAGTTTCACGAACACACTTTTTTTGAGTAATCAAGGCCACTAAAAGTAATGCTATAATTTAAAATTGATTATAAATGATTTTATTTTCTAGGGTGCACAAACTAGCTTAGGATTTAGAGCCTTGGAATAGGATTTTGTGAGTAAACTTCTCCAAGGCTATTAAATCAACATATGTGTCTGACTAAGGGAGTGGAGAAATCCATTGTAGAATTGGTGACGCTAGGAGGCTCCGCTTACATCGAAGTTAAGCATGAGGTCTTGTGAAGTTGGTTGAGGGGATACCCCCCCAATACCTTCTTAGCGTCATATATATTTTCGGGGATCTATTCAGATATGGGGATCTTGCTAGTACCTTTACCTCTGTGAGAGGCAGTGCTTTCAAGATTTTGGGATTTGCTACCCTTTCCATACGATAGACCTGACTTACGACTGTTTGCCTACACAATGGTTATATCGTGGTTGCTTAGTTGCTTGACATAGGTACCACATGGGTTACTTGCAAGGGTTATTCTGTAGGTACCCTGGGTCAGATAAGGGTCGAACATCACACAACATTTATGGAGGATTACCTCTCTCACGGGATCTGACTGACTAGATGTTAAGCCCACGAGGGCCCTTATAATTGATTATGATACCTCCAATCTTTGGCAGGGAGTCTCAGGCCCCTTTTGGGCGAGGAATACCTACTTTAGGGTGGGTGTTGGATTACTAAGAGGGGGGGGTGAATCAGTAATAGAGCAATTTAATCATTTTTAACCATATAATACAAGTGTTATATCAAAGAAGAATTTGTTAATGTTTATGCCATTATTATAGTTCTTTGCATTTCAATAGATAATAGCAACATAAGAACAAGATCACTGAGAAATACACATTCACAAGTGACACAACATTTATCTTGGGAAACCCTCTAGGGGAAGAAAACCCAGCAAAAACTTCCTTATCATAAATTTCCAATACAATGTCAAGAGATAACTCAAACCAATACAAATAGTCCTCTCCAAAAGATGCGCCACTCTTCTCCCTCTCTCCTTTGCTGGTAATAGATCAGAACTTGTCTCTCAAACTGAGCAAGTGAGTTGTGTTCAAATGAGGCGCTAGCCTCCTTTATTTATACAATTTCTGGCATGTGTGAAGTGTCTCTTCACTGGCAGGGCCGACTTCTTAATCTGGGTGGGTAAACCCACCTTTATTATATTTTTGGGTCTTCTTATTAACTGTTGGGGCTGACTTCTTATTCTGCCTATTATAATTGTCTGTTGACCAATCCGCAAAAGGGGATTTGGTCCTAATACAATTACCGACATGATTAATCCACAATGGGGATTAATCCTATAAATAACATATCAATAATAAAAAGAATACTCTTTGCAATTACATTATTTCAACACTCCCCCTTAACAAGAAGGGTATTCTTCAACAACATCAGGCGAGAGAGGTATGCATCATCAGTGACATYAGGAGGACAATATCGTCAATATCATCTTGGAACATTGGCTAGCACATTTACAAGTCATTGGAAGTTTTCTTCATCGGCATCACCATCATTCTCGAAAGAATGCCATCATCATCTGCATCAATATGTATCAATAAAAATGATACCTCATCACAACACTAGGCTAGCACATCATAGTACTACACTGGCTCAATGTCACAGTTGATAAGCTGGTAGCTCAGTGTCAATCACATCTTTCTTTACGTCTAACAACTAGGTCAGAAGCAAGGTATATATATATCATCTTGCTTTACGTCTAACAACTGGGTCAGAAGCAAGGAACACATCAACATCTCACTTTACGTCTAACAATGAGGTTAGAAGCGAGGAATCATCTTGCTTTACGTCTAACAACTAGGTCTGAAGCAAGGAACACATCAACATCTCACTTTACATCTAACAATGAGGTCAGAAGCAAGGAATCATATTGCTTTACCTCTAACAACTAGGTCAGAAGCAAGGAACACACATTGTCATGCTTTACGTCTAACAACGAGGTCAGAACAAATGACTCATCTTGCTTTACGTCTAACAACGAGGTCAGAAGCAAGGAACACACAACGTCATGCTTTACATCTAACAACAAGGTTAGAAGTAATGACTCATCTTGCTTTATGTCTAACAACGAGGTCAGAAGCAAGGAACACACAACGTCATGCTTTACATCTAACAACGGGGTCATAAGCAATGACTCATATTTCTTTACGTCTAACAATAAGGTTAGAAGCAAGGAACACACAATGTCATGCTTTATGTTTAACAGTGAGGTCAGAAGCAATGACTCATATTTCTTTACGTCTAACAGTGAGGTCAAAAGAAAGGAATATATATACTCCCCCTTTCAGGGAGGGTCCTTTCAGACTATACCAAGATTATCTCGAAAGTGTTCAAACTTTACACGAGATAGAGGTTTGGTCATCACGTAAGCAACCTGTTCATCCGTGCTAATGTACTGGAGCTTCAAGGCTCCTCTTTTTACCATGTCGCGAATGAAATGATAGAGGATCTCTATGTGCTTCGACCTATCGTGGAATACAGGATTCTCTGTCATCTTTATGCAGCTCTGGTTGTCACATAGAATCACGGTTTCTCTCATCTCCAAGTGAAATAGGCCAGTCAACAACTTTCAAAGCCATATAGCTTCGCAGCTAGTAGAACATGCGGCAATGTACTATGCTTCCGTTGTGCTGAGAGAAATACTGGATTGCTTCCTACTCTGCCATGAGATCATGGCTGATCCCAAATTGAAACAACATCTGGAAGTGCTTTTTCTGTCAGCAATGTGTCCTGCCCAATCTGAATCAGTGTATCCACTCAATGTGAAGTCATGATATCCATCATAGATGAGACCATAATCCATTGTACCTTTAAGGTACCTCATCACATGTTTTGCAGCCATTAGGTGAACACGTCTAGGCTCTACCAGAAACTGACTCAGGGTGTTCACTGCAGAACAAATGTCTGGTCTGGTGTTTGTCAGGTACATCAATGATCCAATAATCTATCTGTACAATGTGGCATCTATCAAGTCTAACGAAGTATCGACCAACAGCTTTAGCTTCGTTTCCATGGGTGTATTCATGGACTTACATTCTAGCATGTCGAATCTCTTTAAGATTTCGACTGTGTTTAAGGAAGATCCTTTCTGGACTCTGCCATACCTCAAGACCTAAGAATTAATACATTAGGCCAAGGTCTTTCATTTCAAATTCTGCGGCAAGTCTCTTTTTACATTCAACGATGAGATTTTCTTCTCTAGTTAAGAATAAGTCATCCAAATACAGTAGTAAGATTACTGGTTCATTATCCATAATTTTGAAGTAGAGATTTGAGTCTGCTTTACTCTTGGTAAAGCATAAGCTCGTCAAGAAACTGTCTATACAGCCATACCAAGCTCTGGGAGCTTGCTTCAATCCGTATAAGGCTTTCTTTAATCTGTAGACATGAGACTTCCTGTCTTCTACCTCAAATCTTTAAGGTTGCTCTATATACACTTCCTCTTCGATGACACCATTTAGGAAAGATGTCTTCACGTCCATCTGGTGCATCTTGCACTTCATCTTAGATGCAAGAGCTATGATGGTCCTGATCGAAGTGTATCCAGTTACATGAGCGAATGTCTCTTCATAGTCAATGCCTTCCTTCTAGGAAAATCCACGAGTGAAAAATCTTGCTTTATACTTCTCAATACTTCTATTAGCAGCATGTTTTATTTTGAAGAGCCATTTGTAGGATACCCCATCTTTATTCTTCGATCTGGGAACTATTTCCCATACTTCATTCTTCATTATGGATTGGTATTCCTTTGTCATGGCATCTGCCGATTCTTTTCTCTGAATGGATTCTTCAGAGTAGGTAGGTTATTCATCAAGTAGATTGCACATCAAAGCCGTGTAACTGGAGAATGGCTTTGGTCTTTTCACCTGTCTTGTGGTTCCTTCTGGAACACCATACTTCTCTCCATATTGAATAAGCTCTCTTGCCCAAGCAAGCTTTCTTTTATGGGGGGAGGTCATTTGAGGAGGTTCTTGAACTTCTGTTATGTTGTGGTCTTCAGGAGTCTCCTCATCAAGGGAAGTTACGACTTCCCTTACAGGTTCTATAGCTCTGGGAACTTCCCTCATGGATTCTGCAATCCTGGGATTTATAGGTTCCTCTTCATATACTTCTTCAAGTTGGCATCTTCTTGATTTATTAAGTGCCGCTTCTTCATCAAAGGTCATGTCCCTGCTGATCTCAATGTGGCGATGACCTGGTATGTAGATTTTGAAGGCCTTGGAGACCCCACAAATATTCCCTTCTTTCCTGAAGGGTCCAACTTGTTTCTCTTTTCTTTAGGTATATGAATAAGCAATGGATAGATAAATATTTTTGATATGGCTTACCTATGGCTTCTTTCTGGTGAACATCTCTTCTGGTGTCTTGAGCCCAAGTGCACTATGAGGCAATTGGTTCTGCACATAAATAGTTGTCATTGTTACTTCTTCCCATAAGTACATAGGAAGATCTTGATCTTCACAGCTTCCAACATGGTTTTGTTCTTCCTTTCAGCTACACTATTTTGTTGGGGATCTTGATCCCAACATCTTTGCATAAGTTCACGAACTCTTTTGAGGTATATTTTCCTCCATTATCTGACCTGAGTATCTTAATCTTCCTTACAAAAGGGTTCTCTTATCAAGTCTTTGAATTCCATGATCTTGCTGAACACTTCAAATATATATAGGTCTTTTACGAGAATAATCATTAATGAGTGATACATAGTATACATACCCATTAATGGAGGTTGATGGCATTGGGCCACACACAACTGAATGAATGAGTTCTGGGACTCCTTCTGTCTTGTTGTCCCTCTTCGAAAATGGGTTCTTGATGTTCTTCCCTTGTGCAAATCCATTGCATATGCTTTCATGGTCACCTTTGAGTTCTGGTAAACCTGTGACCGCTTTTCATATGTATGGTATCACCTTGTAGTTGAAGTGAGCTAATCTTTGATGCCAAAATTATTCAATGGAATCAGTCATGGAAGCTTCTGAGTGACCTTATAGCTTATGCAAGTCACCTTCTTCTCTTCCAATGATGATTGCTTCATTTACGGTCTCTCCTTTAGCATGTTGCCTTCTGCAACCTTCACTATAGCTTCCTCATGTGACCTGGAGCAAGGTCAACAAAACAACAAGCAAGAATGATATCCTTCTTGATAATATAAAGCAATAGCACGAACAATCATCACAGTAGCTCCTTTAGAGCTATCACTTATAATTTATCTGAAGCAAAGATTAAAGGTAAGGAACACAATACGAAATGAGGTCAACACTCTCATAGTGTTGGGACCAAGCATTCTTCCATGGCAACCTAGAACTAACACATAAGGTTTCTCCTAGAGGAGGTGTTAGTTGTATCAGGCAAAGCATATACCTCTATACGCTCACATGCTATTAGGTATAATACTTTATGATGAATGTTATCTCAATTATAGTCATCAGTTTATCATGTGTACCTTTGAATCGTATTAATCTTGGTTAATCAAACTTGGAGCCTTGTCCTCAAGAATGAGTGCTTTCTTTTCTTCCAGGTCTCCTTCACTCAAGCGACGAGTGCTTTCTTCAATCTGTCTGTTGTACTAAGACAATACGTTATCTTGACAGAAGGTTAGGTTAGAGGATAAGCAATATGATCAAATTTTAATCCTTCTAATAATTTGATTCTTAGCTTCAACATGCAACACTGATCAAGATAATGTTATGACAAATAGATGTATATCAAAATAATCACACCTGGGTTGCATCATTCCTTTGAATGTGTTGGATCTTGAGATCCTTCTGGATCTATGGCAAGAGATCCCTTCTCCTACAAATACTCTTTAGGGTTTAACCATTAAACATATGTAAGTACATACCTCTGATAGCATTTGCAGGTAGTGGCTTCATCTGGTAGCAGCAGTAATCATTGCCAACTTTTGAGATAACTTCAAGGGTGATTGCAACTGGTTCTACGGCTGCAACTGCAACTGCAACTTAGGGTTTTATGAGGAAACCCTAATTTTTCAAACTTCGGGTTTTGAAAATCTAATCTAGGGGATAGATGCGCTGAGCTGAGGCGAGTTAGCTGGTGCAGTCGAAATTTTGAAAATCCAAATTTCCCCCCTCAAACTTGATCTGCGGATTTCTGGACTGGTGCTTCTAGTTTTCTGGTACTTCTGGTACTCTGGTACTTCTGGTACTCTGGTTTTCTGGTACTTTGTGAAACTAGGGTTTCACTTTCCGGGAGATCTAGCCACTGAAAAGGTGTGCTCTAAGTTCCAAAATGATCCTTGGGGGAGGGCACAACTTTCTAGGTGGTTTTAGGGCTGAAAATATTCACATTTGCAAAAGCCTAATTTTTGGGCATGGTAACAATGACATTTTTCCTCTTGAAAAATATGCTTCCTTTAGGTTGGCTCTGATTCCATGTTAATGTTTATGCCATTATTATAGTTCTTTGCATTTCAATAGATAATAGCAACATAAGAACAAGATCACTGAGAAATACACATTCACAAGTGACACAACATTTATCCTGGGAAACCCTCTAGGGGAAGAAAACCCAACAAAAACTTCCTTATCATAAATTGCCAATACAATGTCAAGAGATAACTCAAACCAATATAGATAGTCCTCTCCAAAATATGCACCACTCTTCTCCCTCTCTCCTTTGTTGGTAACAGATAAGAACTTGTCTCTCAAACTGAGCAAGTGAGTTGTGTTCAAATGAGGCGCTAGACTCCTTTATTTATACAAGTTCTGGCATGTGTGAAGTGTCTCTTCATTGGCAGGGCCGACTTCTTAATCTAGGTGGGTAAACCCACCTTTATTATATTTCTGGGTCTTCTTATTAATTGCTGGGGCCGACTTCTTATTCTGCCTATTATAATTGTCTGTTGACCAATCTGCAAAAGGGGATTTGGTCCTAATACAATTACCGACATGATTAATCCACAATGGGGATTAATCCTATAAATAATATATCACTAATAATAAGAATACTTTTTTCAGTTACATTATTTCAACAACATTATCATCCAATAACTGTAGAGTAAATAAACAATGAAAAAATGAACAATCATACACATACACAGTACAACAACGTTTTATGTGGAAACCCAAATCGGGAGAAAACCACAGAATGATTTTTATTATATGTTTTGAAGAATTGCATTCATTGAAAGCACCAAATTCCTTTGTTTTCTAGCTTCAACTGGAAGGAGGCTCCAACCCCCTATTTTCTTAGCCTACAACCTGAAGGAAGCTCCAACTCCCCAATTCTCTGGCTACAACCAGAAGGTGGCTACAACCACCTGTCCTTGCCCCATCCAACCACCCTGAAGTAGAATTAGAATGATGGAACCACTATCACACTATCACTGTGAGATATACCACTGCAAACCTGTACCAATAAATCTGAACCATGCATCAACCTGTACCTCAACCTGTAATCAACCTGTACCATAAACAAGTGTATCAATCATGCACCAACCTGTACCAAACAACCTGTACCATAAAAAAGTGCATCCAACCATGTAAAAAGTATGTACCAGTCATGTGTGTCAACTACTCATCAACTATAACTCATCAATATGTACCAACATCATCAACTATACACCTCATGTATGTGCCAACTCATCAACTACTTGTCTCAACCATGTACTCAACATGTACAAAAACCAAAAGACCTCATCAATTTCATCATCCAAATCAAATTTGTAGCTCTTTAATAGACCTGATTTGTATGTTCACATTCCTACAAACCTTCCTTAACTTTAACAACAAGAGACTAGCATTTTCATCAAACTTTTCTTTAGTCTCACATGCCTAGTTTTGGATTAGTCAACAACCCTAACTTGAAGTAATCATAACTTTGTACCTGTAATGTATAAATATCTGAAACTGATACACAATTTTCTTCAGTGTGTTTTATGCAATTCCTCCAAGTTTCACTACTTGTAACCTCTCAGAAAAGGAGTTATAGAAAAAATGGCATACCTTTCTGAATTTTGTCTTATTCTATAGAGTGACCTTGTAGAGTGTGACCCACACAGAATATTTGTTGAAATGATCTGAATATAATACATAGACTACTACATACTGTACCCTAACCAAAACATTTTTTTTCATGGAATTTGGATCTATTATGAAGAATTTATGACGTTTTTACCCGAAACACATGTTTTTGACTAGTTTTAGGACTGGCCACAAACCTTATTTTCCACGGAGTGTAACTCCAAAACTACAAAGACCCACAAGATGAAATTTTTACCAAAGATACTTGGATATGTTTTATCAATGGAATAAAATTTTTATGTTCTGAATCATTATAGAAAAAAAGGTATAGTAAAAATGGTGATATGGACTGTAAATAACATACCTTAGAAAGCACCATCAAAAGAATTTATCCTTCCTTGCATTTTGGCCTTCTTTTCTTCACCTTCCCTCAAAATTTTGGCTTAGATATCCTTGGTTACCTCAAACACATATACATATTCAATATCCTCAATTGTATCTAAAATGAGAGAGCCTTGACTCTTATTTATACTCTCCAAGTAGCTTCCTTAAAAACATCTTCTAGGTCACTTGGCCCCACTTTTCTTATTTTAGGGTTAACCCACTTCTAATTTCTCCATTAAATTTATTATTTAAATAATTTATTTTGTATTCACTTTGAATTATAATACACTAATTACTTCACCTTATTATTTACCTTTTAAAATCTCTTAAACCACTTTGACTACTTTGACCTTTTGGGGCTTCTAGATGACATATGAGGGTCCTCCAACTTCGTAAGGCCATAAATCTCAAACCGTGAGGAATTATGTGACGTTCCACATACCACCAAAAATGGAATGAAATGTAATATCCATATAGAATAGTATTATCTAAAAATACATCATAACTCATACCGTTACCCATCAAACAAACTTGGGTCCATTACCCAAACCTAGGGTCTCCAACTTCTCATGGCCATAACTCTCTAACCATGAAGATTTATGTGATGTTCCACCCACCAACGAAAATGGCATGAAAAGCACTATCCATATAGGATAGTTTCCCTGACAAATTCACTATCCTTCATCTCATTATTCCACAATTAATCATGGGTTATCTTACTCTGCAAAACGTCTTCTCGTGAGGGCTTTCACCACAAGGGGACCAATTTGGAGTTCATCCATATTTATTTATTATCAACCATGACAAAAAAATAATGAGTCATATTTACATCAAACAATATTGGGTCCATTACCCAAACCATTGTGGTACGTAGCTTTCTTCAAGGGTTGACATCAATGACAACCAACCTTAATCAACAATCTCCCCTTTTGGCATTGATGGCAACACTCTAATGCAATACTGAAATCATATCACTCATGCTCCCCCTAGAAACATGCCTCTATCCTCTACATCTGATAAATATTCTCCCCATGGAACCATGCCTCTATCCTCTGCATCTGATAAATATCTCCCCCTTTGTCATCAATGGCAAAGGTATCTTTCCATCCGGGGTTTCTCCCCCTAACTGAACTGTCCTCTTATGGTGCTTCCTCATGTACATCTAAGACATATAAGATAAGATTTAAAAAAGAATTCATTTTGGAGTAGAAATAACTCCAAGTATTTGGCAAATATATTCAAAGGCTTCCCGTGGAAGTGGTTTTGTAAAGATGTCTGCCACTTGTTCTTTTGTGCCCACATACTCAACTTTGATGTTATTTTCTGCAACATGTTCCCATATAAAGTGATACTTGATTGGAATGTGCTTTGTCTTGGAGTGCATCACTGAGTTTTTGGAGATACTGATGGCATTTGTATTATCACAATATATTGGAATGGGCTCATCATACTCAACTTGTATATTTGTCAAAGTTTGTTTCATCCAAAGAACCTGTGTACAACATGTTGTTGTTGCAATATACTTTGCCTCAGTTGTAGATAGAGATACTGATGATTGTTTCTTTCTCATCCATGATACTAAACACTCACCCAAGTAGAATGTTGGTCCACTGGTGCTTCATCGGTCATCAATACAACCTACCCAATCTGCGTCTGTGTAGGCAATTAGTTGATAGATCCTTTCCTTTTGGATATCATAGCCCAAACTCTTATGTTCCTTTGAGATATCTGAAAATCTTCTTCATTGCTAATACATGTGATTCCTTTGGTGTTTCTTGAAATCATGCTACCTGTCCAACTGCTTTCATTACATCTAGTCTGGATGCTGTCACATACAATAGGCTGTCAATCATTGACCTGCATTGCCTTTGATCTGTAGACTTTGAATCATCATCTTTTCTCAACTTGCAACTGGTTTGCATGGGAGTGACGAATGGTTTGCAATCTTCCATTCCGAACCTCTTTAGCATTTCTTTGATATACTTGGTTTGAGAAATAAACATTCCTTGGTTGATTTGATGTATCTGAAGTCCTAGAAAGAAGGATAGTTCTCTAGGTAGAAACATTTCAAATTATTTCTACATATCTTTTGCAAATTTTTGGCTTAACCTGTCATCATCACTACCAAAAATAATATCATCAACATAAACTTCAATTAATAAAATATTACCTTGACTTACCTTGATGTAGAGGTTTCTGTCTGCACTTCCTTTTCTGGACCCTGCTTGCTGCATATACTTATCCAGTCTGGAGTACCATACTCTAGGAGCCTATTTTAGACCATACAAGGCCTTCTTTAATTTACACACATAGTCTGTGTTCTTTGACAACTAAAATCCTTCTGGTTGTTCAATGTAGACTTTTTCTTCAAGTTCCCCATTCAAAAAAGATGATTTTACGTCCATCTAATATACTTTAACATTTTTGGAGCATGCATAAGATAAAAGAAAATGGATTTCTTCCATTCTAGAAACTGGGGAAAATGTCTCTTCAAATTCAATTCCTTCAATCTGTGCATATCCTTTACATACCAATCTAGCTTTGTTCCTTGTAACCTGCCCATCTTCATTCAATTTATTCCTGAAAACCCATTTTGTGTCGATCACATTCTTATTCTTTGGTCTTGGAACCAATTCCCAAGTGTCATTTTTCTTTATTTGATCCAATTCTTCATCCATGACCTTATTCCAAAATTCATCCTTGTTGGCTTCTTCAAAACAGTTTGGTTCAATTGTAGATAAGAGTGCTAGGTGTGTTTGTTCTGGTGAACGGATTTTTCTTCTAGTCTAAACTCTTGCATCTTTGTTTCCAATAATCTGACATGAAGGATGATTCTTCTGTATTCGTTTGCTAGGTGTCTTTGGAGATACTTGTTGAACTTTATCTTCTATTTCTGTTGGATTCTCTTCATCTTCCTCTTCTACTTCCTTTTCATCTTCTACTTCTTCTTCAGAAGGTTGTTCCATTGATTCATTTTCTTCATGTTTCATTAATTGTTGTGTTGATGCTTTCCACAATTTTGTTCAATCTCAGACGATAACACTTGTATGCTTTCATTGTACTTGAGTAAGCAACAAGTACTCCTTTGTCCACATGAGAGTCAAACTTTCCCATTCTGCGATCTTCTCTTTTGATGTAGCATTTGCTTCCAAAAACTCTGAAGTGATTCACATTTGTTGGTCTTCATTTCCATAGCTCGTAGGGAGTTTTGTCAGTGTTGTTTTTGAGAATTACTATGTTTCAAAAGTGAACTACTGTATGCACTGCCTATGTCCAAAAAATATTTGTCAAATTGTAATCCATTAGCATTTTTTGAGCCATTTCCTGTGTAATTATCATCCATTGTGATAATGTTCCTTTGTCTCTGAACCACTCTTTGAACCAATCTATGAATCCATGCTCTCATCCACTATCATATATCTATCCAAACCTGCTAAGTGTTCTTACGAATTCATCTCTGTCCATACTATCCAAGACTTTACTTGCGCAACTGTCCATAATGCTAACCCATTTATCATTATACTATCAAACTATACTTCTACTAACTGATTTCTCTGAATCTGTCTTCTCAAACTCTGCAAGCTACTCTAAGGATGGTTCTTTGGTCTGTCATATCTATTGCATAGACTCCCCCTGTCTAATATTCATATTACTTGGGAGTCTCTAAGTCGGATGGCTCAGAAAAATACTTGCTCTGATGTGTATTCATCATCATCTTCATTGGTAGATTCATCATCTCTCTGAGCTTTGACTTCTTTCGTTCTGTCTATGGATTCATATTTCACTACAATGACTGAAAGTACAATCTCTTGAACCTGTTCCTTATTTACTTGCCTGTTGGCACAGGGGCAGACCCAGGGTTCAACGCTCAAGAGTGCACCAACAAAACCCTAACTACCAACCCTTTCGGCAACACCTGCAAAGCAGATGAAGTCTTACCCGAGGTAGAGGCAGGGGTGGTTGCAGGACTTAGATGTCTACAACCTTAGCTGGGACATCGATCTGTGATTATATCTTTTACAAGGCACTTAACATATATCATTCATCAATATTTAACCATTATGGTACTTCGCAGATAGCACAAAGAATTGCAGTGAATACTTAGACTAAAGATGATTCAGTACTTAGCCACAGAAATATAGATTATATTCAACAGATCAAGCACTAAGCATCTTATATATCAGATCTAACATTCATTCATATATCATAAGCACACATCATAACTAGATCTACTTAATCATAGCAAGCACTTAGCCAAGAAGGAGACAAACACATTAGGTCAAATCACATAGCACAATACACAAAGTTACCATGGTTCACCCCCACCCTGGGGCCATGCCCACAAAGTCTTCTTCTTTATATTATCTCGGTCAAGCGGTTACAGCAAAGAGCTTCAGTGAACCTTACTTCACACAGGATAAAATATCTGCGTAGCTCACTAGATCCTTCTTCCTTGCACTTCAGCACATAACTACAACAACTTGCACTTATCTTTTCAATCTCCTTACAATCATGCACAAATCACTTGCAATATACATCCAATCACACAGATCCAACTACTAGCACTAAGCCTTTAGCTATACATCACATAGATGTACTACTACTACTACTCTACTTACATTTCCTAAGTATCTATTTATAGATTACAAAATGGGCCTAAGTGCTGGTAAACCCATGGGCCAACATCCCTTTCCCTTTACATCAACCCAAAACCCTAAAAGGGACCCAAAAATAGGTCTTGCTTCCCTAATTTTCGCTTCGCGTTGTGCTCCATCTTTGGCAAGATGTTGCAGTCCCAAAAACGGTCAAATATGACCAAGTATTCTTCAAAACTTGGTCAAGGGCCAACAAGCCCCCAACACTCACCTATGACTCGTCCCGAGTCACTCAGGTCTGATCAATTCTGCCTCGAATGCCTTGATCTTGGCTCGAGCTGCTTCGACCTGCTGCAATGCGACAACCTCTTGCTTAGTAAATTCCTGGATAACTGTGTCAATGAGCGGTCCTTCCAGGCGTTGTTCTGCAGTGATGACAACTTGTTCAAGTTTAGCTCCCTGGATTTCAAGTTCAACGAACAATTGGAATGCCTTTTCTTGGATTGGATGAAGTCGTTGGGAGACTTCCATCACTTTACTTTGCAACGTATGTACCTGTTGTTGGGTTGTGCATTGTTCTGTGAACTTCTTCATTCTTTCGACTGGGGTCAAAGTCTTTATCTGTGCCTATAACGTGTCTGCATGTTCTTTGCTTCTTGGAGTTGTGCCTCCAATGTCTGCAATTCTAAATTCTCTGCGAGGGTTTCATAAGTTTGGGCACATCTAGCGCTCAGCTGCTTGCATTCCAAGGCAAAGGTTTTTAATCGGCCAACTGCGCTTCAAGCAGTGGCCTCTCTTAGATATCTTGTTTCTTGGGGGGGTCTCGGGCACGGTACAGAGCTCCAAATCCGCGATGTGATGTTGGAGTTGTTGGATTACTTCTTCCAGTTGGGTCACCTGCTATGGGAGACGGTCTTCCATCTTCACTTCTATGACTTTCACAGAGTACAGTGCCTTGTGAACCCTTTCCCGTACTTCAAGTTGCTCGGCTAGCAACTGTTCCTTTTCCTCATCCCACTTCGCTTTCAGGGAAATATTTTCCCATTCTACCTCATTTTGGTGTTCTAGAAGTGCTTTATGTGCTTGCATCAAAGCCTGCTCGGCTTGTGCTGTGTCTTCTTGAGCTCGTTGAAGGCGAGCTTCGACTTGATCAACAATCTAGTGTAATTGAGTGGGCTCATCGCCTATTCTTGATGTTCCGCTTATCAAGGGAGTTGTAGAGACTACTTGGCTGGACTGGAGTGCCTGTTGCACTTCTTTGAGTTTGCCCTTGATTCAATTGAATAGCTCCTCCTACTTTGCTTCTTGCTTTTCTACGAGCTCTAGTAAAACATCATTTAGCATGGCAATTAAGAAGTCGAAGTCATCCGGGGTAAGGGTATTTTTAAGCGTGGTCCAGGTGGCCTTAGCTTTCTTTCGGGAGGAGGGTTTTGGTGGCATCATCTTTATTTTCATGGAGGGATCCTCCTCCTCTCTAGGTGGAGTAACCTCGCCTCTATTTTGCTCAACTTCTGTACCTCCTAGCTCGTCACCATCACCTCCCTATGCAGGTGAGAATGAAGTAGTCTTCATGGATGTGCTAGGGACATCTTCAACTTCGTCATCCTTCATAGTCCTTCTTGGCCCAAGTGTATCTGGCATAGCTTCAGGGCTTTCCTCGTCGGACATGTCTGCGGAGTCTGCTGCAATAAGGAGGTTTGTTGACCATTCCTTGGTAATCTCCTCCAAGTCATCTTCTGTCAGCTTATAGTAGGATCAGAGCTGTTGTTTATGCTCATAACCGCGCGTTGTAATATAGGTGAAGTGGTAGTCCACGCTAAATGTCATCAAAGGTCTAAACCTATGAAGTACGTTTGGGGTGATTCGCGGTGTAGACTGAATTGCATTCTTCAGTTGGTTGAAGTAGGTGTGGAAGACAACATTGGACTACCACTGCTTGTTCATGTCGCTAGAGTACCACAACGTACATAACTTCGCAGCTAGTGGTTCAAAAGGTTTGATATTCGGAAAAGTGGCTCCCTCTGGCAGTTCCCAAGCGATGAAAGAGATGAGTATAAGCAACCAACTAAAGTGGAACTCATACCTTTGGTCATGCGCTCCTCTGCAATCTAGCTCTAACTGGTTTACAAGATACTGTTCCCAATTCATCTATAGTCCCTCGACGCACTTCCCTACGAGGTCAACTACGAAGCTAGTCACCTGTTTTGTTTTTTTCTTACGAACTAACTTGCCCGCGATCAGCTGACATGCAAGGTGCATTGTGCCACTTTGGATAGAGGCTACCTTGTAGCCTCACGTACCCTTCTCTACATCGCCATAAATTTCCTTTATCCGTTGTGCTAGTGCTCGGTTTGAGGTCTTTCCTAGGTAAAAGTCCTGTGGGTCAGGGCCTTGCATGCTAAGTCCTGTGATCTGATTGATCAAAGTCGGATCCACAATGATGCGACGATCCAACCATAAGTATCTGTTGTGGTAGAAAGACAACAACAACCTGATGCATGCGTTGACTTCCTCGTGTCTACCGAAGTGAGGGATCTTCATTACATTGAGCAGTATGGACTACGCGAGGTTCTGGGTCTAGGACTGCGGGACAATCTTAGGATTTCTACCTTTGGTCTTGGTTAAGTATTTATGCAGAGCTAACATGCTGTAGGTTTTGCGATCTCCAAGGTTAAAATTATTAAATTTTAGTGCTGCGAGCTTATCCTGGTTAGCACGTACTGCGCGCACTCCTTTTGGAAGATACACGATGATCAAGGTGTACTCAAAGTCTCTGGGTACACTGTTGCGGTTAATTTTGCTGCTCAAAGGTGGTATGTAAACCGAAAGAATGCGCGGAATCAGCTTGGCATTTGCAATATCGCCTATATGCTTTGTTCTTGTCTCGGTCGTGGTTCTAGAAGGTCCTGCTCCACAAGTAGTTGAGGGAGAAGCTTGGACTCCTCCTATCGATGATGCTTGCACACCTGCAGACATCCTTCTCTCTGAAATGACTCTCTCAACCATTAGGTCAATCAAAACTTCTTCAATTGCTTTCTCAACAGTGTTGAGCTCATCCGACATACAATCTTAGGTCCACTAGCTCAGGTGTGAAAATGAATTCAGAGATGATAATGAACAATATGGGAACAAGGCAATAATCACAGGGTGAAGTAATCTCAATTTTCAGGCTCAAATTCTCACTTAGCAAAAAGTATTCTTGGTGCGTGGCGCGACAGACTAAGTAGGGAAACTTAGCAACAATTTACTTGAAACAAATATGGGGCCTTCATTAACTCCATTCTATCCATTCTGGTGTTGTCCAATGGTCTAGTGGGAACCCATAAGAGATTTTTGACCCATTCGGGGTGGAAGTTGAATGGGTATATCGGTCCAATGGCTATATTGTTGTGCCATGGTGAAGTGTCAGATGTCGTTGTTCTGATATCTCGGCAAAGCTCAATTCTTGTGATTTTTCCTTCTGCGAATTTTCCTCTGGAGTCTTCTATAACTTTCTGATTTTGGCCCTCTTCTTACTTAGATTCCTATCCTTTTTCCCAGTGAGTTTAGTCTCGGTCATCCTTTTTCCATTCTAAGTCTTATCTTCTCTCAACATAGTCACTTCACGCTGCTTAGATTCTTTCTTCAGATCTAAGGGTAATACTCATTCATCACATGGATTAGGTATTTCAGTCTTTTGTGGTTCCTCTAACACTCTTATAGCTTCAACATCCATGTCCCTGGTGTTTAAAAACTAAGATATGTTCTCTTGTTCCTCCATTAAGTAGGCGATCCTTCTAGTCATAAATTCCATGAGTTCTTGCTTCTTTTGTTCTAGGTCTTTCTTTTCTTCTTTCCTCCAGATCTGGTCTTTTTCAATCCAGATCTTTCCTAACAAACATGGAAATGGGGCACGGTCCTCAATAAATCTAATGACTTCGAACTCTTCCTTTGTAGATGTTCCATGGGTACTCATAGCTATCTGGGTAATTCTGCCACATAGGGTTACCATTTTTCCTTTAAATAATCCGATGGTTCCTAGTGAAGGGACTAGAGTAGGCCTTCCTAGGGTTTCCCAAGTGCTTTCTATCATAATTTTCATCGATGTTCCCTCATCTAGAGCACAGTCAATGTCGAAGTCTCTTATTCTTACTTCAATTTTATCCTTTTCTTTGAAGATCTCTAACAAACTGACATCCTTATGATCATCTAGGGTTTCTTTTATTTTTAGGAACATGATCTCTGGTTCTTTCTGGGGTTCTTCCATAATTTTAGTCTCTTGATCTCCTTCAGAGTTTGCTTGTTCCATATTCATTTTTTCAAGTCTAGCAATCATTCTAGGGCAATCCAATACTTCATGGTCCATAGCTTTACAACATAGGTATCTAGGGTTTCTCCGAGGTCATTCCTTAGCAAGATGTCCTGGTCTTCTGCAATTGTAACAAAGAGTTAATCCTCTCTTTCTCATCCATGATCCCCAACTCTTGTGCTGCGCGCTAGGATCATAATGGCTAGCCTGCACAAATTTCTTTCTAGGATCCTGCATCCATTAGTTAGTCCAAAAATTCTTTCTATGCATAGGTATAACATATCTTTCATTATTCCTATCAGACCTATTCATATTAAACTTTCTTTTATCTAACAATGCTCTATTTTTCAAGCTAGGACAAAATCTATCAAGCGTACCTAAATTCATGCTTTAGAAACAAAAAAATTCCACTTATCTTACCTATATAGAGCACAAATCTTTCAGATCTAAAGCTTGAACTATTCTTTCCTTTACTAGAGGTTAGAGCTTATAGATCTTACCTCTTTTCTGTGGAAATTTCTACTTTTACCTTTCTTAGAGTATAAAGTGTTCAGATCTCACTTCTTTTCTTCAGTATCAACCTCTTTCTTGCAGATCTGACTTCTTTCCTTCATATCTGACCTTTCTTTATCGACACAAAGCTTCATAGGTCAAGTAGAATACTGCGCACTAGGGAAACAGATCTATGCACATAGCTTATTTCGCACAAAGATTTTTCTTCTTTAGTTCCCAACAATCACAGTTCCAGGTCCTAGCAAAGGAACCATTTGTTTGCACAGGGGCAGACTCAGGGTTCAACACTTAAGAGCACACCAACAAAACCCTAACTACCGACCCTTTCGACAACACCTGTGAAGTAGATGAAGTCTCACTCGAGGTAGAGGCAGGGGTGGTTGCAGGACTCAGATGTCTGCAACCTTAGCTGGGACATTGATCTGTGATTATATCTTTTACATGGCACTTAACATATATCATTCATCAATATTTAACCCTTATGGTACTTCGTAGATAGCACAGAGCATCGTAGTGAATACTTAAACTAAATATGATTCAATACTTAGCCACATAAATATAGATTAGATTCAGCAGATCAAGCACTAAGCATCTTATATATCAGATCTAACATTCATTCATATATCATAAGCACAAATCATAAATATATCTACTTAATCACAGCAATCACTTAGCCAAGAAGGAGACAAACACATTAGGTCTAAGCACATAGCACAATACACAAAGTTACTATGGTTCACCCCCACCCTGGGGCTATGTCCACAAAGTCTTATTCTTTATATTATCTCATTCAAGCGGTTACATCACAGAGCTTCAGTGACCCTTACTTCACATAGGAAAAAAGATCTGTGCAACTCACTGGATCCTTCTTCCTTGCACTTCAGCACAAAACTACAACAACTTGCACTTAACTTTTCAATCTCCTTACAATCATGCACAGAGAACTTGCAATATACATCCAATCACACATATCTAGCTACTAGCACTAAGCCTTTAGCTATACATCACATAGATGTACTACTACTACTACTCTACTTACATTGCCTAAGTATCTATTTATAGATTACAAAATGGGCCTAAGCATGGGTAAACCCACAGGCCGACATCCCTTTCCCTTTACATCAACCCAAAACCCTAAAAGGGACCCAAAAATAGGTCTTGCTTCCCTAATTTCCGCTTCGCATTGCACTCCATCTTTGGCAAGTTGTCGCAGTCCCAAAAATGGTCAAATATGACCAAGTATTCTTCAAAACTTGGTCAAGGGCCAACATTGCCCTTCCGTTATTTCAGTTATTTTCCAAACCTTTCTGTATCTGACATCTTTCTTTTTCTCTGTAGAATTTTCGTCATCTCATTTTATTGTCAATCTTGCGATGACTGGTACCTGGTCTTGTTCACTTGTTCTTCTTGTTTTCTTATCCATACTTTCTTATATCTGATATCAGTATTCTCTTTCATGGAAGTATCGATCATGCTTCTACAATCATTGGCTATGTGTCCATAGTTATGACATTTGTAACACTCAATGTTACATGCGGCCACATATGCACTTCTTGCTTGAACATTTCTTTTATAATTCCTGCAATCTACAACCTTGTGTCCAAAGTTAGTACAATAAAAACAATGACCATAAAATAAATTTGCATAACTGGGAGTGAATGACCTTATTTCTGGCGTAGTCCTTCTAAATTTTTGTCTTGACTAATCATGATCATGATTGAAGCTTATTTGTGGCTTGAACATGAATGGTCCCCTTGAAGATGTATCTTTAATAATTTTCTTAGATTCTGGTTGACCATGATTCCTTCCTTTGAGTACTTCTGCATAACTCTTTCTATTTTCTTCATTCTTTTTTTCTAGCAACCTAGAGTGCTTATATTCATTCTCTATAACTGATGTGGATGTTTCTGTCTCTTCAATGTTCATGTTGAGCTTGACATTTTTACTTCTCAATGTGATAAATTCTTCTTCAAGCTTCTCAACCTCTTCTTCTTTCTTCATTATATGAGACTTCATGAATTCTTATGTTGTTTTCGCTTCTTCAAGCTGAATTTTTAATGTTATTATTTATTCTTCAAGTCCTTTCTCTTCTTTACCAAACTCTGCCTCAAGCTAGTTTAGATCATTGTTTCTTTCCTTTAGATGATCTGTCAATATCTTCTCTCTCATTTCTGCTTCTTCCTTCTGTGCTGCTATGTTGGTTTCCAAACACTTCTTTTGATATTCAATATTTTCTTCGATCTTTCTGGCTTCTTCTAGATGAGTTCTTAAGTTCGCAATGACCTATTGGGATTCTTCAAAAATGCAACAAATTTCCTTTTGTTTCGTCAATTCTTTCTTGAGTGAATTGTTTTCTTCTCTTAGTTCATCTAAAGAACTAATCAATTCTTCTTCATAATTGTCTTCCTTTTCAATTATTTTTCCTGTCTCATTTCCTTCATGGAATTCTATTTCAAGATGTCCATGTTTTTCACAATTAACAAAAAACAACATACCTCTGGTGATTATGTACTCTTCATCTTCTGAATCTTCTTGACATGGTGAACATAATTCTTCTTGATTTGTTTCTGTATCTTCTCTGACATTTTCTGAATCTGTGATGGGTAAAGAATATATGTCATGTAACTTATCCCAAAGTTCTTTTTTTGATGAAAATTTACCAACCTTTTCTCTTACTAGATTAGGTAATCCTTCCCAGATGAAATCCATTGCTATTTTGTTATTTTTTCTCAATTCCTTATTGGCTGCAGTCTTTTCCCTTTTTGAACTATCATATCCTGTAACAACTAATAGCCAAATATAATGTCCCTGTTCCTGTAAAAATACTTCCGTCCTTATCCTCCACATCTCATACTTGAAACCATTCTGACCATTAAACATTGGTACTCCATTCTTAGAATAATCCATGATCTCCTTCCAGTGGTTAAACTATTTCCTTAAGGAACCGACTCTGATACCAATTGTCAGATTACTAAGAGGGGGGGGGTGAATCAGTAATAGAGCAATTTAATCCTTTTTAACCATATAATCCAAGTGTTATATCAATGAAGCATTATCATCCAATAACTGCAGAGTAAATAAGCAATGAAAAAACGAACAATCATACACATACACAGTACACCAGTGTTTTACGTGGAAACCCAAATCAGGATAAAACTACATAATGTTTTTTCTTATATGTCTTGAATAATTACATTCATTGGAAGCACCAACTTCCTTTGTTTTCCAGCTGCAACTGGAAGGAGGTTCCAACCCCCTAGTTTCTCAGGCTACAACCTGAAGGAAGCTCCAACTCCCCAATTCTCTGGCTACAACCAGAAGGAGGCTACAGCCCCCTATGTTCTTCGGCTACAACCGGAAGGTGGCTACAGCCACCTGTCCTTTCCCTGTCCAACCGCCCTGAAGTAGAAGTATAATGATGGAACCACTGTCACACTATCACTGTGAGATATACCACTGTAAACCTGTACCAATAAACCTGAACCATGCATCAACCTGTACCATAAACAAGTACATCAACCATGCACCAACCTGTACCAAAAAACTTGTAATCAACCTGTACCATAAAAAATTGCATCCAACCATGTACCAAGTATGTACCAATCATGTGTGTCAACTACTCATCAACTATGACTCATCAATATGTACCAACATCATCAACTATACACCTCAGGTATGTGCCAACTCATTAACTACTTGTCTCAACCATGTACTCAACATGTACCTCAACCAAAAAACCTCATCAATTTCATCATCCAAATCTGATTTGTAGCTCTCTAATAGACCTGGGGTATATGATCACATTCCTTCAAACCTTCCTTAACTTTAACAACAAGAGACTAGCATTTTCATCAGACTTTTCTTTAGTCTCACATGCCTAGTTTTGGATTAGTCAACAACCCTAACTTGAAGTAATCATAAATTTGTACTTGTAATGTATAAATATCTAAAACTGATACACAATTTTATTCAATGTGTTTTATGCAATTCCTCCAAGTTTCACGACTTGGAACCTTTCAGAAAAGTATTTATAGCAAAAATGACATACCTTGCTGAATTCTGAATTATTCTAGAGAGAAATCTTGTAGAGCGTGCCCCACGGGGAATATTTGTTGAAATGATTTGAAAAAGTTGCAAAGAATAATAAAGACTGTATCCTAACCAACACATTTGGTTTCACAGAATTTGGATCTGTTATGAAGAAGTTATGACGTTTTTACTCGAAACACCTGTTTTTGACTAGTTTCAGGACTAGCCACAAACCCTATTTTCCACGGAGTGTAACTCCAAAAATACAACGACCCACAAGATTAATTTTTTACCACAGATACTTGGATATGTTTTCTCAATGGCATAGAAATTTTATGGTTTGAATCATTATAGAAAACAAGTTATGGAAAAAATGGTGAGATGGCCTGTAAATAACATACCTTAGAAAGCACCATCAAAAGAATTTATCCTTCCTTGCATTTCGGCCTTCTTTTCTTCACATTCCCTCAGAATTTCGGCTTAGATATCCTTGGTTACGTCAGACACCTATAGATATTCAATATTCTCAAGTGTATCTAAAATTAGAGAGCCTTTCCTCTTATTTATACTCTCCAGGTAGCTTCCTTGAAAACATCTTCTAGGTCACTTGGCCCCACTTTTCTTATTTTAGGGTTAACCCACTTCTAATTTCTCCATTACATTTATTATTTAAATAATTTATTTTGTATTCACTTTTAATTATAATACACTCATTACTTCACTTTATTATTTACCTTTTAAAATCTCTTAAACCACTTTGACTACTTTGACCTTTTGGGGCTTCTAGATGACATATGAGGGTCTTCCAATTTCGTAAGGCCATAACTCTCAAACCGTGAGGAGTTATGTGATGTTCCACATACCACCGGAAATGGAATGACATGTACTATCCATATAGAATAGTATTATCTGAAAATATATCATAACTCATACTGTTACCCATCAAACAAACTTGCATCCATTACCCAAACCTGGGGTCTCCAACTTCTCATGGCCATAACTCTCTAACCGTGAGGAGTTATGTGACGTTGCACATACCAAAAGAAATGGAATGAAAAGAACTATCCATATAGGATAGTTTCCCTGAAAAAATCAATGTCCTTCATCTCATTATTCCACAATTAAGCATGAGTTCTCTTACTCCGCAAAGCGTCTTCCCGTGAGGGATTTCACCATAAGGGGACCACTTCGGAGTTCATCCATATTTACTTATTATCAACCATGAAAAAGAAATAATGAGTCATATTTACATCAAAAAATATTGGTTCCATTACCCAAACCTTTGTGCTACAGGGCTTTCTCTTCAAGGGTTGACATCAATGACAACCAACCTTAATCAATAGAGGGATGCCCCTTTTCAGTCGCTTTATCTTGTTTGTGTGCATATTGGCCTTTTGTTTGTTTTGGTTTGCTCTTTGATTATTATTTGGCATTAGGATTTTGTATTGAGTTGTGAGTTTTCATTACTATGGTTGGTGGAGTCCCCGTAACTCCCTCAGTTAGTGCTACCCAACCCATGGTATTTGCTCATTCCATGGGGATGAATCCTTTTGTATTTCTGAGTGTTACATGAAATCATGATACTCAACCAATACATTGGAACTCTAATCATTTTTCTCATGGTATGCCAGACATGTATTCTCACTTTCCATCTTCTGTCTCATCTCCTTATGTGAATCCTAGTTTTGGGTCTGGGGGCATGATGTCTCCTTATTCTCCCTCTTCATTTGGTAGGATTCATATCCCTCAAACAACTCTTACAGTAGGAGGTTGGAATATTCCTTCCTACGAATCCACTTTTCCAGGAGCAAGTGATCAAATGGGAGGTCATTCTACTTATTACACTCTGTCAATTTATCCTTCTTCTGCCATGTCGGTTCCTCCGAACACTTTTCCCATGGAGGACCTTCGTTTGTCCTCTGTTGTTTCATCCAGGGGAAGTCATATTTATAGCATGGGAAACTCCCTTCACAAATTTCCTTCGTCTGGGGGAAACATATATCCTCACATGAGTAACCCTTTTCATGTCGCTTTCTCTTCACAAGTGACTTCCTCAGTGTTCATGCCCTTACACCCCTTTATGAACTATTATGGAGGAGGATACTATCCTACCGGAAAGGGCCATGATGTATACCAAAACCCTTCTTGGCCTGGAATTTATCAAAACTAGTCTTTCTCGGAACCTTAGTCTCAAATGTCGCAACCAACTGGCACCACCAGACCATTCACTACAAGTCATACTAGTATTATATCACCAACCTCTGGTAGTCATGTTGGAGAATGGTCAACAACCTCTGCAAGTCATGTTGAAGACCAACAACTAGTTGTTGCAAGTCATGTTGGGGGCACAAGTCTAGTCATTGCTAGTCGCATTCAACTTCCATCACCAAACTCTCCTAGTTATGTTGGGGAGTCATCACCAACCTCTTCTAGTCATGTTGGGGGTTCATCATCAACCTCTGCTAGTCATGTTGAAGTTTTGTCACCAACCTCTGCTAGTCATGTTGGGAATTCATCACCAACCTCTGCTAGTCATGTTGGATATTTTCTACTAGCCTCTACAAGTCATGCCGGGAGCATGTCACCAGCCACTGCAAGTCATGCTGGGGGAATTCATAGGATTGAGAAGCCTAGAAGTGTAAGACGTAATCCTGAGTTCCTTTGTAGGCTTTGCAAATGAGATCACATTACTCGTTTGTGCCCTGCTACTATTGTGGTACAAGAAGAGTGTTTCTTTCCTGGGGGCCCTTAAGTTTTTGAGTCGTCTTTGGTTTCCCAACATTTTAGTCCTTATTTGGTTGATACAACAGTCATGCCGATGCAATCTCCGGCTGACACCCCTCTTCCGTTAGGGGGTGATGCATCTCTTGAGCTTGTTATCTTGCATCCTGTTCAACCAACGGTCATGCTGAAGCCATCTTCGACTGACACCACTCCTATTTTTTGGGGTGATGCATCTCTTGGCCTTTTTGTCTCACATCCTATTCAACCAATGATTGAAGAAGTGTTTGTGCCGATACAATATTTGGTCAATCCAACTCTTATTTTGGAGGGTGATTTGTCTTTCGACCATGTCATTTACATTTTGTTAAGCCCTAATATTGGCCCATTACCCCTTAATTGGGGCATATTAGATTAGTAATGTTATTTAATTTATGTTGGCTTTAGTCCATTAGTTGTAATTATACCTCCTAGTCTCCTATATATACCAAGGGGACATTTTCATTTTGAATCATCTTGTAGTTGAACATTTAAGTGGGGTAAAAGGAGGTTGCCCCNTCGAAGAGGCTTATTATCTGAAATTATCTCTTTTTCAAGGTGTTGAGTACTTTTCCTGAGGTTTTTCTATGCTATATTGATGTTTGGTTCTTAACATATGGTATCAGAGCTCAAGGTCTTGGGGATTCGCTGCTACATCTGAGACACCGTGGAATTTTTGCTATAACTTTTTTTCTACAATGTTTCAGAAGGAACGGCTTGGAGGGTATTTAGCAGACAGATCAAGGTACGTTGGGTTCGAAATTTAGCTCCTAAGGCCTTATAATTTCGGAGATATAGCCTGTACAAGATAGGGTACTGGAATCATCCTGAAATGAGTCTTTGCAGCATTTTCACTATAAAACAATTTCTGTAACGTTTCAGACCCTTAACTCCAGAGGCCATTTACAGAAATTAGTGATTTATCTGTGGTAACATGTTCAGGTTCTGGGTCATCTTAAAATTGTAGATACACCCTGTGTAAGATAGGGTATTTGACTAGTCCTATTGGCTAGCCTCAAGAAGGTGTCCTAGGTAAAACAATCATAACTTCTTCCTAGAGTATCCAAATTGTATGGGACTGGTTGCATTGGATCGTGGATAGTCTGTAGTATTTTGGGTGTGAGTTTCAGAATTTTATATCAATTAGTTTGTGTGGGGCACACTATACAAGTGAGATCTCCTAGAAAGGCCAAAAATCAGCAAGTTGTGGGGAATTCATTGCAAATTCCACTTGGCACATCCAATTTTGATCAGACCTGTGGAATTGAAGAGAAGAAATATGAGAGAAATACATAAGATGAAGTTTCATACCCAGAAGGTCCAAAAATTGGGAGATACAACAGAAGAAATATTGTCTAGAAGAACCACCTCAAAATCAAGGTTCAAAAGTGATACTTGGCCAACATGCCACCCAAAAAGGGAACTTCTACACCAAATAAGCCT
>ML791308.1:82114-156125 GCA_009831015.1 Picea engelmannii
TCATCTTGTACTTGAACATTTAAGTGGGGTAAAAGGAGGTTGCCCCCTCGAAGAGGCTTATTATCTGAAATTATCTCTTTTTCAAGGCGTTGAGTACTTTTCCTGAGGTTTTTCTATGCTATATTGATGTTTGGTTATTAACACATTTCTAGTCCTACACCTTTTGAAAAAGGGTGAGCTTTACTCTCTCCGAGTACTCTCCCTCCAAGTCTTCAAGAGGTTCCATTTGACCGGGATGGTCTTGTGGGGTATCAAATTCCTTATCCTATTCCATTTCAAATAAGAGGCATTCTTCGATACATCATTGGGAAGGTAACCTCTGTGAGTATTTTATCCCCCTCTACTTGAAAATATATGGGTTTTCCCAAGCTTGTGTTAGGAATTCATAATTTTCTAACCTTTCACAGAAGTATTGCATGGGAGCCTTGGCCTCCCCCATGACATGTCACCTAGAAAACTCCCAATGAGTCTAATTTAAGCTATTTTTCGACTCTCTCAAAAAGAGAAAATATTGTCGAGTGAACTTGTCTCTTTCACACTCGTAAATTGGTTTTGAAAGGACGTCTATTTGGTGCAATTTTATCCCTTTTTCAAACCAAGTAGACTAAGATTATGAAAAAGGATATTTGTTGGCGTTAAGTTGTAATTGCATCTCATTCCCTTGCTTTCATTATTTGAGTCTATTTCCAGTTCTCGCTTTTGTTTTATAGGCCTTTCACCTCAGCAGTTGGCATCATCAGCCAGGCAGAGCCTTGTTTATATCCTTTGCAGCTTGACACCCTATACCCAAGAGGAAACATTCCCTCGAGTTTCCATCTCCCACATGCGCCTTCTTTCATTGAGCATAGGTATGTTCAAATACTGGAACTAGATTTCTTAGTTGTGACACTTGTTTCCTCCTCTGTATCATAGCATTCATTTGACTATGAAGAAAAAAAAAGACGGACGGGAAAAGAATATTATCTTATATTGGCAGCAGTCATGTCGCCTTTGAATAGAGCACAAAATTTTTGAGTCCACATGTCATCACAATTTTGGGTTTAGCATGACCTTAGGAAGTTGATCTCATTACATAGAGTTTACTGCACTGACTGGTTACTCTTCCAATCCCCATGGAGAGTTTGATTGATGCCTCCTACATCTCAAAGTTTCATCATTGAGTCTATGCTTCTAGAGTCTTCCATATGTTTCATGCTCTTGTTCAAAGGATGTCTATCAACCTCTGTCGGCCACTCCTCAGAACTCTTGACTTTGCATGTCATCCATACCCTTAATGTGTCTCTGAATTACATGAAGTTGTAGTCCTATTGTGCACCCTGGTCCTACTTTCATCATTGGTAGGTAATCTTGAACCCAACAGTTGAGATTTCATGATTGGTCGTTGACTGGGTGGTTTCCCTTATGTTCGACGACAAGAAATATATCCACACATTGGGATTCATGCAATGTCTTGGATGCCATTAGCCTTATTGGTGGTTTCCTTGACTTTTTCATAAGTTTTCCTTGTTGGATTCCATTCAGAGGGTCCTTTTCGTGTATTGCTTGCATCTAGAACACACGAAAGATGCACAGGTTCGTTGTTTCATGAAAATGTTCTTCGTCTGATTTCCTCCAAATCATCAATATTTTACTTTGTACCTCGTGCTGAATGATGAGAGATTCCTCAATGCTCTCCTTTTAGTGGGTCTTATTCCATTGACTTCAGCCCATCTATTTTGGAAACTAGACCTAGAGTCCTATGGGTACCTAGAGGCTTGCAATCATTAGTGCCAAGTTCTCTTGGCATCGACGGTTGGGAATACATCAATGTCTCCTGATCGATGGATTCTTCAAGTGTTCGAACCTGAAACCTCTATTCACACTTGTAAGAATGTACTCGGTTCCTTGATACCTACTTTCATTATCGGTAGGTTGTCTCATATTTTTTAACGGTATACCTTAATGACCGGTAATCAAACGAAGTCTCATTGTGTTCGACCTCAACTCCTTTATTCACATGATGTAGACTTGCACCTTTGGCGGATCATGTAGAAGAATTGAAGACATCAGTTCATAGTCACAAATTTTCTGATCTATTGCTATCTTTCATTGGACCAGTATCTATGTGACTTCAATGGTCATGGGAGATCAGATTGTACTCCATTGTATACAAATATCTTCAGATTGATTTTGAGTATGGTTTTACTGGGCATTGTTCGTGACTATGACAACCTTTGGCATGTAGCCACCTTTGTATTTCCTATTCATGGCCATGAACAGTTTTTTGGTATATTTTCACACAGATCTACAGTGTAATTCAAATTAGCATTGATGTGTGCAAAGTCAGTGCAGATTGTAATATTCTCATAATCAACTAGTTCTTCCAGTTGGGTCCTCATTACTCCACTTCTGAGTATTATAATGTATTTCATACATCGTAGATACTCCTATGAACTCACATATTAGGGGGCATCTGTTATAGCAAGATATGCCTCACCCTATAAAAATTTGCTCAGAAGGCCTTTTTCCATTTCTCTATGCAGACTTTAAGTCCGTTTTTGCAAATCCCAGAGCTAAAAACAATATTTTTCCACATATAAGCACCCTAACTATTATACGACATGCATATATGCAGGTTGCACCACTACAACCCACGTACATCAGGTTTGGTGCCCCAAATTAAAAAATGGTGTCATGTTTCTATGTCATGTCATGAGATCCATCTGGAAAAGTTTCGACTCGACCCTTCAGTTCCACTTGAAGGCTATAAATGGGCCAAATTCGAGCTATGGAAAGAGGAGAAGAATTCAACTTTGAGAGCAAAGTTACTCTAGAGAAATTATTCACTTCATATTGAGTCTGCATCCCTTTATCCTTTTAAGTCTAAACACATTGTTCAGCCCCCAATGACCGAACTCCCAGCTAATGTCGATCCTTTTCCTACTTCCCCATCTATGACCAAGACTCCATCAATCCGCGAGGACCAGTAGGAGGCTAATTCACAATAACATACAGGAATTTACCCTACTAGGGAACTAAGGGAACCTGCCATAGAACATCTCTATAGGGAGGGAAGACTAATAAATATTCTTTCCTAGGGAGATCAACAGATTCCTAAACCAGTAGGTGAATTCATTGATATACAGGAAATTTCTTATGAAAGGAAAAGGAAATCTACTATGAGAAGAACATTCAAGAAAAGGAAGCTCACGCTTGATAGCACAATTCTCATAACCATAGAGGATACATTTTTTGATACATAAAATGCTAAGATGACTGAGCTAATCAAAGCAGGGATGGCCATAACCGATGCCACTTTAGACACAAAAAAAAGGGATGAAAGGGAGGTAGCCACCATGAAGAAAGAACTAGACCATTTGCGACATCAAGCAAAGTATTACCAAAATTCAACATAGGCAGTGGTACTCTTGAAGTGTGAGTTCTGAGAGATGTATGCACAATTCACAAGGGAGAGAGACCTCTTCACCGCTTGCATAGTGTATTTTCAAGAAGATATCCTCATGGGGTTGGAAACCTATAAGGACATGCAGTGATGGTATGAGAAGGAACATCAAGCCTTAGAGTGGATAGACTACATCAGCAAAGTACAAAAGGGATGAGATACAAAAGAACATGGCATCCGAGTGTTGATGGAAAACAACATCACCCGAATAAGGAAGGAAACTGAATACTAGGTAAGCATGGTCTAGGAACCCTGACAGAAAATGCAGAAGATATGGGAAGAATGTGAGAAAATTTGGGAGAAAATCAATCAGGAAATGAGGAATACCGACTTGCCAGAATTTGGTCCACCGAAATATTTCCCCTATCTATGCAACATAGTTAAGCAACATGCACATGAAGACCAGGTGTACAAAATGAATATTTCACAGGTTTCAAGGATGATCCCGGGTTAAGTGAAGAAGTTCATGGAGCCTCTGATTAAAGCTATCACAATCTTACAACGCTTGAGTGTCAAACTAATCCAGTACAAGGAACATGAAATTGAGATGGAGGAGGTCCTCTCCGCTTCGATGGATCAACATAGGTTCCCATATGAAAATACATGCCAAGATCTCTTCTATAGATGGTCAAAATATGAGAGGAACAATCCACTTCAGTAAAACCACCATATGATCAAAAGAGAAGCAAAATAAAATAGATAGATAAAGTCCACCATGTGGCGTTTTCTTAACTGAACACAACTTTAGTAGTTATTTTTAGTTTAGTTATTTTTTATAAATAGGAGAATCGACCTTGTGTCAATGGTTGATGATTTTGGAGAGAAAGACTTTTTATGGAATATTGTAAGAGAATTATTTATGTGTAAGTTATTTTAATTAAGAATATTTGTTTAGAACCAAAGACATTTCTTTCATTTGAGGCGTGAATGTGATTGGACCGAGGGGGATTATTTATGTCTTTGAATTCAATATTTGTTGTTGTATTGAGTAAGAGTTGGTGTATTTGTTATTTAAAGTTATCTTATAATGTTGCAACAATTCTTTTATTCTAGTGGATGAATAGAAGTCGATTGTGTTAACCTGTGATTGATAATAGAGCATTGAAAATTACTTTTTATTGCACTAACTTGTTGTCACGTATACATTTTCTTTTTGTATCTATTATCTCGGACAATGTTGAATGTCTACAAATCAAAATGGTATTAATGGTACTTTGAAGTAGTTTAGACATTCTTCATCTGCATGCTAAGGTGTAAAGGTTATCCTAAAACCCATCCTTCCCCAATGCATAATTAACTTCCCTTTGTCATTTAGTTTAACCTCTATCTTTCTTTTGTTAAAAATGTTAAAAAATAACCAAAAGAGAACTGCATAGTCTGACGAAAGGTTTAACATAAAGGACATATATGTCAATCACGATTAAATCCCATCGATAATTTGAGCTAGGTCACAAATCTAGAGAACCTTACCACTCATCAAACACTTACGAGTATGATTGAGACTTTTAAGCAGGTTTGGTTGTTACTATTGAGTTAAAGGGATCTCATACCCCTCAACAAAATTGGCGCTAGAAGGAGGTCTTGAACGAATGCATCGATACTAATATTTCTGACAAAATATTCTAGAAAGCCTATAGATTCAAAACAACCCACATGCATGGCTAGTCACTCTCAAGACAACCCAAATACAGAGAGTACTCATGATACGAGTAACTCACATCAAAATGAAGAGGAAGAACACCTGTACCCTGAAATACATTACTCTCTTCCCCACAAAGAGTTAAATAAGTTAAGAAGAATCACGAGAGCTTATGCACGACAAATCAGAGAATTACCTTTAGCTCCTTTACTTCCTCGAAGAAAACAAATAAGAAAACCATTTGTTGAAACCCCTGAGCAGGTATTCATTCACACGATAGAATACCTGATAGATTTTTCCCTCATGGAGATCGAACAACCCCTTAATTTGATACCCGAAACACCAGCTGGTAATTACTTTGAACCTGGCGATTTTGAATCTGAAGGGGAAGGGTCTAACTGTGATCTCTCAAATTTTGAATCAAAATACATGGAGGATAATAACAATAACAATGGAGAAAGGGGAGATCAACCTCAAGATAACCAACCATGGTTGGAAAGAGATGCTCTAGAAATTCTAGGATGGATGCATAACCTACCTAGACATACAAAAAAATTACTTCCTAAATTTGACCTTGAAACATCCAGATTTCCTGAGGACCATATTAAGAAGTTCATATTAGCTATAAGGTTGATGAATGTGAAACATGAAGATGTAGTGTGAAGAGATTTTCCTTATACCTTTGAAAATTCAGACTTGAATTGGTATTTCAACCTACCAGTTGGTTCCATAACTAGCTAGACAAAGTTTCAAAAGGATTTCTTGGACAAATTTGCTAAAGAAACTACTACAAGAGCTTTAATGGATGGACTTTTTTACACCACTATGAGTCCAAAAGAAATGGTTAAAGATTTCAACCAAAGGTTCACCACCATTTTGAACAAATTCCAACCCGAGGCTAAACCTACCCAAGAGTTGCAAATTGAAGTATACACTAATTCTCTCCTAGCTTCTATTTCCATGTTCGTAAAAAGGGCTGCCAAACATACTCTTACTGAAAATTTCGAAGAAGATAAAATATTGAATTCCAATGAAAGGATGCAAAGAAGGGAAGATATCACTAATAAGAAAGGAAACTCAACCTCTACCTAAGAGAGGAATTTGTTTAACAAGACCCCTCGGAAAACAAACAGAACAAGGTCCTGAGAAAGAGGGAGGGGATCTAGAAAACCTCCAGTGAATGATCAAAAAAATATCCAACGAGATCATAGATATGGAAAGGAGTGCTAGGGAAGGAAACCAAAATCAAATACCTTATAAACCCTTTTTAAAAATAAATCCACCCTTCAAAGCTATAAAACCTCCCCCCAGCTAACCTAAACGTCGACTTAGGGAACGTAGCATATGACTCTTTCTGTATGTATCACCAATAAAAACATTTAGAAAGGGATTTCCCTCAATGGTTGCATGCTATGATTCTGATGGATAATCAACTCCTAAATGAACGTTCTCTAACTGAACAACCCAGTAGCTCGACAATGAATTCCATCGATCAATAAAGTCAAGAGCCACTAGAAGAGACAACCATGCTGTTATGGGATTCCAACCACCTGATTCCTTTCAATGATGTTGTTGAAGTGCAGGTACCTGCCACTGAGGTTCTATTTGTACATACACGAGGTAAAATTCAACCGATCCAAAGTAACCCCACCACTACTCAGTTATCTATAGGGAACCCAACTACCGATCACCCCAAACCACTATTTGCTTCCCAAAGAAACCCCACAAACGTACACACACAAGAAGCGCCTAAGCTAGATTACAACGTAGTAGAATACTTAGAGAAGATGAAGGCTAATGTGTCTTTCATCGACATGTTTAGGATCCATCAACAAAAGGATTTTATATTACAATCCTTAAAATTAATAGATACCCCTATAACAAGTGTTTATCAAAATGAGGTCCCATGTCCCATAGATTTAACGAATAAGACAAGTGTGAATCCTTGTTCTTTAGAAAAAAGATGAAGGCCTTTTGTTCCTCCTTTCCTTTTGATGTTTGAGGTTTTCAACAAAAATATACATAATTTCCTAGTCGATTCAAGGGCATCTTCAAATGTCATGCCATTGTCAATTTGCAAGAAATTGAATGCAACCCCACTGGAAAGTGATTAACACATTATACAACTAGATAGGACTTAGGTAAGGGTCATTGGGGAACTAAAATATGTCGTGATAAGAATGGCTACATACCCCAAATTTGTTCAAGTAATTGACATAATTGTGGTAGGCATCCCAGAGGCTTATGGAATGCTACTTAGCCAAGACTGGTTTGAGAAATTAAATATATACTTTAGTATTGACTAGGCTCACCTCTGGTTTCCATTAAAAGGACATCCAAACATGATTAGGATTGATAGAGAAAGATACCTCAAACATACCTTCACTGATTTAGAGACCCCAAATGAACCCTCGTCAACAGATTTCCCTATGTTAGGAAACTACTCTTGTGATTATGATTTCGGTAATTTTGCCCCTCACGTGTCTGACATAAATCCCACAAAAAAATCCAAAATGATTTTTCAAATAGGCTTACTAGCAGCCACAGGAGAGGGAAGGACCAGGCCTGAAATCAAGGTAAACCCAACCGATAGCCCAATAGGGTGGAGAGTGAAAGTAAGTTATATATCTCATTATTGATTCTAGTCCGGTTATGGGGCTTTCTTTTTATGTATGTCATTACGCAGTCCGGTTATGGGGCTTTCTTTTTATGTATGTCATTACGCAGTCCGGTTATGGGTCAATATTACATAGATAAAGCTTATTTGGCCAAGTTCAATTGGCACTCGCCCATCCATCAATCAATAGGGTGAAGCGTAAAGTAAAGTATGGTAAACCAAGTGTATAGCATGCACGTAAGTAAAGGTTCGGTAGGCAGAGTAAGAGTAGTGTTGCTACCACAGGAGTAGAAAACAAGGAAGTTGAAATTGAAAAAATAGTTAGACATGAAGAAGTTAGAGATTCCCCTCCACAAATTTGGACGTTGTACTTTGATGGTTCTAAATCGCAAGAAGGGTCGGGAGTGAGATGCATCCACATTGACCCAAAGGGGAAACAAAACTTCTTATCCTACAGATTAGAATTCTAATGTACTAATAACACTGTTGAATATGAAGCTCTAGTCCAGGGACTAAAGAAAGCCATCGACTTAAAGATCAATGAATTGAAGGTTTTTGGAGACTCTAAAATTATCATTAGGCAAGTAAAGAATACCGTCCATTGCAATACACCTCATTAAGAAATTACCATCAAGAGGTGCATAGACTAATAGACAATTTTGAGTCCTTCAACATTACTGATGTTCCTAGGATGAAAAATATCCTTGATGATGGTCTAGCCATTGCGGCCTCAAGATTATCTCTTTTAGAAGACTATGAAACCTCAAGGTTTTCAGTAGAACTGTTGTGCAAACCCTCGATACCTAACAACATTTCTAACTGGAAAGTCTTTGAAGGGGATGGACAGATTGTAGATTTCCTGACTAATCAGGAGAATTTTAAGGATTTGGACATAAATGATGAAATATTCCAAGAAATACTCACATAATCAAATCTCCACAAAAAAAATAAGGAAATAGATCACTCTGATGATAAACCAAAGTTCCACATGATACCAAAAGGAGTGGCTAATTTGGAGAACCTTTTTGACCTAAGGGAAAGATTTAGAGTGCCAAGGAATGAAAAAATAGGGACCTCATGTCCTATATACAAACTATAAACCTAGGAACCCCTGAGAACCCCAAGAATGTCAATTTGGGAAAGAAAATGCCCAAAGAAGACAAGAAAACGTATTTCAAACTGTTTAAAGAATATCAAGATGTCTTTGCTTGGTCCTACCAAGAATTAAAAACTTATGATACTCGCATTATCCAACACACAATCCCGTTAAATTATGGAGTAAAACCCTTCCAACAAAATCTTAGGAAGTACCACCCATATTTGGAACCTCTGATGTATTAGGAGCTGAAAAAATTATTAGATGCCAAGATTATCTTTCAAGTAAGACACTCTGTCTAGGTGGCCAATTTGGTGCATGTCATAAATAATTTTGTGGAGATCCGTCTGTGTGTGGATTTCAAAAACCTTAACAGAGCAATAGAAAAGGATAACTATCCATGGAAAAACTCCTACAAATAGTATCTGTCTCTGAAATGTTTCCCTCCTAGATGTTTTCTCGGGATATAACCAGGTCCTGGTTTCAGAAGATGATCGATGAAAATCTACTTTCTGAACCAAGTGGGGAACCTTTTCTTATAAACACATTCCCTTTGGGATGATTAACATTGGGGAGACCTTCTAGAGGGCCATGGATGTATCTTTTCGGGGATTTATTAACAAGTTTGTGGTAGTCTATTTATATGACATAACGATATACTCAAAAAATAAGGAAGACCGCATTCAACATTTGACTTAGATCTTTGAAAGGTGTAGCAAATATGGAATATCTTTGAACCCTAAGAAAACCATCTTTTGTGTAGAGGAAGGAAAATTATTAGGTTATATCATATCTCAAGGAGGAATTAGCATCAACCCTAAGGAGATAAAAGCTATATATCAACTCCCCTTGCCGCACAATAAAAAGGCCATGTAATGCTTCTTTGGGAAAATCAACTTTGTGAGGAAATTTACTCTTGACTTCGCTGAAACTGTTAAACCTCTACAAAAAATGATTCACAAAGATGCAGAGTTTAAATGGGATGAAGATAGGAAAGGAGATTTCAACATCATCAAAATTGCAGTATCCCAAGCACCAATGCTATGAAGCCCTGATTTGAGAAAATATTTTTTCCTTTATACCTTTGCTTCTGACCAATCCTTGGCCGCAGTACTTACCCAAAAGGATGACGAAAACAATGAGGCACCAATATCATTTATGAGCACTAATATTCAAGGGGCCGAACACAACTATCAGACTATAGACAAACAAGTTTACACAATTTATAAAGTGGTCAAACATTTCAGATTTTATATCTTGAAAAATCACACTAAAGTCATAGTACCTCACCCTACAGTCAGATCATTGTTCACCCAACAAGGAATGGGATAAAGAAGGGGAAATTGGATGAAAGTGGTTCAAGAATTTGATTTAGACATAAAACCTGCCAAAATAGTCAAGGGTCAAGAATTGTGTAAACTAGTTGTTGAGGCCCAAGATCTGATCAACGCAGAAGACTTCATTATGGTGGAGAAAAACCATGTATGCTCCTCCCACGCAAGCATCCTAGTACGAAAACCTGTATTATCTCCTACACCATGGAACCTTTCCAAAAAACCTAAACCCTGGAGAAAGGATAGATTTCAGTTTAAGTTCGCTCAATATCGCCTCATAAATTATATGCGTTTCTATGTAAACTATGATGGAGTACTCCTTAGATGTATTGAACATGGTGATGTAGAGAAGGTACTGAGAGAACTCCATGACGGTCTAGTGGGTGGACATTTTGCAGGAGAAACCACGGCTCACAAAATATTAAGGGCTGGTTATTATTGGCCTACTCTATTCAGGGACACTCATGCATATGCTCGGAAATGTAGATCTTGTCAACTAAGCATCGATAGGGAAAATAGGGAAGCCATTCCACTCCATCCGGTGACCGTATCCAGACCATTCAAGCATCAAGGAATATAAGTCATAGGAGAAATTACTCCCAATTCTTCAAAACAACATAAATATATCTTTAATGCTACATATTATTTCACAAGATGGACGAAGGCTATGCCTCTCATGCATTTTAATGAAAAGGTAGTGATCCAATTTTTAGAACAACAACTAATAACAAGGTTTGGGATGTCCTATGTCATTTTTTACAATGATTCCTACTTTTGTTCCATGCGCTTGACAAAATTATCCCTTGATAAGGGGATAATAATTAGATATTATGAAAACTACTATCCACAAGGGAATGGGGTAGCACAGTCAACTAATAAAAACTCGGTGAGAATTTAAAAAAAAAGTTGTTGAAAATCATAGGAATTGGAATAATTTTCTTCTTAATGTCTTATGGGACGATAGAGTAATGCCTAAATAAGCCATAGGAAACTCTTTATACTTTTTGGTATATGGGAAAGAAGCCATTCTTCCAAACATATTGTATCTTCCATCTTTACATCTTGCCCGGGCATCAAGAGGAAAAACTTCATCCACTCTACAACAAAGGATTGATACCCTTCTCATGTTGAATTAAGAAAGAGAAAAGGATAAAGTTAATTTCACCACCCATTAGGATGTAGTTAAAATATCGTTCAACAAACATAAGGCCAAAGAAAAACATTTTGAGGTGGGAGACCAAGTCTTGAAGTGGGATAAAGCAAATGAGTCCAAAGGAAAACACTCAAAGTTCAAAAATCTATGTTTCGGACCTTTCCAGGTGGTCCAGAAGATCGGGGCAAGAATATACTTGTTGCATAATCTGAGGGGCGAATCTAGCACCCTCCCGGTGAATGGCCATGCCTTAAAACAATACTTCTCCTAAAAAAAAAAATGTGTCTTTTGATGTTTTATTTGAGTTTTTGTTCATTTTTTAGCATACATTTTTATCAGGATGAGTTTGTGGGTTTAGGGAAGACCGTATTCAAACTCCTTTTTTTATTTTCTCTCTTTTGATTGTATTTTATTTTAATTAAGTTTTGTTTCGTGAAGCAATGGTTGAATTTAATAGATATGATGAAGCAGACTCTCGTCCTAACCTACACTTACATGCAAAAGAAGAGACGTTGGGCAAACACAAATTTTCAAAATCATATTTGTCTTTGTAATCATACTACCTAGGGAAGCGATGAAATGTCTTCCTAGTGGTCTGGTAGAGATAAATTGAAAGATTTCTAGATGGAGACAATCACATGTAACTATGGACACAACCAGGGAAAGCTCCACCTTAACACTTTCAACTTGTCAAAAAAAACAGATATCTTCCTCTCTGACTCACTCTTGGTATTTATGCTAGAAAAAAATGATCCATAAAAGTGTAAAGACCGAGAGGGTATGCAGATAACTCTATTGGGGATATGGATTCTCACTGGAAGCAGAGAAAGGTCTGTGATGTCGGGGTGACTCTGTCGGGGCTATGCATGCTCGCTAGAAGTGGAGAAACGCCGAAAGAAAGGAATGATAGCTAAATGGAATCATGCCAATGGATTCCCTACCTAGATCTTGTCAAGAAAGGACATGGATTGTGGTTAATAGGAAATGGGATGGAAAATATAAACCCCATAGGTGGATCCAGATTCGTGAACCTGGGAACTTATGAACACATTGATAAAAAAGAATCTGTTGAAATAATAGAATAGAGTCAGATGGTTTCTTGACCAATTTTCATAAGATGAGCATGAGGAAAGGAGCATAATTATGTTTTTGCTGAGAGAATCACCATTTGTTGAGCACTCAACACACCCTAAAAGTATTTGTGAATTTTTTCTTTTGGGTACCACTTTGTCATTTCTGATTGGAGTCAGTTGTGTAGGGATCAATGGGTTTTTCTATTTTTTTTGTTTGATCATTGATTGCATTTGGTTTGGTTGATGTTTTTGAACAAAATGAAATTTTTATCTAAGTAAATGTGGCATCATATTAAGTGTATACAACTAAAAAATTATTTATAAAGAGCCACGCACCCATCGACGGTTCTAGTCAGCGAAATTTATTTCCTAAAAATGATTGCCGATGTATCGTTGACATCGATGAAATACGAAAGGAAAAATTCCCCACATAACAACGATAATCACCGATCGTCAATCACCAATGTACTGTCGGCATCAGAAAAATGGAAGAAACAATGCGCCAAAACAAATATGCCTAAGGAAAATCATTGACGTCGAAAAGTAACATTCTCATGCCGAAAAGGTATAATAAACTGACACGTGGATAGTCCATGTCACTCAGTCATCACCCATGTCATATTTTGATATTTCCTGTTTCATGTATGTACTTTCACAACTTCTGTTCCAAATCGACATTGTACGACGGTTTGGATTGGCATCAAAATTTTTTCTTAGGAGGACCAACGAAACAACGTTAAAGACAATTGTCGACGTCGATGCACTCGTCAACTACCGATAGATCGCTAGAACACCGATGTTTTTATTTAGTTCAAATCTCTACCCATCGACGACCCTGGCCGATCTACAATCCTTCTTATCATCGATACTGATCATACTAGTTCTGTTGGAGTGCGAAAAACGCTCGGGTAATTTGAGAAGACACCTCTAGATAAGTAAAGGATGAGGTCTGCGATTTGTTAAAACAATTAAGAGCTACATGTAACCAATAACATGACATTGCACGCCGACCAATATTCAAAATTTGAATTCACCGATGAAATTTAAAATAACACATTCCTGCGCCACTAGCCTGTGTTGCATTTAATCCTAAGCATGTTGTGGATTCTATTATAGATTGTATAGATCATATTTGTACTCCAGAATTTAAGACTCGATGCAACAAGGTAAGTATGTTTTAAATTTATGATATTTATGCCCAAGCATAGTGTTCCATTCACAAATCGTTGATCTCCCGAGCAGACGAAGGAGCAAGAGAGCATCGAAGAGGTAACACGTCATTGTGCCACTTCAATTACCCATAATCCCAGGTCATTTCCTGTGAGGAAGAGGAAAGCATGGTATTTATTGATTACATTTGATATTTCATCGAATAACACTTGTCACAGTTGGCTTGCATCTTATTATTTTTTTTTTGTGTAGGAATATTCCTCTGATAAATCCAACGACCAGACACTCACCAAGAATGCCCAAGATGAAAGAATTGGAGATTGATGAAAGGTTGACACCGGTTTGCATAAGAGAACTTGATTTCATTTCAAAAATGGAATCGGTCATCCAAACCTCCACTAAGAAACAATTCACCCAACCCCCAACGTTCAGGGACACAAAGGTGAGCACTGGATCTAAAGTAATGCTCCCACACTGGGGAGATATTTTTAAGAAAATCAACTAGGAAGATTACCCGGATTTTACACCTCACAACGACCAGAACGTCACGATATTGGATGACCAGGTTTTCCCAAACATTAGGCGATCATATCTACATATGGTGGCCTGCTGGACCCTATTAATTCCCTACATTGAAACCCTAGGATGGATGATTGACCACATAGACACGACAAAATGCAAAGTCAATAATGAACAAGGTGAATGTGTTGGTGTCTTTCTTCCAATAGAGGTCCAAAAATACTACAAGCTTAGAGACCTAAAGGAAAGGCTAAATACATAATTTGTGGTCATATTTTATGATTTCCACGACACTAGTAGGTTACTGGCCTCATGGTGGAAAGAATATAATAATTTTACAAATAGGAGCAATGGCTGGTATAGCACGGTAAACCTCAAAGAGTCGTATATTTATTTAATGGCTTTAATCTACCGATTATATGGGGAAAAATATTCCTCTAAGTTTTCATAATTATGGATGCCCTTGGCATATACCATGGAAATATCTAGGAGTAGTTTCAATTGGGGAGCCATCATTTCCAAACAACTGAGCACCAACATCCTACAGGCCCAGACACCAAAGGAAGGAGAAACACTAGTTTTCCACATGGAATCGTACCTGTTGGACGTAATATGCGCAAGAAACATTTTTGCATGTATGAATTTAAGTTGGCATGTTGCTAAGTTACCCATGCATGTTTATTTCAACATTTTGTGGGAAAATAGGTACACAAAATTTTACACTTTGATATGTGATGAGTTCATAGCCTGAGTGCACTTCATTATATTTAGAAAGAATTCTGAAGGCTTTCAATGACAGCCAAAAATATGATTTCCAAAGTGGGCCACTGGTATTTTGAAGAAAAAAGCACTTATATCATAGTGTTCGGGTGTACTGGCATGCCATTCATGTCCCAGACCATCCCGTTTTGGGAGAAATTTGTTACCAGACCATCCTGCAAGGCTATAATACCTCTTTGGTAAAATATAAGAAGAGGGATTTCATACCCTATGGTTTTCATATTGGTTTTTACATGGAAAAAGACACTACATAGAAGAAACAAGAGGGATCGAGTCAACTTGATTATTGGTTCCCCACAGGCCATTTCCGCAAGAATCATCGAAAAGTCTTAGTACTCTAGCACACATCGTAGGTATCTTGATGTTGTCCATATGCTCATGATAACTTTGAAGACGAGATATTTAATGAGGGTTCCCAGGACTGGGAAGAGGTGCTCCCTAGAAGGGATAACCCTAATATGACCAAATTCAAAGCAATCACTATGGATGAGAAAGTTGAGACAATAGAGCAGACAACTCAAGAAGCTCTCAGGGTAAGAGAATAAAATAAAGCAGTAGAAGCAACAGAGGCACGAAGGAGGGGGATATTGTTACTAGAAGAATTCGAAAGAGTTATGCAAAGATTAGGTGAAGATCCCCCACTTAACCTTTTTGATAGGACCCTTGAGGATTACCCTGGCTGATACAAGAAATCACGAGGAAGAGCTAAATGGATCGGAGATAATTCCACTAGAGGAGATCACTAATCAAGAAAACCCCAATCTTATGTCACCACAGGAAGGATTGTTGATGACTACTACAACCCAACTAAGGTCAGCGAGAACATCAAGTGGGATGGGTATTCCTAATGTCCTCATAGATTTAATCATGATATATGATGATGAGGAAGATTCAGATGCCTCGCACCTAACCCTGGTGCCAATCACACAGGAGAAGGAACCAGAGGAAACATCCTCTCCAGTTTCTGATGATGTGATTCCAAATCCTTAAGAAGGAGACCTGGTATCTAGGAGCACTCTTGACACTATATTTCTCCATCAATTGGGAACACAACCTTATAATAATAGCTCCAAGAATGACTTGGATGCTAGTGAATAAGAAGAAGGAATTGGGGTAGCCAAAAAACGACATATCCATGGCCAAAATCCCAACTAATGTTGATCCTTTGCCTACTTCCCCACCTAGGACCAAGACTCCATCAACGAGCAAGGACTAGTAGGAGGCCAAGTCACTAGAACATATAGGAATTTCCCCTGCTAAGGGAACCTTCCATAAAAAATCTCTATACGGCGGGAAGCCTAAGAAACAGTATGTCATGGGGAGATCAACAGATTCCTGAACCAGTAGATGAAGTCACTGATATACAAGAAATTTCTTATGAAAGGAAAAGGAAAGTTGTGATGATAAGAACAATAAAAAAAAGGAAGCTCACACTTGATAGCACACTTCTCATAACCACATAGGAGACGTTGTTTGATACAAAAAATGCTAAGATGATTGAGATAATTGGAGCAGGGATGGTCATAACCGATGTCACTTTAGACAAAAAAAAAAGGGATGAAAGGGAGGTAGATTCCATGAATAAAGAGCTAGAACATCTACGACATGTAGTGGAGTATTACCGAAATTCAACACAGGCAGTGGTACTCTTGAAGTGTGAGTTTTGAGAGATGTATGTGCAATTCCCAAGGGAGAGAGACCTCTTCATCGCTCGCATAGCATATTTCAAAGAAGATACTCTCATGGGGTTGGCAACCTGTAAAGACATGCAGTGATCGTATGAGAAGGCACATCAAGCCTTAGAGCGGATAGACTACATCATTGAAGTACAGAAGGGACGAAATACAAAAGAGCATGGCATCCGAGTTATGATGGAAAACAACATCACCCAAATAAGGAAGGTAGTTGAATATTGGGTAAGCATCATGCATGAACCCCAATAGAAAATGCAGAAGAGATGGGAAGAATGCGAGAAAAGTTGGGAGAAAATAAATAAGGAAATGAGGAATACCGACTTGCCAAAATTTGGTCCACCAGAATATTTCGCCTATCTACGTGACATAGTTAAGTGACATGTAGAGCAAGACCAAGTGTACGAAACAAATATTTCACAGGTTTCAAGCATGATCTCGATTCAAGTGAAGAAGTTAATGGAGCCTTTGATTAAATCTCTCGCAGTCTTACAACGTTTGAGTGTCAAACTAATCAAGTACAAGGAATATGAAATTGAGATGAAGGAGGTCCTCTTCGCTCTGATGGATCAACACATGTTCGCATATGAAAATACATGTGAATATCTCTTCTGCAGATGGTCAAAATACGAGAGGAACAATCCACCTCACTAAAACCACCAGATGATCAAAAGATAATCAAAAGAAAACATATAGATAAAGTCCACCACATGGCGTTCTCTTAACTGAACACAACTTTAGTAGTTATTTTTAGTTTAGTTATTTTTTATAAATAGGAGAATCAACCTTGTGTCAATGGTCGATGGTTTTGGAGAGAAAGACGTTTTATAGAATATTGTAAGAGAACTATTTATGTGCAAGTTATTTAATTAAGAAGTTTTGTTTAGAACCAAAGACACTTATTTCATCTGAGGTGTGAATGTGATTGGACCAAGGGGGATTATTTCTGTCTTCGAATTCAATATTTTTTGTTGTATTGAGTAAGAGTTGTTGTATCTATTATTTAAAGTTATCGTATAATGCTTCAAAAAATCCTTTATTCTAGTGGATGAATAGACATCGATTGTGTTAACCTATGATTGATAATAGAGCATTGAAAATTACTTTTTCTTGCACTAACTTCTTGTCATGTATATATTTTATTTATGTAACTGTTATCTCAGACAATGTTGAATGTATACAAATAAAAATGGTATTAATGGTAGTTTGAAGCAATTTAGATCCTCTTTGTCTTCATGCTAAGTTATAAAGGTTATCCTAAAACCCATCCTTCCCCAATGCATAGTTAACTTCCCTCTGTCATTCAGTTTAAGCTCTATCTTTCTTTTGTTACAAATGTTAGAAAATAACCAAAAGAGAACTACATAGCCTAAGGAAAGGTTTAGCATAAAATACATATCTGTCAATCACAATTAAAGCCCATCAATAATTCCAGCCAGATCACAAATCTGGAGAACCTTACCACTCATCAAATGCTTACGAGTCTAATTGGGCCTCTTAAGCAGGTTTGCTTCCTACTATTGATTTAAAGGGATATCGGACCCCTCAACAGACGTGAAGAATGCATTTCTTCATGAAGATCTTTCTAAGGAGATCTATATGGAGAAACCACAGGGATTTATGTAGGATTCATCTTTGGCCTTTCAACTGAAGAAGTCTCTTTATGGCCTCAAGCAGGCCCCGAGGGCATGGTATGCCAAGATGGACTCCTACCCGTTGTCACAAAACTTTGTACATTGTAAGTCAAACCTGAATCTTTACATGCTTAGGACAATTGATTAACTTCTACTCCTAGTTCTGTATGTTGATAATTTGTTGATCACCAGTTTCTCGACTTCAACAATTGTTGTAGTCAAGAGGATTTTGCATAACAAGTTCTTGATGATGGAAAGGGTTCCGCTACATTTCTTCCTTGGACTCAAGATCATCTAGGATGCATCAAGCATCAAACTATCTCGATCCAAGTATGAACAATATCTCCTTGAGAGATTTCAGATGACAGACTGCAAGTATGCCCTGACTCCTTTCCTATCATGAGTCATTTTTTAGGATGGAAAATACACTCTACTGGTGGAAAGCACACTGTAAAGATAAATAGTGGGTATCTTGTTGTATCTCACACACTCCATAATAAACCTCTCCTATGAAGATGGAGAAGTCTCTAGGTTCATGCAAGAGCCACACGAGCTACATTGAAAGGTTGCTAAGTGTATCCTCTAATATGTATAGGGAACCATCACCTTTGGGATTCACGATGAAACAGACTCTACATTGGACCTCATTGGGTTCACTGATTCTAACTGGGTTGGTGATAACATTGATCACAGGTACACATTTGGTTACTCACTCATTCTTGGTTTTATGCCTAACTGTTGGTCGAGTAAGAAGTAGATTTCTATTGCTCTATATTTAGCTGAGGCAGAGTACAGAGGGGTAGTTAACATAACCATTTAGGCTACGTGGCTACAACATTTTTTCACTGAGTTGGGAATTCAGTTTCATCAGTCGATTTTCATTTGGTGTGACAACTAGAGCACTCTGAAGTTATGTAGAGATCAATTTCATAGGCAACAGATGAAGCACATCGATATCTGCATGCAATACATCCAGGACTTATTACATGAGGGGATCATCGGCCTTCAGTTTTTTCCTTCAACAAAATAGAGTGCAGACATATTCACCAAGATCTTCACTGAGAAAAACTTCCATTCTCTACACAGTCATCTTGGAGTCAAGGACATAGTTTCCTAGCAATTGTCAGTTCTTCTTTTTACATACATTTTACTTTGAGGGAGGGTTTTCCCACGAGGTTTTCCCTCTTTACTCATTTATTTAAGTGTATATTTTGTATTTGGGTACCTAACATGGCCTCGTTTATGGGACTCATTCTTTATTTTCACCATAGTGATGTTCAAGGGGGGTGTTGGAGATACTTCACACACACCTAGGAATTATTTTTCTTAATGTTTTCCCTATGTCTACTATTCATTATTTAGTCTCGTATAGTCTAGGTAGAATATTCTCTTCATTTCACACTTCAGTTTGATCTGTTGAGTGGAGTCTAGATGCCACATTAGGATAATCACCATGCAACATTGGGATCATCACCAGATAATGCACATTATCCTTGGGATCATCACCAGACTAGTGCACTACTCATGATTCCCTGATCTCCTCCTCACTTCACTATGTTTTAGTCAGTTAACTGAAGACTGAGATACTAGTTAAATCAGACTAGGTGGTAGTTAACTCTTGTATCTTCCTTAGAGACTAGGCTAGGTGGAAGTTTACTCCCGTAACTGTTGGTGTGTGTCCATACCACTCTAGACCACCACTATGGTGCATGGGATTCTCCTCCAATGCACATTTTTTTTATTTATATAGAGTATATCATGTGTAAATTATCATTCATTCATTTGATTAATGAGAATTCTTCCATTCATTCTCTCCTATTTCTCTTTTCTCACATTCTCTTTGAAAAATGTGTATGTCATTTTATAGCTATATATTTTCTGTGTAGGTTCAACACATTTACAAGGAATGCCATCAAATGTGAAACATTTCATAGTTTTTGGAAGAAAATGCTACATTAAAAGAGAAGATGGAAAAATGGGAAAGTTTGAATCTCATGTTAACAAAGGTATACTTGTTGGGTACTCAAGCACAAGGAAAGCATACCAATGCTTCAATATAAGGCTCAACAAAACTATGGAAAGCATCAATGTGATTTTTGATGAGATGGGTGGATGAAGGATAAACGAAGAAAGAAAGGATTCAATGGAACAGGTTCATGAAGAATAAGTAAAGGAAGAATAAGTAGCATAAGAGGAAGATGAAGAAGAGCAGTCAGAAGAAGAGAAAGAACAACAAGATATTCAAGTAACAACAAAGACACCTAGCATATGAGTACAAAAGAATCATCCATCAGGTCATATTATTGGGAATAAATATGCAAGAGTTGAAACTAGAAGAAGAATCCATTCACCAGAAAAAATGCACTTATCACTACTATCTACAATTGAGACAAACAATTTTGAAGAAGCCAACAAGGATGAAGAGTTAGATTAGATAGAGAAGAATGACACTTGGGAATTGGTTCCAAGGCCAAGGAACAAGAATGTGATCAATACAAAGTGGGTCTTCAGAAACAAATTGAATGAAGATGGACATGTTACCAAGAATAAATAAAGATTGGTATGTAAAGGATACACTCAGGTTGAAGGTTTAGAATTTGAAGATATGTTTTCCCCAGTTTCCATAATGGAAGAAATCAGATTGATCCTAGCTTATGCATTCTCCAAGAATATTAAAGTGTATCATATGGACGTGAAATCAACCTTCCTAAATGGGGATATAGAGGAAGAATTCTACATTGAGAATCCAAAAGGATTTTAGTTGTCAGAGAATGAAAACCATGTTTTCAAGTTGAATAAGGCCTTTTATGGTCTTAAACAATCCCTGAGAGCATGGTATTCCTTACTATACTGATACTTACTGGCGCAACCTTCCCCACTCCTCAGAGAATGATCGCCGATCACCAGGACCTTCTCTTGACTTTGGCCCGAAGAGCTAAAATGCCCTTCAACTTCCTCGTTGGAAGTTCTTTACCCATAGCAACTCTCCACTGATCTCCCTTCCAAATCGGGAAATCGGAATTCATGATATCGCGAATTCTATGCTCGCGCACCTTGTGCCTCACGAGTCTCGAACTCCAATATGGGTCAACAGTCAACGCTTCCGGTTGTCGGGGATTTCCCTATCAGGAAATCGACACATAAAGTGCCGCGGTTCACTTGCACTGCAAATCTCCGAACCCCGAACTCCGATGGCACGTGCGCTATCTCCTCGCCACATCACCTCCTCTTCCACTCTATCAGGAATCGCGGGATTGCGATTTCATCGTTTGAAATCCCTTCGCATCAAAAAGTCCCAAATGTCGAATCCCGACTTCTCGGGATCTCGTGCCACCTGTCCCCTTCGTGATCGACGGCTCCGATTAAATCAGGAAATCGTCAATCGCAATTTCAACAGTTATGAAAATATTGCCTCCGGAAAACCCGATATGCGAAGTCCCGATAAACCTTAGTTCCTTCCTGCACCTAAGGGTTAATTCCCTCGTAGCTTCTCCCAGATCTGACGGTCAACGGGATTTCACGAATCTATCCTGGGAATCCAGGCCGTTGATTCTCCTCCCTGGAGATTTCTTCTGATCCAAAGCTCCGTCCTGTTCAAGCCTCTCCTAGGTCTGTTCCCATAGTGTCACTAAGGAACTATCCCTCTTGAGCTTGTCAACTCTACTCTCTCAGATACTTCGTGCGCACTTTCCACGCTCGACCCTCAACAACTCTTGAAGTGTTGAGTCTTCTAGAACCTGTGCACTTCCTGCAACAACAGTCCCTAATTCTCTCTGCTCAGATTCACAACTGAGACTAAGTCTATCCTGCGCACACCTTGCACGGCTCTGCCAACCCAAATCAACTTCTGGGTGAACAAGAATAAGAGTTTAACTGTTGAGCCTCATCAACGCACTCTATGCAGATGAATTCGACTGCACTCTATGCAGGAATCTCCTAGATCAAACAGAGAAACAATTGAAACTCATTCTCTTCTCTCTCTCAGACTTCAGTTAAACCTCTGAAATCACATGCACAACATATTCAAAAGCAAATGCATACAAGCAAAACAAAACATTCATGAGTACATAAGCAACATACCCACAGAGAAACAACACCAGACATGAATTTGAATCAAAGACTCTCTTCTATTAACTCAAATCTGTACATGGGTGTTCTTCACAAGTTCTCTGCCTTGCTCTTCTCTTCTTGCTCCTATTTTCCTGAATACTAATGTTATAATGTACAAAGGAGGGTGCCTATATTTCGTTTTCCCTCCCGAATTCTACAACTATCAAATCTACAATTAATTCCTATCTAACAACATTAAATCTATTAAATGCCTTCCTATCTACCTAAGGACGAGAGCTTAAAGGCTCAAGCTCCCCTTTACAATACAAGTGCACTTCTTTATGAATGGCTTCATTAAAGAGCAGCGCAACAACTTCCAAAGCATTTTCAAAATTTGTAGGCGCTGTCCAACTGTCTTTTCTGCTCCATGCGCTGGCTTGCTTGATGAGTGAGCGATGCTCCTGCATCATACTCCTCGGCTTGAAAATTTTCATGGGCTCCTGTCCATGAGCTCCTGCACGGTGTGTCCATGTTTTTGAATGCTTGCTTCATTTTCCTAGCTAGCATCTTCTGCTGGGTGATTCTTCCATTTCACCAGGTACTCAAAGTACTGCTTCCGCCTGGTCTTCTTTCCTACTCGCTTATCCAGTATGCACTCCATCTGTGGCTTCTCTGCTACTGGTAATTGCTTCTGCCACTGGACCACTGGTTCCTCAGTTCTAGCCTCTGCTGCTCCAGCCTTGTATGGGTATAAATCCAAAACATTGAATATCGGAGATATCCCGATGCCATCCGGCAACTCAATCTCATAAGAATTTTCTCCGAACTTCTTTAGGACTCTGCATGGCCCAATCTTTTTCATATTGAGTTTATTATATGTTCCCCTTGGGAACCTTTCCTTCCTCAAGTGCGCTAGAACCATATCACCAACTTCAAACTGAAGTTGTCTCTTCCGCTGATCAGCTCTACGCTTGTATTCCTGGTTTGATTTCATCAGTCGCTGCTTCACTTGACTGTGAAGTTCCTGCATCGCCTCAGTGAATTCTTCAGCGCTCGCGCTGCTAGTCGCAACTTGTTTTGACTCCCTGAGCTCAGAAACTCCCCTTGGCTGTGTTCCATAAAAAATCTGGAATGGGCTTTTTCCTGTACTCCGATTCACCGAATCGTTGTATGCAAAATCTGCCTGCGGCAATATGTTTTCCTAGCTGTTGTGGTGCTCCGTCACTAAGCTTCTCAATAGATCCCCCAGACTTCTGTTCACCACCTCTGTTTGCCCATCCGTTTGCGGATGGTAAGCTGAACTAAATGCCAAATTTGTCCCCAGCTTCTTCCATAGCGTCCTCCAAAAGTGACCTATGAATTTGGTATCCCTGTCCGAGACTATGCTTCTCGGCAATCCATGAAGTCTAACAACCTCTTTGAAAAACAAGTTTGCGATGTGTGTCGCATCGCTGGTCTTCTGGCATGGGATGAAATGTGCCATATTTGAAAACCTGTCCACCACCACAAAGATGGAATCAACACCCCTTCGTGTCCTCGGCAATTCCAATACAAAATCCAAGCTGATCGCCTCCCATGGCCTTTCAGGTATGGGCAATGGTTGATAAAACCCCGCGTTTTGCTTCCTACCTTTTGAATGTTGACAAATCCTGCACCTGTCAACAAACCTCTTGAAATATTCTCGCATGCCCAGCCAAAAATACAATTCGCTCAGCTTCGCGAATGTTTTATCATGTCCAAAATGTCCTGCTAAGCCCCCACTGTGTTTTTCCTTCACCAAATTCTCCCTCATGGAGCAATTTGGAATGCACAATTGATTGCCCCAGAACAGAAATCCATCCTGGATCATGTAGTCTATCCATGGGCTCCGATCTTTGAGAACTAGATTCTCAGCTGCTTCATACGCTTCCCCAAAATCTGCATCTCCAGCATACATGTCCTTCAGATTTTCAAAACCCAAGGTTTTGACTCTGAACTCCTGCAACAACAAACACTTCCTGCTTAAAGCATCAGCCACTTTGTTAGCAGTCCCTGAAATGTGTTTGATCACAAATGTGAAATTCTGCATATACTCTACCCATTTTGCATGCTTTTGGTTCAACTTCTCCTGTTGACTCACAAACTGCAATGCATGATTATCACTATACAAAACAAATTCCTTGGGTATCAAGTAATGCCTCCACTTCTTCAATGCATGTATGATGGCATAAAATTCCTTATCATACGTGGAGTATTTCAATTTTGCGTCATCTAGCTTCTCGCTGAAATATGCAACAGGCCTGTCATCTTAACTCAAGACCGCTCCTATGGCATAGCCACTTGCATCACACTTCACCTGAAATGTCTTCTGAAAGTCAGGCAACACCAACACTGGTTGCTCTGTTATTTTCCGCTTCAACAGATTGAAGCTCTTCTCAGCCTCTGTTGTCCAGTGAAAAGTCTTATGCTGCTTCTTCACTGTGTCCATCATTGCGGCGCTAATTCCACTGAAATTTCAAATGAATTTTCTGTAGAAACTTGCCAATCCATGGAAACTTCTCACCTCGAAAACATTTCTCGGTGATGGCCAATTCTTTATCACCTCCACCTTCTTAGGATCCATCTTCAACTCATTTGTTGAAATCACAAAACCCAAATAAATGATCTCTGTCTGCATGAAGGAACACTTCTTCATGTTGACCAACAACTTCTCTCACTGTAGTCTTCTCATCACAATGGCCAAATGATTCAAATGCTCAGCCTTGGTCTTACTGTAGATCAGTATGTCATCCAGATACACGACCACAAAATTCTCGATGAACTCCTTCAAGACTTCGTTCATCAGTCTCATGAATGTGCTCAACGCGTTTGTCAAACCAAACGGCATGACCAACCATTCGTACAAACCTTTGTTTGTCTTGAATGTTGTTTTCCACTCATCACCCTCTCTCATGCGAATCTGGTGATATCCACTCTTAAGATCAATCTTTGAAAAGTAATTTGCCCCACTCAGGCAATCCATCAGATCATCCATTCTCGGCAGTGGAAATCTGTACCTGATGGTGATTTTATTAATCGTTCTGGAGTCTGTACACATCCTCCAGCCTCCATCTTTCTTCGGACTCAGTACCGTTGGAACAACACATGGACTCAGGCTCTCTCTGACCAGTTCTTTGTCCAGCAGATCCTGTACCTGCCTTTTGACCTCCTCATTCTCCTGCGGCATCAACCTGTACGCGGCTTTGTTCAGAAAACTTCCTCCAGGTATGAGGTCGATATGGTGACTCACACTTCTCATCGGTGGAAATGACCGAGGTAATTCGTCCACGATGATATCAACAAACTCTCCCAGTAGTTCCTGAATCTCATCTGGTAAGTCGTCCACTCTTGTGCTAGTCAGGACAATTCTCGGTTTCCTGACCACAAAGAATTGTGGATCTTCCTTCTTCTCCATCTCTGTGAGAAGTTCCTTCCCACTCATGAGAAGTATGGTACTACTTACTTTCGTCTTTACTTCCTTATCTTTTATCGGAAGCAATCTGTGTGTTCTCCCATCCTTCTCTAAGGTGTATGTGTTCATCCTCCCATCATGAACAACATTTCGATCATACTGCCATGGTCTTCCCAATAATACATGAAAAACATCCATGGGAATGACATCACAAAGGACCTTATCCTTATATTCACCCATTTTGAAATCAACTAAACATTGTTTAGTGACACTCACCTAATGTCCTTTCTGCAGCCATGATACTTTGTATGGACTCTGGTGATTGGTCGTCTCCAGCTCCAACTTTTCCACCATCTCGGTCGAAACGAGATTGTCGGTGCTTCCGCTGTCCACTATGACCTTGCATTTCCAGCCCTTAGTTTTGCATGTGGTCCTGAACAGTATGGTCCTCTGAGCTGTGTCCTCCACCTCTTTCTCAGGTGTCAAGAGAACCTTGTGTACTGTCAGGGACTTCCCACTTCTGGTGTCCTCATCTTCAACATCACGCCTCTGCACCTCAGTGATGTGAGCTTCTCCTCTGTCCATTTTCCTGTCTGGACAATCAACGACTTTGTGTCCATCTTTCCCACATGTGAAACATGTGATGGTTCCTCCTCTTCCTCTACCTCTTCCTCTGGTATGAGGAAAAGTGTTGTCATCAGCATATCCACCACCTTGCTTTATATGTTGTCTCCTTGGCTCAGCATATGACTGCCTCTGTGAGGTTCCACCTCTCTCAATCCTACCCTGAGGTTTCTTCCATTCCTCCTTGGGCTTCTGGGTTCTTTCTTGGGCAATTGCCTTGCCTTTGGGATGACTCCTTCCTCGCCCTCGCTGAACTTGCTTACGGCTCAGCTTCTCCTCGGATTTCAGAGCTAATTGATAAGCATCTTCCACCGTCCTGATGGTTAGCATGCTTAACTCATCCTGAATGTCATATCTTAGACCATTCAGATATCTCGCCACCTTCTCATCATCGCTCTCCCGATGACCTGCTCGGATGTTGAGTCTATAAAATTCCTCGGTGTACTCTTTCACCGTCATCAATTTCTGTCTCAGGTTCTGCATTCGCCTGAACAGTGTGATCTGATAATCCCTTGGGATGAATTTCGCTTTCATCTTAGCGATCATCCTGTCCCAGCTCTTGATTTGTTGTTTTCCTTTAGAACGCCTATCCACCTGTAGCTCGTCCCACCATAAGGATGCATGTCCCTTCAACTTAGTGACAACATGCCTTACCTTCTTATCCTCTTCGATCTCCTCATAATCAAAGTAGGTGTCAAGAGCTCGGATCCAATCCAGCAGCTCTTCTGCATCTAGATTCCCCTCATAGATGGGAATGTCCATTTTCGTCTTCGAACTCATTATAGCAATGGCCTTGATCAACCGCTCAGTTGAAGCATCCTCTGCTGTGACTTCTTCTGCATGTCCAGCTTCTTCTTCAACCTCGGAATCACTAAGATCCCCTACACCAACTCCACGTCTCTAAGTTGTTTCCATCTCCTCGAGTCTTGCTCGGAGATCTCGTATCTGTTGCTCCATCTCTGGATTCCCTGCCGGTCTACCTCTTCTTCGCGTGTCCCTATCCTCTGGACCAAGTGACTGCCTTTCTCTTCTCGGCGGCATGGTGTAATCCTCTTCTCTACTTCAGAAAGCAAAGACTTTCATCTCTGATACCACTCTGGCGCAAACTTCCCCGCTCCTCGGAGAACGATAGCTGATCACTAGGACCTTCTCTTGACTTTGGCCCGAAGAGCTAAAATGCCCTTCAACTTCCTCGTTGGAAGTTCTTTAGCCACAACAACTCTCCACTGATCTCCCTTCCAAATCGGGAAATCGAAATTCGCGATATCACGAATTATATGCTCGCGCACCTTGTGCCTCACGAGTCCCGAACTCTGATATGGGTCAACAGTCAATGCTTCCAGTTGTCGGGGATTTATCTACTGGGAAATCGGCACATAAAGTGTCACGGTTCACTTGCACTGCAAATCTCTGAACCCCGAACTCCGATGGCACGTGCGCTATCTCCTCGCCATGTCACCTCCTCTTACACTCTATCGGGAATCGCGGGATCGTGATTTCATCGTTTGAAATCCCTTCGCATCGAAAAGTCCCGAATGTCGAATCCCGACTTCTCGGGATCTCGTGCCACCTGTCCCCTTCGTGATCGATGGCTCCGATTAAATCGGGAAATTGTCAATCATGATTTCAAAAGTTATGAAAATCTTTCCTCCGGGAAACCCGATATGCGGAGTCCCGATAAACCTTAGTTCCTTCCTGCGCCTAAGGGTTAATTCCCTCATAGCTTCTCCCAGATCTGACGATCAATGGGATTTCGCAAATCTATCCTGCGAATCGAGGCTGTTGATTCTCCTCCCTGGAGATTTCTTCTGCTCCAAAGCTCCATCCTGTTCAAGCCTCTCCTGGGTCTGTTCCCATAGTGTCACTAAGGAACTATCCCTCTTGAGCTTGTCAACTCTGCTCTCTCAGAGACTTCGTGCACTCTTTCCATGCTCGACCCTCAACAACTCTTGAAGTGTTGAGTCTTCTAGAACCTGTGCACTTCTTGCAACAACAGTCCCTAGTTCTCTCTACTCAGATTCACAGCTGAGACTAATTCTAGCTTGCGCACACCTTGCACACACCTTGCACAACTCTGCCAACCCAAATCAACTTCTGGGTGAACAATAATAAGAGTTTAACTGTTGAGCCTCATCAACGTACTCTATGTGGATGAATTCAACTGCACTCTATGCAGGAATCTCCTGGCTCAAACAGAGAAACAATTGAAACTCATTCTCTTCTCTCTCTCAGACTTCAGTTAAACCTCTGAAATCACATGCACAACATATTCAAAAGCAAATGCATACAAGGAAAACAAAACATTCATGAGTACAAAAGCAACATACCCACAAAGAAACAACACCAGACATGAATTTGAATCAAAGACTCTCTTCTATTAACTCAAATCTGTACATGGGTGTTCTTCACAAGTTCTCTGCCTTGCTATTCTCTTCTTGCTCCTGTTTTCCTGAATACTAATGTTATAATGTACAAAGGAGGGTGCTTATATTCCGTTTGCCCTCTCGAATTCTACAACTATCAAATCTACAATTAATTCCTATCTAACAACATTAAATCTATTAAATGCCTTCCTATCTACCTAAGGATGAGAGCTTAAAGGCTCAAGGTCCCCTTTACAATACAAGTGCGCTTCTTTATGAATGGCTTCATTAACGAGCGGTGCAACAACTTCCAAAGCATTTTCAAAATTCGTAGGCGTTGTCCAACTATCTTTTCTGCTCCATGCGCTGGCTCGCTTGATGAGTGAGCGATGCTCCTGCATCACTTACAGTAGCAAGGGTTAAAAAAAGGGAATGTAAACAACAACCTCTACATCAAGATAAATCAATATAGTATTTTTTTAATCGAAGTTTATGTTGATGATATTATCTTTGGTAGTGATGATGACAGGATGAGCCATAAATTTTCAAAGGATATGTAGAATGAGTTCAAAATGTCATTGCTTGGAGAATTAATTTTTTTTTGGGTCTTCAGATATGTCAAAGAAACCAAGGCATTTTTTTTCTCTCAAACCAAGTATATTAGAGAAATGCTAAATAGGTTTGGAATGGAAGATTGCAAACCAGTCAATACTCCTATGAAAAATAGTTCGAAGTTACGTAAATATGATGAGTCAAAGGCTACATATCAAAGACAGTACATGTCAATGATCAGAAACTTACTTTATGTGATAAATTCCAGACCAGATGTGATGCAGACAGTTGGACAAGTGGCACGATTTCAAACGGAACCAAAGGAATCACATGTTTTGGCAGTAAAGAAGATATTCAAATATCTCAGGGGTACAAAAGAGTTTGGATTATGGTATCCAAAAAGGAAGGATATATCATTTATTTCGTACATAGATGCAGATTGGGAAATTTGCATTCATGATCGAATAAGCACACATAGATAATCTTTTTACTTGGGTTAGTATTTGGTATCTAGGCTAACCAATAAACAATCATTAGTATCATTGTCTACAATTGAAGTGGAGTATATTGCAACAACAACATGTTGTACACAGGTCCTATCGATGAAACAAACATTGAAAGATATACAAGTTAAGTAAGATGAGCCCATTCTGATATTTTTTGATAACACAAACTCCATTAGTGTCTCAAAGAATCCAATGATGCACTCCAAGACAAAGCACATTCCAATCAAGTTTCATTTTCTATGGGAAAAGGTTGCATAGAAGAACATTAGGGTTGAGTATATTGGAACAAAAGAGTAGGTAGAAGATATCTTTACAAAACCACTTCCACAGGAAGATTTTGAGTATCTTCACTGGAAACTCAGAGTCTTTTCTACCCTAAAAAAACTTTTGAATGTTTTTCTTATATGTCATAGATTTACATGAGGAAGCACAATGAAGAGGACATAAGACAGTTCGGTTAGGGGGAGAAGTCCCACGAAGATTTTAGTCAGGGGGAGCATCCCCGGGGGGAAGTTACCCTTTTCCCTTGATGTCAAAGGGGAAGATATTAATCATATGCATGCTGAGAAAGAAAACATACATGATTCTAGGGGGAGTGATGGTCACAGGGGAAGCATGAACGTCATGACTTTAGTAATAACACCAAATTGTTTCCATCAATGTCAAAGGGGGATATTGTTGATTAATTGGGTTGGTTTTCATTGATGTCAACCCTTGAAGCAAGTACAATAGCAAATTTTGGTAGCCCCAAAGGTGTGAATAAGGAGCTCATGTTTGTTTGAGGAATAATGTACTGAAGATTAGTGAATTTAGAGAAAGGACTATCATAGATGGATAATAAATGTCATGTCATTTTCGGTGATATGTGGTACATCACGTAGTTCCTCACGGTTAAGGAGATATGGCTTAGTGAAGTTGGAGAACCATAAAGAGTTATCTAGAATCCCCTAGAAGGTCAAAGAAGTCAATTATTCTAGAAGATCCTAGAAGAAGTTTACTAGTCAAAGTGGTTGTAACTAGGAGTTAATCATGAGTAAGTTGTTGCAATGAGAAAATAATTAAAAATAAATTAGTTGCAACAAGAAGTGGTGAGTTTGATATTTGTGGTAAAGTGGTTGCAAGTGGGTAAAGCAGTTAAAAGTGGTTTATCCCTAAAAGAAGGAAGTTGGGTAAAATAGTTAGAAGATAACCATTAAAGGAAGCCACTTCGAGAGTATAAATAAGAGAGTAAGGAACTCCCATTAGCACCTAATTGAACACATTGAATGTATCTTTTTTGAAATGTTATGGGAATGTATCATTGACAAATCTATAGCAGTAAGTTTGAAGCAATGATGAGAGAAGTTGGAGAAGTCAAAGGGTTGAGATTGTGGGTACTAAACTAGGGATTTACTGAACACATTTGTAGGTTGCAGTACTAGAAGGACGCATACATCCGCAGGCCAAAGTGGTACAAAGAATGAATACCCATGAGTTTACTGAAGACAGAGCGTGGATCTATTTCCAAAGCTTAAAGGAAGATTAGATACATCATCAGTGACAAGTTGCAAAGCTAAGAAGAGGCTACATGAAGGTCTAATAGTGAGAAGGCACAACAAAGCTATCTACAATAAAAAATGTATGTTATATATTTATCTTAAGTATATCTTTGGTGAATTATTTGGGTATGGCCATGTGAGATTGAGCTTTTCCCCTTGAGGGAATATTGGTTGTATGGTATATTATGTATAAGACAAATGTATAGGGATACATTGCTACTATATTGGTTTTTGTTATTGGTACACTTCATTGGGTATCTTGTTAAGATATATCTTGTGTTATTTGGAGCATGGTTGAGGGTTTATTGTTGAAACCTATTTCTATCAATACAGGTTGTGATTACATAACAATAAGGATTTGATGTATGTTTAATGTAAGGGTTTATTATATCACACAAGATCAATGAGACATATGTATGAACCTAGTGCATTGTTTTGTTAGATCTACTTGGATATTGGATGAGTATTCTTTTCTATTAGATCATCCAGATTGCGAGGAGATACAAAGAGACCACACGGTGACTGAGATTGAGACAGTGACATAGACAGAGTGACAGAGAAAGTATTAGTGATACTAGTAGAGTTGTGCTAGTCCTTGAGTTGTAGAAAAAAAAGGCACGAACATCCGCGAGTTGTAGTAGGGAAAGGCGCAAAAATCCACGTGTTGTGGAATAGACAGGTCATGGATATGTAGGAAAGTTTTGAAGAATACTAGTAGAGGTTGTAACAGGTTTTTAGTGACAGTTATGATAGTGACAGAGTTGATTCAATGATAGTGACAAGTTGTCTACATTTTTCATTTATACTTCAGGGTGGTTGGACGGGGAAAGGAAAGGTGGTTGTAGCCACCTTCTTGTTGTAGCCTCCTTCTGGTTATATCCTAAGAATTGGGGAGTTGAATCTTACCTCAAGTTGTAGCTTGAGAATATAGGGGGTTGGAGCCTCCTTCCAGTTGCAGCTAGAGAACAAAGGAAGTTGGTGCTTCCAATGAATGTACCTCTTAATGACATATAAGAAAAAACATCTCATGATTTTCTTCCATATTGGGTTTCGACGTAAAAATACTGGTGTACCGTGTATGTGTATGATTACTCATTGTTCATGGTTTATTTATTCTGCACTTGTTGAATAATATTGGTAAACTAATCCTAAATATATATTGTGGCTAAAAATAATTAAAAAACACTATTATTGATTCATCCCTCAGTAATCCAATAGAGAATTGGGTAAAAAAATAAAAGAGATATGATCAAAGAGAATAAATTATTAAAATTTTATATATAAGTAAAATTAACTAATAACAATAATAATTGACTTAAAAATAAACTTTCTCATGCAATGTATATTAAATGATTGAAATACATTATTTAAAAACAAGAAGTTAAAATTAATGATGATAGTTAAACCTAAAATCCAAGAATAAATAGATAAATAAATAAATAAAGAGGCATAAAAGATGAAATGATAAGTAAAGGTAATAAAAAATTAAAGCTATTTAAGAGTAATCAAAATAACCTAGTACTTATGGTAAATAAATGATGATGAATATTTCATGGCAATTGAATGAAGAAATGCATATTAATAACTAAAAATCATATAATTGATAAATATAAATAATAATAATTTATTAAAATTATAACAACAAATTTATTGAATTTTGAAAATAATAATAATTTAGGAATGATTTAATTGGAAAAAAGCTAGTAAAAAAAATTGCTGTGTAACTGCTGTTAGAACGCTTTTCTTAATCCGTTACGGATGTCGAAAAGTGAAGATTGGTTCTGTACCAGGTCATGGTGATATGCTTGATAAAGGTTTGTTTCGTCGATAGCATTTTCTGATTTGATGAAAAAGAAGAATAAATAGATAAATAAATAAATAAAGAGACATAAAAGATGAAATGATAGGTAAAGGTAATAAAAAATTAAAGCTATTTAAAAGTAATCAAAATAACCTAGTACTTATGGTAAATAAATGACGATGAATATTTCATGGCAATTGAATGAACAAATGCATATTAATAACTAAAAAACATATAATTGATAAATATAAATAATAATAATTTATTAAAATTATAACAACAAATTTATTGAATTTTGAAAAAAATAATAATTTAGGAATGATTTAATTGGAAAAAAGCTAATAAAAAAAATTCTAAATGAATGAAAAAGGAAGGATTTGATGAAAAAGAAAGGTGCCAAATTAATGATTAAGAAATCATTAATGAAATTTGTAAAGGAAGTGATAAAAAATAAAAATTATCCAAGGAGATTGTAAAAGGAGGTTCTAGAAATTTTTAGTGGAGGATAACTGGTTGATTTAAAAACAAGGAAAAAGTAATAAATGTCAAAGAAACTTTAGATAGGAGGGAATAATGGTGGGGCATGGGGAAGGAGGGATTAACGATGAGGATGATGGATAAAGGGATTCCAATATTTTGAGTTTGTAATTATAATTTTATATATATATATATATATATATATATATATATATATATTTATATTTTGATTGTTAATGTTGTTGAGTTTTTAAAGGAGGTTTTAGGAATTTTTAATGGGAGATAAAGGGTGAATTTAAAAATAAGGAAAAATAATAAATGTCAAAGAATATTTAGATAGGAAGGGAGAATGGAAAAGCATGGGGAGAGGGGAAGGAGGGATTACTGATGAGGATGATGTTTAATGGGCTTCTAAGATTGGTTGAGTTTGTAACCATTTTTTTTTTTTATCAATGTTGTGACACTTTTAAATTTCTAGGGCTTCCCTAATGATCCTCAAGGAGTAGTTACAGTGATTCCCTAATTATTCTCTAGGAGTAAAGGGGAGTTGGCGCTAAGATTTTGGTGTGATGAAATAAAATAAGGTGTTTGGTGTTATACGAATGTTCATCTATAGTGGATTTAGTAAGGCAATTATGAAAGGTATCAATGATATGTTATTTGAGATGATTGTGAATAGATCTTCTGGTTTTTCCAATGTAGGATTTTCCATAGGAACAAGGAATGTAGTAAACACCTTAAGAAAATAGAGGTTTATTTTTATCTCTGATGCTTCTAAAAATTGCTTAAGCGTTTTATGAGGTATGAAAACAGATTTGATATTTTGGTTAGGATCTTGGAAATATGATCATTGATTTTGTGAATGTAAGGGAGAAAAACATGGCCTTGGGGGGGAGAAATGTGGATATTTTTATTGGTTTTTGGATGGAATATGGAGAAAAAAGTTTGTTGATTTGGGAAATAGAACAACCATTGTCTTGGAGGATGTTAGTGAGGAGGGATATTTTTGTAGAAGTGTTGGGGGTATAAATTTGAATGGCTCTCGAAATAGGAGTTTTGGTAACAATGGATTTTTGGGTAAGGTGGCGATGGGATTGGGTTTCTAAATTAAATATGTGGTAGGAAAGGGAGACATCAGGTTATTGGGAGACTAGAACATCTAGGAAAGAAAGAAATTTATATTAATGGTAACCCAAACATTATCATTCTCAAAGATGATAAAGTTAATGCTTATGTAATCATGAAATCGTATGATTACAAATCCAAATTACATGATAGTATCTCCTTCTCTTATTATAAACCTATATTTGGGAATCCCATCAACCAAAGCACTAACCTAGTCACCAAAGCGATTGAGTTTTCCTCCTTTGATTTATTGATAATAATAAAAAAATCTTCCTCACAATTCCCAATTACTAAAATTTATGGGAAACCTAAGACCAAAAAGAATGGAAACCATTTTAGAACCATTGTTAGTCCAATTGGATCCCTTAAATATACCTTATAAAAGTTTTGTTGAACCATAGGTTAAACCCCTCCATAAAATATTTAGCTAAATTCATCTACAAAATTCATAATCTCAATCTTGATGGTAAAGAATTTATTGGTTAGTTTTAATATTCTATACCTTTCACCAAAATCCCTATTCTGGAATCCCTTAATCTCATTTCAAATTTGGTCAACCATGAGACATTAAATCTTAATAATATATGCATTACTTCAATTTTCTTCAATTTTTAAATATGAATAAATTTAAGGCACAACCATGAGATCATCCTTATTCTGCTTAGTGGAAAACATCTTAACGGAACACTTTGAATCTCTAGCCCTCAACAATGTGTCTTTCAAACAAAAATGTTGGTTTTATTCAACGATGACATCTTTGTCATTTGAACACATGGATGATCATCCATTTATTCATTCCATGACCATCTCAATAGCCTATCTTCTCACATTCAATTTACATGGAAACCTAATAGGATAACTTTATTCTTTTCCTATATGTTCTACTTGTTGGCATGTTTGCAGGTAGAAGTGTTCTTGTCATTAATGGAAATATCAACAGTGCAGTGTCGATGGCACAAGAACAACAATGAAGACACAGAAGAGCAAGCTCAGAAGAGATAACACTTTGCAATTTCCAGAAGTGCAGTCAAGGACCAAGAGAAGGACTTGCAGGATGAGCAAAGGTCACACAAACTTTGACACTTAGAAATTCTTCTAAGTCGGAAGGATGCATAAGCTCAGGAGGAAGAGAAATAGTGATCGTTGGATCACCCATCCAAAATTCTCGATGGCCTTCAAATCAGAGTCCAGATAGGAGGAGCACGTAGAGAATGAGAACATATCTCAGGCATCAGATCTAAGCGCGAGGACTGATCGTCATTGGATCCAGAAGAACGTGCACGGTCGTTAAGTGTGAGGTGAAGCGGGCTTACAAAGTCTCGATAGCAGGGGGACCATCCATCATAAAAGATAATACATGGAAGTAAATGAGCAGTCCGTAGATATCACGAAATGAAAAATCCTGGGGACCGTTCGATCTGGAGGACACATGACGAAAGATCAACATTTCACTAACTCAAAAGTCAAAGGAAGGAAGGGCTCTAACCTTCCAACTCACGAAATGAGAAATCGCGATATGATCTGATTTGTTGGATCGAGGACTAATCTGGGCCATCAGATCCAGGAGGTGAATGTGGTAGACCACGTCAACAAGGACAGGTGGTAGACTACGTCATCGAGGACATGTGGTGAAATCATACAAGGACAAGTGTCAAGATGATTCGACGTTTCAAGTACGTGAATATTATGAATTTGAGTGACACATGGAAGCCGCTCAACTCATGACACATCATCGAGTGACACAAGAGTTACGTCACTCGATGAGTTTTTTTTGGGAGTTTTACCATCAACACTCCCCCAAAGTCCTGAAGATTGAAGTCCCGGAGCATAGGATAGTCGTTGGATCACCGAGAAACCTCGATCGTTGATCTGATATGAATCCATTTCGGAGTTTCACAGATCGGGAATTCCAGAGGAAGGAGTTTTGGGAACTCGCGATGTGGAAGGTTGCAAAATGATCCTGGATGTTGGAGCTAGAGGACACATGGCGAGAGATTAGAATTTCGCTGACTCACAAATCAAGAAAGTCAAAGGCAACTCACATCAGGATTTCGCGATATGCGAAATCACGAAGTGCCTCTCTTGCTTGACCCTTGGTCACAGCTGGAGGTCACATCGATAAAGGATTAAGGGAGGAGCTAGCACGTCACTAGGCTCCACATCAGAGATCGCCAAAATCATATAGCGCCTTCTGAATAGGAATTTGGTCACCGCTAGTGGTCACGTGAAGGTAGGAGCTTGTAAGGTGCTAGGCTCCATTTCGGATACCAGGAGTTGAAGGAGTCAAGGAGACTCACGACAGAATCCCCGAAACACAAAGTTGCAAAGTGCCTTTTGATTAGGCATGTGGTCATAGCCAGTGGTCAATTGGAGAGGCATCTTGCACCTGGTGCCAGTTCACATGGGGATAGTTCATGATGAACCGTTGATCTTTGGTTTCACCTTCCAGCAGTATCTCAACCGTTCAAACTCTCCAACAACCAAAAAATCCATACTTGACTGGTTGTAACTGCCATAACGAAGTGATGGCATCTACCAAAGAATTCAAGGATTTGTAGGGTGAATTCCAGAGGAGATGAAGATTCTTGAGGCATATTCCAGTGGAATGAATACTAATCATAGAGATGATTGATAGATGGAAGAGCGTCGAAGTCTGTAACTGCAATAGAGAAGATGAGATCGACTGTGATAGAGAATACGAAGAGTCTTAACTAGTAGAGAGGCTAAGGAATTTGAGTATAATGGCCATGGATGAAGAACAAACTCAGCGTAACTGCCAGAGGGGACGATGAGTTTCATGGAGGATATGGAAGAGGAATTGGTATGATAAATACATGTAGAACAAAGAAGAGGAGGTCACTTCTGTTGAGAGTAATTTCACACTGGAAATAGAATGTTGTGGGCAGCAGCCGAAATGTACAAAAGAAGCATAGTGCATAGAACAGATATGGGTATCTGATAGAGGAAGAGGAGACCGATGCTTCCTTCTTGTGGGTGCTAGAGAAACCAGAGAGTTGGTTCTCTCAACAAGTTGGATCTTGCAAGACAGAGGTGGTAGCCTCACAATGAGTTGGAGCTCATAATTATGATAATGTACAAAATGTAAAGATTACGTATCATATTAAGAAGAAGAGGTTTTTACCCTTTATGGGTTTCCTCAGGAAATATCTATCTCTGTATATTTCATGTGTGTAATTTATGTTTAACATTATATTGGTTATTTCCTAGCATCATGGTGATTGTCATTATGTGTTCAGTAAAGAGTTTAAAATGGGCAAAATTGTTTAAGCAAAGTAACAACTGATTCACCCCCCTCCCCCCCTTCTTAGTTGTCCAACAACTGGTATCAGAGTAGGTTCCTTTTATCTAAAGGTAGATCAATAACCTTGAACATATAAATCCATGAAGGAACTTCAACCAATAAGGCCCCCCTGTTCAATGGAACAAACTTTGCCTTTTGGAAAGTTAGGATGAGAGCTTACATAATGGATTTAGGTGTAGATGTATGGGATGTGGTAGAGACTGGTTATGTAAATCCAGTTGTACTATCTAATAAGGATGACATGATAGAGTTCAGCTTCAACACTAAGGCTATGAATGCTATTCTGAGTGAGCTTGTAGAAGTAGAATTTGTAAAAAGTTATGCACTTAGAAACTGCCAAAGAAAAGTGGGACAAACTCATTAACAATTATGAAGGTAATGAGAAGCTAAAGGATGCCAAGCTTCAAACCTATAGAGTACAATTTGAACAGCTAAATATGAAAGAGGATGGAACTGTTGAGAAGTACTTTCTGAGAGTTGAAGAACTAGTAAAGGCGATGAAATCACTTGGTGAAAAAATTGAGGAACCCTCTTTAGTTCAGAAAATTTTGAGATCTCTACCAGATAGGTTCAACCCGAAGGTCTCTACTATAGAATAACTTAATGATCTAAAATCTTTGGCTTTTGATCAACTTCTAGGAACGTTGACTGCATATGAAATGAGGATAGGTAAAGATAAACCCACCTCTAGAGAAGGATCATTTAAAGCAGATAAGGATGAGGATTCTGAGCCTGATGAAATTGAAGCAAAGTTTGTGAGAAGACTAAAGAAAGGATCATGAAAGTATCAAAGTAAGTTTCCCTTCAAGTGTTTTAAATATGGAAAGATAGGTCACTTTGCATCCATGTGTCCACACAAGAAGCAAGATTAGAATTATGAAGGTGAAAAGAAGTACAAATCCAAAATATTTTATAAAAGGAAAAGTTTATGCGTAAACAATGATGACTCTTCAGAAGACATAGATAATGACTCTTCCTGTGAAGATAAGGTAATTGAATTCATGCTTATGGACAAAGAGTATTATGATAATAAAAGCACAGGAAGTGATGCTAATGATGAAGAAGCTGTGGTTGATATGGAAGGTGAACTAATCAGTGCCTTAGAAGAAATTGGCAGACTCTGACTTGAGAAAAGAAAAGAAAAACAATTGTTGATGTAGTATGAAAAGAATGATGAAGAGTTTTCCCTTCTAAAGGTGGAGTTAGAAGAGGCAAATAAAATAGAGGACATTCTAAAACAATAGTTATCAGAGAAGAAGGAAAGATGTGAAGCCTTGGAGGAAGAGGTAGTAAAGACCAGAAAAGAGATGGATAATTTCAAAGCATTGTATCTCCAAAATCTTCCAAGCATTAAAGCCTTAAAAGGATTAACCACCATTCTAAATCAACAAAGGAATCCAAATTTGAAAACTGGTTTGGGTTATGAATAAGGATCAAGCTCTAGTCAGCCAAGAAACATCAAAGGAATCCAAATTTGAAAACTGGTTTGGGTTATGAAGAAGGATCAAGATCTAGTCAGCCAAGAAACATTAAAGGAATCCGAATTTGAAAACTGGTTTGGGCTATGAAGAAGGATCAAGCTCTAGTCAGCCAAGAAACAAAGATTCCATCAAGTTTTTCAAATCTACATTCACTAACAACAACAAATACGGAGAAACAAAGGAAGATAATCAATCACCAAGGAAGAGTGAAATAAAAAGTACCATAACTGAAACTGTAGAACAAAGAAATCATCAGCATGGAAGAAATTGACCTTCTCAAAGAAGACAACCATTTTCTAGGTACAAAGGATTTTTATATGGATATTGTTTTTTCTATTCTAACTTTGGTCAAAAAGTTGTAAACTGTTCTTTAAGGTTTAGATATGAGCAATCAAAACACTCAAGGAATAGATATCTTCCCTAACAAAGAATGAGACAACCAAGTAACAAATAATCACAGACTGTGAATCATGTGATGTCTGGAAAAAGGACAGAGGTTAGGCATAACAACGTTATGATCCTTTATTCAATGAACCAGAATGTTACACCTGCCATAGTTTTGGACATAAAGTTGCAGACTGTCGCTTAAGGAACTATGAGCCAGATTTGAATCCTTTTGTTGAAAATGTCAAGGTTTGGAAGAAGAAAGAAAATGACAAGTGTCGACTAGTGTTGTCAGCTCAAAGACAAAAGAACCCATGGTATATTGACAGTGGATGCTCCAAACATATGACGAGAGACAAAGGCAAGTTTCTATCTCTGAGTGAAAGAAAATCAGTAAGCGTAACCTTTGGAAATGATGCTCCAGGTAAAATCAAGGGTAAAGGGATGGTAAGCTTAAGTAATCGAAAAGGAAAAGATTAGGATGTTCTGCTTGTTGATGGGTTGAAACATAATTTTATCAGTGTAATTCAAATGTGTGATAGAGGATGTGAAGTGGTGTTCACTTCCAAGGATTGCAAGATACAGTCTGTAAACTTAGGACAAGTTGTGGCTAAAGGCATAAGGACAGATAACAATGTATATGTGTTCAAAGAAGATAGAGAAGAGTGTCATCTAAGAAAGCATGATGAAAGTTGGTTATGGCATAGGAGACTTGGACATCTAAACTTTGACCACTTAATCAATCTCAAAAATCTTGAGGCAGTAAAAGATATTCCAAGAATATCAAAGCCACAAGATTCTGTGTGTAAACCCTGTCAGGTAGGAAAGCTAACCAGGACACCGTTTAAATCCAATAGCTCTACTTCAATGGAGAAACCACTCCAATTAGTTCATATGGATTTATGTGGACCATCAAGACAGGAAGGCACAGGGAAGGAAAACTATTTTATGCTGATCATTGACGATTACTCCATACTTACTTGGGTTGATTTTCTCAAAGAAAAAGATGAAGCATTTGAGAAATTTAAAATATTTAAGGTTTTAACTGAGAATCAAACAGGTAAGATGTTAAAGGCAATAAGATTAGACAAAGGAGGAGAATTTATGTCAAGTGATTTCAAGGAATTATGTGACAAACATGGGATCAAGAGAGAATACACAATCCCAAGAACTCCACAACAAAATGGAGTAGTTGAGAGGCAAACAAGAACTGTACAACAAATGGCCAGGTCAATGATGAATGCGAAGAACATTGGTTAAACCTACTGGGTAGAAGCAATACACACAGTAGTCCATGTTCTTAACAAAGCCCACCTGAGACCACACAGTGACAAAACACCTTATGAACTGTGGTATGAAAGACCTACTTCAATCAAACACTTCAAAGTCTTTGGGAGTAAGTGCTACATAAAAAATAATAATGAGAACCCTGGCAAGTACGATGACAAGACTGATGAACACATATTCTTAGGGTATGCTACAAACAGTAAAGGATACAGATGCCATAATAAGAGGCTTCATAAATTGGTTGACTGTATTGACATAAAAGTTGATGAAGGAATTCCAGTAAGAGAGGTGAACAATACTGAATCAACAACAGAGGATATAGATGAAGTTGAGGATGAACAGGTCCAAGAATTAGAACGAGAAGACTCTGAGTCAGATGAAGATGAAAATACTCAGGTAAAATCAAATCAACAGACAACATCGATTTCTTCCTCCAGAATTACTCAAAAGAATCATCCTACAAGTTAGATAATTGGTGAAAAAGACAAATGTGTACAAACCAGGAGGAGGATAATCAAAGACTAAGCAATCACATATAGCCTTCATATCCATGGTGGAACTCAAGAAATTCAATGAGGCCAGTAAAGATGTAAATTGGTTAAAATCAATCAATGAGGAACTGGACTAGATTGGAAAGAATGACACATGGGAACTCGTTCCAAGGCCAACAGATAAAAATGTAATAGGATCAAAATGGGTCTACAAAAATAAGATGAATGAGCAAGGAAATATTGTAAGAAATAAGGCTAGATTGGTCTACAAAGGATATGCTCAAATAGAAGGACTAGACTTTGATGAAACATTTGTGCCTGTAGTAAGATTAAAAGCTATTAGAATGTTTCTTGCCTATGCTTGTCATAAGGAGTTTAAAGTTTATCAAATGGATGTCAAATCAACTTTTCTAAATGGAGATCTAAAAGAAGAAGTTTATATGGAACAACCAAAAGGTTTCCAACTGTCAGATAACCCTGACTTTGTCTGCAAGCTAAAGAAAGCCTTATATAAGTTAAAACAAGCTCCTCATGCCTGGTATCACAGACTAGATACATATCTACAAAATAAAGGATTCAATAGAGGAACCATTGACAACAATTTATATATCAAAAGAGAGGGTAATGATTTGATCATTGTCTTGGTCTACGTAGATGACATCATATTCAGTAGTAATAATGCCTCAATGCTACAATGGTTTTCTTCTGCCATGCAGTCTGAGTTTGGAATGTCTATGATAGGGGAACTGTCATTTTTTTTTGGGTCTGCAAATTACTCAGAGGTCTGAAGGAATATTTCTCTCTCAAGAAAAATATCTAAGGGAAATGTTGAAAAGGTTTCAAATGGAAGATTATAAACCTATGAGCACACCTATGGTCACTGTATGTAAGTTAAGAAATAATGATGACTCACCTGATGTTCATCAGAGTTCATATAGGTCTATGATAGTCAGCTTGTTGTACATAATAGCATATCATCCAGACATAATGCATGATGTTGGAATCGTAGGAAGGTATCAAGCCGCACCTAAACAGAGTCATTTGTTAGCTGTCAGAAGAATATTCAGATGCTTGAAAGGAACAATGGACTATGGCCTATGGTATCCTAGGAATCAAAAAATTTCAACTATCAGTCTATTCATATGTTGACTGGGCTAACTATGTGGATGAAAGGAAAAGCACGAGTGGAGGTGCGTTCTTCTTAGGAGATTCTCCAGTAGCGTCGTTGAGCAAGAAGCAAGGTTCCATTTCCTTATCAACTACATAAGTTGAATACATTCCAGCTGCCACTTGATGTACCCAAGTATAGTGTATGCTTCAGACATGTGGAGACTTGGGGATAAATTATACTACACCGATTCAAATCCATTGTGATAATACTAGTGCAATTAGTGTATCAAAGAATCCTGTCTTCCACTCCAAGACCAAGCATATACCCATCAAGTATCACTTCTTGAGGGAACGGGTAACCAACTTTGTGGTTTCTTTGCATTATATTCCATCCAAAGATCGTATTGTTGATATCTTCATTAAACCGCTTGCACAAGCTTAGTTTGAGTATTTACACCAGAAGTTGGGCATGACCCCACTATCAATCTAAGAGAGTCCATCCTATCAGGGGGAGTATGTGTTGGTTGAATATATGATACCTCCATAAAAGTACTGCAACAACTCAGGGGGAGCACGCTTTTTCTTTGACATTGATGTCAAAGGGGGAGAAAAAGTGTGGATGCATGGATGCTAGAGTTAGAGCTCTAAGAAGAATAGTGTAGCCATTCAGGGTTGCCATCAATGCCAAAGGGGGATATTGTTGGCATGTTTACAAGTATAAGTGTGCTTGTCATTGATGGCAAGATCAATAGTGCAACATCGATGGCACAAGAACGAAAATGAAGACACAAAAGAGAAAGCTCAAAAGAGATAGCGCCTTGCGCTTTCCAGAAGTGAAGCCGAGGACCAAGAGAAGGACTCGTAAGACAAGCAAAGGTCACACAACCTTTGACACTTAGAAATTATTCCAATTCAAAAGGATTCGTAAGCTTAGGAGGAAGATCAACAGAGATCGTTGGATCACCCATCCCAAATTCTCAATGGCTGTCAGATCATAGTCCAAACAGGAGGAGCACGCAGAGAAGGAGAACAAATATTAAGTGTTAGATCTGAGCGCGATGACCGATCGTCGTTGGATCCAGAAGAATGTTCACGGTCGTTAAGTGCAAGGTGAATCGGGCTTACAAAGTCCCAAAATCAAGGGGACCGTCCATCGTCAAAGAGGATACGTGGTAACAGATGAGCAGTTTGCAGATATCGCGAAACGTGAAATTCTGGGGACCGTTCGATCCGGAGGACACGTGGTGAAACATCATCATTTCGCTGACTGGAAAGTCAAAGGAAGGAAGTCCTCTAACCTTCCAACTCGCGAAACAAGAAATCGCGATATGATTTGAACCATTGGATCGAGGACTAATTTGGGTCGTCAGATCTAGGAGGTGAATGTGGTAGACCACACCAGCAAGGAAAGGTGGCAGACTACGTCAGCTAGGACATGTGGCACAATCATACAAGGACAAGTGTTAAGATGACTGGACATTTCAAGTACATCAATATTAGGAATCTAAGTGACATGTGGCAGCTGCTCGGCTCATGACATGTCATCGAGTGACGCAAGAGTTACATCACTCCAGGAGTTTTGCTTCAAGAGTTTTACCATCAACACTCCCCCAAAGTCCCGAAGACTGAAGTCTCGAAGCAGAGGATATCCGTCGGATCACCAAGAAACCTCAACCATTGATCTGATATGAATCCATTTTAGATTTTCGAATATCGATAATTCTAGAGGAAGGAGTTGTGGGAACTCGCGATGTGGAAGGTCGCGAAATGATCTTGGCCGTTAGAGCCAGAGGACACGTGGCGAACGATCGAAATTTCGCTGACTCACAAATCAGGAAAGTCAAAGGCAGCTCGCAGCAGGATTTCGCGATATGTGAAATCATGAAGCGCCTCTATTGCTTGACCCTTGGTCACAGTTGGAGGTCACATCGACGAAGGATTAAGGGAGGAGATAGCACGTTGTTGGGCACCACATCGGAGATCACCAAAATTGTATAGTGCCTTCTGAATAGGCGTTTGGTCACCGCCAGTGGTCACATGAAGGTAGGAGCTTGCAAGGTGCTAGGCTCCATTTTGGATACCGGGAGTTGAAGGAGTCAAGGAGACTCACGACAGAATCCCCGAAACACAAAGTTGTGAAGCATCTTTTGATTAGGCCTGTGATCACAACCAGTGGTCACTTGGAGAGGCATCTTGCGCCTGGTGCCAGTTCACATGGGGATAGTTCACGATGAACCGTTGATCTCTGGTTTCTCCTTCCAGCGAGATCTCAACCACTCAAAGTATCCAACAGCCAAAGAAGCCATACTTGACTGGTTGTAACTGCCAGAATGAAGTGATGGCGTATGAGAGAGAATTAGAGGAGCTGTAGCATGATTGCCAGAGAAGCTGAAGAGTCTCAAGGCATCTGCCAGTGGAATGAAGACTGATCATGGAGACGATTGACAGATGCAAGAGCATCGAAGTCTGTAACTACAACAGAGAAGATGAACTCGACTGTGACAAAGAAGATGAAGAGCCTTAACTAGCAGAGAGGCTAAGGAAACTGAGTATAATGGCCATGGATGAAGAACAGACTCAACGTAACCACCAAAGGGGATGATGAGTTGCATGGAGGATATGGCAGAGGGATTGGTATGATAAATACACGTAGAATAGAGAAGAGGAGGTCGCTTCTGTTGAGAGTAATTTCACACAAGAAATAACATGTTGTGGGCAGCAGCCAAAATGCACAGAAGAGGCGTAGTGCATAGAAAAAATATGGGTATTTGAGAGAGGAAGAGGAAACTGGTGTGCACTTGCAGAAATAAAGCAAAAGAACAAAAATCTCAAAGAAGAATCCGAGCAGGAAGATACTGAGGCTGGTAGAGAAGAGCAGTGTATCAGAACAATGATGAGACTGGTAAGCCATTGATGAACATTGTATCACTGTAATAAGTTTCAGTAGCAAATATTTATAATCAGGGTAGTAGGGAGGTGTTAGGGAGGATTGGTGTCCTCAGAGTTTCAAGTGAGTGCTTGAACACATGGAGTTGTAGCTTCCATCTGGTTGCAGCCAGAAAAACCAGGGTGTCAGGGTGGTGCAAGGGAGAACTATTGTTCTCTGTTATACAAGTTGGTGCCTGTGTGACTGGAAGTTGGTGCTTCCATCCAGTTGGTGTTGGAACACTCAGGGAGTTGGTTCTTCCTTCTAGTGGGTTCTAGAGAAACCAGAGAGTTGGTGCTCTCGGCAAGTTGCAGCTTGCAAGACATAGGTGGTAGCCTCGCAATAAGTTGGAGCTCATCAGTATGATAATGTAAAAAATGTAAATATTACTTATCATATCAAGAAGAAGATGTTTTTACCCTTTATTGGTTTCCTCGGGAAATCTCTGTCTCTGTATATTTCATTTGTGTGATTGATGTTTAACATTCTATTGCTTATTTCCCATCATCATGGTGATTGTCGTTATGTGTTTAGTAAAGAGTTTAAAATGGGAAAAATTGTTTAAGCACAATAAAAACTAATTCACCCCCCCCCGCCCCCCTTCTCAGTTTTCCAACACTACTCTCTCACTAACCTGATGGTTGCTTTCCCACCAAGTCATTTGAAAAAAGATTCATATTAATAAATATCTTCATGCCCAATCCCACCACCACCCTACCCAAAAATTTGTTGTTCTTAAAATTTCTATTTCTATATCCATTCAAATTCCTTTCCCCTAACACCTAAACAAAGAGAGATCCCTCCTCACTAACTCCCTCCAAGATAATGTCTATTCAATTTCTCAAGTCAACAAATACTTTCATTATATCGTCCATATGAATAGAAAGAATCCTCTCCTCGCTTCTCCTCCTTGAGGCCATTTCCCTTACATTCACATAATCACCAATCATGTTTCCAAGATCCTAGCCAAAAATGATATCAAAACTCTTTTCAAATCTCACAAAACCCTAAAAGAATTATTCAAAAGCATCAAAGATAAATATAACCCTCTGTTTTCTTAAGGTATTTACCATATTCCTTATTCATGTGGAAAATCCTACCTTAGCCAAATCAGTAGATCTATCCATACTTTCTAAAACAAATATTGGTGTTATCTTTCATACTTTCCCAACTAAATCTACTATGGTTGAGCATTCCTATAACATCAAACACCTTATTTTATCTAATCACATCAAAATATTAGCACAAACTCCCTACTACTCCTCATGAATCATTTGGTAATCCCTAGAAATAAAAAAACATTCTAACGACATTTATTGAAAACATGGTTACAAACTCAACCAATCTTGCAAACCCATTATCCATCATCTTTATCATTAAACCCTCATTCCTTACCTCTCCCCACCCCATTCTTCCATCCTATCCAAATTTTATCAAATATTCTCATCTCCCATTAGTTATTCCTTCCTTTTAAATTCACATTGTATCTCCCATTTACATTCACCTTGTATCTCCCATTAGAACCCACTATAACCTCTTTGACAAAGCCATTCAACAATTGTTTTCTTTGATCACCTCTTTCGATAAATTTCATCAATGATTTCTCAGGATTTAATTTGTCACCTTTCTTTTTCATCATACAATTCTTGTTATTATTTCTTTCTCAAAGTCTACATTTTATCTATTATTATATACTTATTGATTCAACTGGCATGAAATATTCATTGTTATGTATTTACCATATTAGATAATGTTAATTACAATTAAATAATTTTCTTATTTTTTATCTTTACCTCAAACCTATCACTTCCTCTTTTGTATCATTTTATTTATTTAGTTATCTATTTATTCATGCATCCTAGCTTCGACCCTAATCAATAATTATAGCTTAATCGTGGTTATTTTTACTTAATGTATTTTAATAATTTAATATAAATTTATCACATTATTATTATTATTATTTTAGTTAAGATATAAAAATTTAACAATTTGTTTTTTTTAACTATACTTCTTCCTTATTTTTTTACCCAATTTTCTTAGCAAAATATTTTATTATCAATTTTTAACAATAAACTCCTTCCAAATCTATTTAATATATTTAAAGGCTCATTTTTTTTTATTTCTTAAAAGCTTCGTTTGGATTTTTTGCTGATGTGTGAAGTGTCCACTTGAAATGTTGGGAATTTTTTTAAACTCTAACATAGTTCATATCCAAAATTTCTACTATACTTACTTTTAATTATTAGAAAATAATATAGTGCATGAATTAAAAAAATATCTAGTCTAAATTCACTTAAATATGAGTTAATTAAATTTGAGAAGTTGTCAACACATTGTTTAGCAACTAAGATAAAAACAAATCTCTAGTTAAAATTATGCAGTCAATTTCATAAATAAAGCTAACTAGAAAATGGCCACAAAAAATAACTTTTATACTCAATTGTGTAGGATTAGAGCTACAGACATAGTGCAAACTACATGGGTGGTCAAGACTATTAGTCACATAGTTGATGACATGTGTGTCTATGAGAACTAAATCTCTTTCACTGTGTAAAAAAAATTCTGGGAATGAAAAAAAAAAATTAAATTTAAACATTTATGACCTCAGAGCTATAATATCTTGTTTTTGACCCTTTGTATGTTTTGTTATTTAAATGACCCCATTTCTAAATGATGTAAATATCTTGTATGAATTCTTAGCAAAAATCTCAAAGCCAATACCACATTGGTGAATGTCTAGTCATGTATTTTCGATAAATATGCTTTCAAAATACCATGAGAAAGACTTATCATGGTATTCTCAATATATGTAAATAATATTTTGAAAATTAACATAAAGTTCCAAGGCTAGTTGCTAAAAACATGAAAATAGATATGAATCCATTATAAAGAAAGAGGATATGAATATTCTTAATTTTCTTTTTTTTCTAAATCTCATAACCTTTATCATTTCACCATGTGCTTTATTAAAATCCAAGACCATAAATAATTAAATGTAAGTGATGGTTAGTAAGGAATTACACCTTCCATAATTATAAATACATGAAGTTTAAGTATAATTTATAAAAAATGTAACGTACTCCATTCATGTAGGAATTCAAACCACATGAAAATTCGATCAATCCATTTCTTATGCACCCTCTTCATGAAAATTTGAAGAGACTTGTTCATTTGTTAAAATCAACTCTCATGCATTCTATCCTATCATCCATAACTTCATTTTCTCATGCATTACCATGAAACACTCCTAACCTTTCACATGGGAGAGACTATAATTCGAACCTATAAATTACCAAGGGGATATAAGGAAGATAAGTAAGGTTGCAAAGGCATATGGAGGATATGTTGATTGAAAACCATTCTCATTGCTTGTAAATTGTTTTTATTACTTGTAAAAAATTTTTATTGAGTTTTCAAGAACTAAGATATGATTTTGTTGAAGACATGACTTTGTTGAGTTGATTTTAAAGAAAGACAACAGATTGGACTTCTTCTACACACTTTGAGAACAATAAACATAAAAAAAGTTATCAATTTAATGATAATTTTTTATAGTTTTTTTTTTTAGAAGTTGCATTTCGTGGCTATTTTTAATCCCATTTTAAAAAATAGTGTGACTGGTAGCACCCCTTTTTTATAGGATAGATAAAGTTGTGACTTGCTTGAAATCATTGCCTTGACAACCAATATCATTGCAGAAAATTAACACTCAAATTGAAAAGTGATGCTACCGGTAGCATCCTTTTTTATTTTTGGATTTAAAACTACAACTTAATTGAAATAATGGCCTCAATCACTCACTGGTACTATCATGAAGAAAAAACTTCTAATTGGATTGTAAATCGAAAAGTAATATTTTATTTTATTTTTTAAATTTACATTAAAAACAAATTGAAAAACAAAACTCCACATACATGTTTTTTTTATTTAGAGCATATAAAACACATTTATTTATTTTATTTAATTTTTTTTTAAAAGCATGTTTATAAAGAAAAAAAAAAAATTAATAAAAAACCCCATTTTAAAATGAAAATTCACCCTTTAAAATGAAAATACACACTTTTTATATGAAAATCACTTTTTTTTTTTTCCTAAATGAAAAAAAAAAACTTTTTTTATTAAAAAATTAATTTTTTTTAAAAGGTTTTAAAATCAAATAAAATTTTAAAAAATAACCAAAATAAAGCATAATTTTTTTTAATTATTTATAAAAAATTATTAAATAAAAATTGAAAAACAAAATTAAAATATAAATTAAAAAAAAATAAAAATAAAACAAACTTAAAAACAAATTTTAAAATAGAAAACATTAAAAATAAAATTTCAAATTTTCAAAATGAAAATTTAAAAAGCACAAACAAACAAACAATAAATAAATAAAAACGAAAATAGAAAAATATTAATTAAAAAAATCAAACCTTAAACAAATAAAAACTAAAAATATAAAAAATTAAAAAAAAAAACATATGCATAAAGAACACATGAAAAAAAAAAAGTGTGGAGGGGTGGGAAATGGGGGACGGCAATGTTGGGCTTCGACCCTCCCCCATGTGTATGGTTTATATTTGTGAAGTCACTGAAGTTGTGTTTGCAACAACACATGATTTTTGATATTTTACAGGATTGACAGAATTTACATCTTTTTGTCGCTGGCATTAATTCATCTATAAACACTTTTCTGAGTTTATTATGGTTGATTGTGTTAAAGCTTACTTCATTAATTTTTCCTATTTTGATTTTCGATTGTTTTATCTTTAATTCATGACTGCAGCATGAATGAAACATAAAACTTGGCTTGTTGTTTTAATAATTTTCTACCTTAGGTATATCGTTCAACAAACCATTCATATGAAATTGAAATACAAATCTTATAAAATGGTTGTTAGACCCATTTTGTTTGTGTTAATACAATTATTGTTTCAATGGTTTGATAGTTTTCGATTTGTGAAGAGCCTTTGATATTTTTGATAGTCTTGTCACGAATTCAATGGTCATACCAATAGTTATACAAGTGAATACACACCTGTTGTCGCGCCTTCACCTCACCTTGTTGGCCTAACATATTAATGAGCCATTCATTACACGGATAGGGTTTAGTTACTCTGTATGTTTGGCTCTCATCAAAAGGGATGGTACGGATTACAATCAAACCCCTGGTTTTCACTCCCACTATCTGAGTGATGATAACACACAAGCTATGTTATTTTTTGTGTCTCCATTCTCCATTCGGATTTGTCCCTATTGCTCCCACGATCCAAACCTAAAACTATCCAGAGTAATTCCTATTGCATTCTGGTTACATTTGTCATGGCGCCTACTGTTTGCTTGGAGCCGAATGGATGTCAGGCTTTACTTTCTCATGACGATGCGATTGAGGATCTAAAAAGCCATGGCTGGGATGTTTTCCTGGAGAAATTTGAGGGTTACAATCTTCATGTGGCTAAATATTTCACGCAAACCTTCGATGGTTGTAGAGGTAAAATTGGGGACACACAGTTAGAATTGACTGAGGAGTTTGTGAGCAAAGCAATAGGTCTTCCATCAAAGGGTGAAAAATGGTTCAAAAACACCTGAATTGAAGAAGTCTCGTGGAGTCTGTTTATGACATCCCGAAAGATCAACTGTTGTGTAAAAGGTATTTCTATCTCCCTGGTAAAACCTAGATGGCATATTTTGTTGTTAATTCTCAAGCAATTCGTGACATGCGAAGGTCGATATGGGTTGGTCTTCCTCTACCATATTCTTTACTCATGCATTTCATTGGTTTCGATTTAGATATGTCATTTTACTTGTTGAGAAGTCTTTATAAGATGTCCAAATGATATAAAAGACAGGGTGTTGATTCAAGCTTGTTCCATCATGGATTGGTTAATATATTGTTGATGCATCAATTATCAACCATAGGTGACAGTTGGGAAGTCTTTTTAATTAGAAATGGTTTCGCTCAGGCCGATCTTACAGTAAACCCTCATTTAATAGAAAACCCTAGCTTAGGCAAGGTAGTGGTTAAAGATCAAGTCGATATTTCAATTAGTGAACCAGAGTTCACCGACAAAAACCCTCTAGACGAAGGGACATTGTGTAAGTTCCCACCTACAATTTTTTTCGAGCAAGAGACTGAAGAATTAAAGGAAAATGACCCTCTTGTGTATGTGAAGGATATTGGTGTTAATACTGATGTTAAGAAACACTGTAGAGAAAGGAATCGACAGTGCACATAGTCAAATTTCAAGGGTAAAAAGATCGATCGCTTAATCTCGAGGCAAATAAGGAACATAAAGGATATTCATATGAGCTCAATCGATATGATCGAGATCGATGAGGGTTCGGATCTAGAGATAGAGAATTTCTAGTTCGGGAAGATCCAGAACTGCAGAGTTCCAAGAGGGAAGTTACTAGTCCTATTGAACCTTATGACTTCGTGACAAATTTGCCACCATGCCTTCAATTCAAAGAAGGGTTCTCCGGTATTAGGCATGACTTGAAGAAAACAACATATAAGACTGATGCACCCGTGGTCGACTATGTCCTTCATCGATCCACCACCTCCCCTGTCAACTGTGATGACTGTTACATTTGGGTTGAGCGTTATTTCACTGGCATTCCTATCCTACATGCCCGAATAAAAAAACTTACCACTCAGAATGATTTCTTGAGGCAAGAAAACCTTGATCTCAAGGTGCATGCTGAATGGAAGCCTAAATGCATCAAGAAATCCAGAAACATAGTTATCAAGAATGCGACCAGTGTCAAGGCGATAATAAATTCTGAACTACCCGACCCCTCTTTAGTTAACTTTTAATTGTAAATAATTTGATTTTCTTTTTCGTTTTATCTTTGTTATCTAATTCAAAATAATCGATTTGAATTTTGATTTGATTTACTAAAATTAAGAATGGCTACATAATCTTTGATTCTGTGACCAAGTCTCTTTTTTACAAAAATTAGTAATTAGTTATGATTAATTGTTTTTCTAATTTATTAAAATTGTTTTGTTTTTTTTAGGAAATTGGAGGTGTTGTTGTTGATTACTGGGAGGAACTATCTTTCAATTATACACAAGTGATTAGTAGTTTCTTTTTCTTCATGTTTAATAGAAACTTTGATCTATTTTTTATGAAACCAACTCTGTTATAAGTGGTTTCGAAACCCACTATTTTGGTAATTTACTTTATGTTGGGAGATCCATCTCTATCATATGAGATATGAGTATTTGGATCCCATGATACTTTAAATACTATTCATTATGTTAGTGAAAGGCATCTTTTCTTGGAACAGATTATGGACTTGTAATTCTCAGAACTGAATGGACAAGTGATTCACATTGCGTCTTTAGACCTGGGTGACACTGTTCCATTTATGTTTTGTTTTTTATTATGGAAGATTGATATGTTATGCAACTTTAGTCTCATTAGCATGCGATGTTTCATTTTATTCAGTAGTTTAATTTTTTGTCTATAACTTGTTGTTTCATATATTATCTATGTGATCGTCATTTCAACTTCAATGTCATAGTTTATGCTTGATGTTTAGTTGATGTATCTAATGAATGTTTCACATTGAAATTTATTTTACTGTAATCATTCATAATCACAAGATCATCGGATATACATTTTTGTTACTCTACCTTATATCGAAATTGTCAATAAACACTTTGAGCTTATTCAAGAGATGTTAGTACAAGTGTGTCGTGGATTTCTCTCACAGAAAAGATAGTTGGAGGTCTGGATCGCATAGAGACATAGACACAGTATGAAACTAATCTCAGGTTAGCTTTATTCGCATTCAATTTCTGTTATCAATTTGTTTATTAGCAAAACATGACAATTTAAATTGGCTGTGACCATTACTCTAACCTTGTTCCGGATTATGTTTTATTAGCATTTTTTTTAAGTTCTTAGATTTTAGATTATAAAATAGAAAATATAAAAATATGTGCTTTCTTTATCTACTTTCGAAAACAATCACCAAACATTGATTTCGCAAGGCATTCACCAAAAAATTGCAATTTGTAAATACTCTGTTTATAATCACATATTTATATTTCTGGAAACACTTGTAAATAGTTAGATTAAAGTATATTGTATCATAGTTTTAGAAGTTTATTTATTTTCTTTGTTTTAGGATGCTAGTTGGCTAACGGAACCATTAAACCCGTCAGAATAGATTACACCAAATGGCTTGGGTTAATTAGACAACCCCGAGCCGAATCTATTCTTCTAGTTGACGATGTGTCACTTATGCCCGTCACAAATGGTGCTAGAAGGAGGGCCTGAATTCAATTGATGGAACGTGGAGGTCGCAAGACTCCTCCCCCCCACACTCGCTTCCCTGTCGCAACAAGTATTTTCTCAGACAACAACGTTACATTTGAAACAACAACTACCTCAAACAATAACCTTGAGTTTCCTGTTGAACTAGTGACACTGGTTCCTCAAGGGGCTGAAGTCCAAGAAATTGTTTGTTAGTCACTTATAAGAACGCATAGTGTCTTAGCCCGTATTAGAAAACCAAGTAGGCCACTTAATCAACCCCTTGATTTCTTGGATATCCGAGAACAACTGCAAGGCACTGGTTTGCTCCCAAACCCGTTAGTTGAAAATACTACCAATCCTATTGAAACGCCTATCCTTGGAGTTGGGGGATCTGGTATTCCACCTTCCCCACCTGATTCATATCCATCCTCTTTAGGAAGAGAGTATTCAGACGAAGGAAGTTCCTCATCAGGATCATCACAGCCTTCGACACCACTAAGCCCATGGAAAATAAAAAAACTCCTGCCAAAACTTGGCTCGTTCAAGATGTCGTGGTTGTATCCGGACCTCAACACCCACTACTAAAACATCTAGATAAATGGTTACCCAAATTTGATCCAGATTCTAAACAATCCACTGAAGATCACATCAAAAAATTTATGTTGGCCATTAGACTCCAGAGTGTTGAACACGAGGATGTAGTATGCAGATTATTTCCTTATACTTTTGAGGGAAATGCCTCCACATGGTATTTCGCTCAACAACCCCAAACCATTGTTTCTTGGGACAAGTTCGAAACTTGTTTCTTGGAAAAATTCGGGGATGATAAATCTCTTAAAGTCTTGGTTATGGAAATTTCCAACTTAAAATTGAATCCTAAGGAAAAAGTGAAATGTTTTAACCAAATATTTCTTATGTTAAAAAATAAAATCCCTGCAGATTCAATGCCCGCTGAAAGTCTAATTATCGCATATTACACTAACGCTCTGCATAATAACATTGCAATTTGGGTCAAAAGGTCTAAAAAGAACACATTGTTAGAAGCCTTTGAAGAGGATATCCAAATTGAAAAGGATATATTAAGCTTAAAAGACAATCTCAATAGTGAAGCTAAAACAACTTGATCCTCTAAAAAGAAAATAGAAATCCTTACTAGGCCTCCTCAAGCTAAAAATCAACCAGAAATTTTAGACTTAGAAAGCTTGCAGAAAGCTTTCCAAAAAATGTCCAACTAGGTCGTTGACTTAAAGAGATCAGTCGAGGAGGCATCCACAAGAAAAGGAAGTTTTAAACCTCCTTTCAGAAAACCTTTTCCTCCCAACCGGTCAAACCCGACCACTAAAGCTCTAAATTTCGAAAGCTTGTAGTACGCTTTGCAAACCATCTTAGAAGCACATGATAATTCTTCTTTTGTCCCTCTTGAAAGTTCTGAAGATGTAGTTGAGGAAGAAGTGTTGGAAGAGGAGGAATCATCTCCCAATATCTTCGGTCACTTCTCGGACATTTTCTTCCAAGCAAATTTTGAAATTGTTCACCCCTACAACACAAGAAGCAAAACGCAAAACAAACCTTCTTTTGAAGTGAGTAATAATGTGTTTCCAAAACAGTCAAAGCAAGCTGAAATTAAACAAAGTTTAGCAGCCCCTGTTTTAGAATACGATTTAATTGAAGATCTTAAAAAACTGAGGGCTAATATTTTTGTTTTTGAGCTGCTAAAATTCCCCCCTTATTTTGCAGAAAATGATTCAAAGTTTCACTGAAAACAGTAAAAACAACGATCCTAGCAGCAAGAAAACTGTAGAAATTGGTTCAAAAATGACCAAAAAGATCCCAACTAAAAGAACATCTGAACTTCCAAATAAAAGGGATTTATCTAGAAAAAATGTAGCAAATGTAGATAAAACTGTTTTAGGGACATCAACTAAAAATAAACAGAATTCTGATGTAAACACTCGGAAAAATGTCACGCCTTTTTTGTTAACCTTTGAAATTTTCAATAGAAATGTACATAATTGTATGGTTGATTCCGGTTCATCGTAAAACGTGATGCCTCTATCTGTTTGTCAAAAAATTAATGCATAAGTTAAACCTTCTGATCTCAAAATCATTCATCTTGATCGAACAAACATTACAGTAATTGGTGAGCTTAAGAATGCTCTGGTTAGATTATCTTCCAATCCTAAGGTTCACCAGATAATTGACATTATTGTTGTGGATATACCTAAAGTTTATGGTTTGTTTTTTAGCAGGGACTAGTCCAAACAACTGCATGGTTACTTTTCCATAGATTGGTCTCATTTGTGGCTTCTTGAAAATTGACAACCCAACAAGATCAAGATAAATAGAGAATGTTATATGAAGCACACCGTAACAAATCTAAATGATGCAAATGAGCCTTTCATTGCATATGCTAATTCATTTGAAATGGAGGGAATGAATACCTTCTTTGGTAATTTCATGACCGAAATTTCTCCTATTACTGGTCCCAGACAACAATAAGAATTTATAACATGTACTCGGGCATCAAGTTTGTCAAGTATGCCAAACACTGCTGACGAAACCCAAATCTGGTCATTGTACTTTGATGGATCCAAATCCAAAGAAGGAGTAGGTGCAGGTCGTGTACTCATTGATCTTGCATGTAATAATACTTTTATTGCTTGCAGGTTAGAGTTTGAATGCACGAATAACACTGTCGAGTACGAAGCACTTCTACAAGGGCTCAGGAAAGCTTTAGATATGGACGTGCATAATTTGATGGTATTTGGTGATTTAGAAATCGTGGTTAGGCAGGTAAGAAAATCCATACATTTCTTATCACCACATATGAAAAGATACCAAATTGAGGTATGGAGTTTAATGAAAAAAAATTCATCATTTAATATAAATTCCATTCCTAGACTAAGTAATTCAAAGGTTGATTTATTGGCTAATGTCGCTTCTAAATTATTTCCCGTAGAAGGTCTTTCTCCTTATGCGTTTTCGATTGAATTGTTGTTCAGGCAGTCGATCCCGGATAACATCACCAATTGGAGAGTGTTCGAAGATGACCAGCAGATCATCAACTTCTTGCATATGGAAGACACCTTCCAAGGTGCAGTCATTGATGAAGGCAGTCACAATGAGAACCTCTGAAACTTCATGGTAATATTAGATCCTAGATCTCCTGAATCGACATCTGATCTTGTAAAATCTATCCCCAGATTTGTTGTAAGACTAAAGAAGTTTTATGACTTGCATGATAAATTTAGAGGGGCAGTTAATTGTAAAATGAACACTTCTTCTTTGATTTATGAATCGGTTAATTTAGGAACAAAGGACAATCCTCAAAATATTAATCTAGGAACGAGATGCTCCGAACAAGAATGTTCTGCTTTCATAAAATTGTTTAAATAATTTAAAGATGTTTTTTCTTGGACCTATGATGACTTGAAAAAATTTGACCCTAACATCATACAACATGTCATCCCCATGAAACCCCAGACTCAGCCTTTTCAACAAAAATTGAGGAAGATGCACCCTAAATTAGAATCCACTGTTAAAAAATAACTGAATAAATTACTAACTACAAAGATAATTTTCCAGGTAAGGCACACTCAGTGGGTGTCTAATCTAGTTCCTGTAAGGAAGAAAAGTGGTGAAATTCGACTCTGTGCCGATTTGCGAAACATAAACTGAGAATCTGATAAAGATAACTACCCCGTCCCTCTAATGGAACAAATTTTACAACATGTGTCTGGTTCCAAGAGACTATATTTGCTAGATGTCTTTTTGGGATACAACTAGGTCCTCATGTCTCCCTTAGATCAACTTAAAACCACCTTTCGCACCCCATGGGGCACTTATGCCTACAGGAAAATGCCTTTTGGATTGATAAACGTCAGTGCCAGTTTTCAGAGAGAAATCGATATTGATTTCTATGGCCTCATAAACCGGTCGTGGTTTATCTTGATGATGTTACCGTCTTCTCTAAAAACAAGGAAGATCACTTGTCTCACCTCGGGGTTGTCCTGCAACGATATCACAAGTTCGGTATATCTCTCAACCCTAAGAAATCAGTCTTTGCGGTAGAGCAAGGTAAACTTCTTGGGTTTATAGAGTCTAAGGATGAAATGATTATTGACCCTGAAAGAACCCAAGCTATTGCTAAAATCTCCCCTCCCTCTTCCAAAAAATCCATGTAGTCCTTTTTGGGCAAGATTAACTTCATCAAAAGATTTGTCCCAAGTTTCTCCAAAATGGTAAGACCATTACATATTTTAACTAAAAAGGATGTTCTATACCATTGGGGACCACAAGAAAGTCAAGATTTTGACTCCATTAGAAAAACAATAGTAGAAGCTCCTTCCTTGATGAGCCCCGATTTTTCTCAAGATTTCACTCTTTACACTTTTGTGTCTGACCGATCTTATGTTGTTGTGTTAACGCAGAAAAACGTTGAAAGCAATGATATACCTATTGCCTTCATGAGCTCAGCCTTCAAAGGAGCATAGCTTAACTACCCAGCAGTAGATCAACATGTATATGTTGTTTTTAAAGCAGTGAAACACTTTTGGTCATACCTTCTAAAATCTAGAACCAAGGTTATTGTTCCTAACCCAACGGTAAGAAACCTATTAATACAAAAATAACTTGGTGAGAAAAGGGAAAATTGGATGACGTCGTTACAAGAATATGAGCTCGAAATAACCCTTGCACAGATTGTTAGAGGTCAAGGCCTCTGTAAACTAGTGGCTGATCCAGTTAAAGAACAGGAAAGTCAAATCAACATCTTAACTATAAATCAACATAATGAAAGACAAATCAGTTGTGCACAAGTTTCTACCAACTCTTGGTATGAGAACATTAAATTTTATTTGATACATGGTTACGCTCCTTATTTTCTTGATCCTAAAAACAGAAGAGCACTCACGTTAAAATCTGCATCTTTCCAGTTAATTAATGACGTATTATTTCGAAACAAATTTGATGGTGTTCTTATGCGTTGTTTAGAAAGGGAAGAAGCGGAGAAAGTGCTATCTGAACTTCATGCAGGTGAAGCCGGTGGTCACTTCGGTGGAGACACCACTTCTCACAAAGTGTTAAGAGCTGGGTACTACTGGTTCACTTTGTTTAAAGATGCTCATGCACTGTGTAGTAAATGCATAATCTGCCAGAAGGCTACAGGACGGGTGAAAAAGGTAGCATTCCCTTTGCAACATGTCATTCTATATTCCCCTTTCCAACAATGGGGTCTTGACATCATAGGAACGATTAATCCTTCTTCTTCACAACAACACAAGTATATCATTACAACAATGGATTATTTTACCAGATGGTTCGAAGCTATACCTTTGAAAGTGGTAAACAAACATCAGGTAGTATATTTCCTTAACTCTCATATCGTCACTCGATTTGACATTCCTGAATGTTTGGTCTTTGATAACGCCTCCTATTTTTCATCCCTCGATATGAACACTTTTTCTTTGGAAAAGGGGATTAAAATGAGATGTCATGTCAGCTACTACCCTCAAGGAAATGGTTTAGCAGTATCAACAATTTTGTTTTTAATCAAGATCATTAAGAGGACAGTTTCAAAGAATCATAAGAACTGACACAATGCACTGTATAATGCACTTTGGGATGATAGGGTGACACCAAAAGCCTCTGTTGGTAATTCCCCCTTTTTCTCGTCTATGGAAGAGAAACAATTCTCCCTCCACATGTTCTACTGCCTTCTCTGCAATTATCATAGAAAGTTCAAGAAGAGGAGTGCCCTCCCCTAGAAAGCCAAATTAATGCATTGTTAAAATTGGAGGAAGTAAGGGCAAAAGCAAAACAGAAACTGGATCAACATCAACAAATTATAAAAATATGGTTTGATTCAAATTCTTCTTCAGATAAGAATTTCAATGTCGAAGATTTGGTTCTCAAGTGGGACAAAGCTCATGAGGGAAAGGGGAAACACACCAAGTTCGAGAATCTGTGGTTGGGATCATTTGTAATTTCTGAAAAATTAGGACCCATCTCTTTCCGCCTGCAAAATTTGGAGGGACAGCCAGACACTTTCCTAGTGAATGGCTAGGCTCTCAAAAGGTATTTGACCTAATGATTCCAGATCCATCTCTTTGTACATATTTTTTTTGTTTTTTTTATTTTTTTTGGTTCTTTTCATTTTGCTTGTTTTTTATTTGTTTCTGAATAATTATATCTTTGTCACCATTTCATTTTTGGAAGGGAAATAAGAATTTTATCCAAAAGAAACAACTAATGACTTTTCAAAGTGTCGATGTTGAAAATGCTAAAACTCAGATCAACAAAAGAAAATTCTTGCTCAAAACAATGTTGTTCGTTTCTTTTCAAAATCTTGAGAGGATACAATTATCATTAATAAGACTCTTAACGTTCTCCCTGCTTTTTAAGAAAACAAATCAATTATACCTTCCTATCCTTGAGATGTTTTCTTAACAGAAATCTAAGTGTTCAGATCATGGTAAATATCATTAAATGAGAAGATGAATTATATAAGATCAATTTTTGTTTTCAAATCTGATATTTTCAGCATCACCACGCTCTCTTGAATATCATAAAAAAAATTGTAAATTCGTAAACAAATTATAGAGATTTGAAAGCGCTGCAAGGTGTGGGAAGTGTCTGTAAACCTATCGAGACACTGAACAGGTCTGTTGGCAGCGAAGAAATGTCGGGTTTAAGAAAATTATCAGGTATGTCCTTTTGGAATTGATCAAAAGTAAAGATGTTATTTATCATGGATGGATGACTCTTGGACAATATAGAGGTGTTAGAGTGGGTTAAATGACATACTTGTCAACACTATGGACGCCTGCTAATAGCAGTAGCCCTGTCAACACTATGGACGTCTGCTGGCAGCAGTAGCCCTGTCAATAGTATCGAAGGTGGTTACTTAAAACATTGTTTCGCTCGTAATCTAGATTTGATATTAGATTAAATTTTTGACAGAAATACATCTGATGTTGGACTATGCTTTTTCCTGAGTTTTGATCTAAATGCTTGATTTATTGTAAATTGTTTCTCAAATCTTCATTTTTCTTATTCATCCTAACATGAAATTTTGGTGATGCAGAGATAACTACTTCGCCCAGTACGTCGCCATTGTTGGCAACAACACATTATTTTTGATAGTGTACACGATTGAAAGAATTTTTATCTTTCTGTAGCTGCCATCAACCTGTCTATTAACACTTTTCTGAGTTTATTATGACTAATTGGGTTAAAGCCTACTTCATTAATTTTTACTATTTTGATTTTCGATTGTTTTATCTTTAATTCATGACTATAAGAATGAATTAAACATAAAACTTGGCTTGTTGTTTTAATATTTTTCTTCCTTAGGTATATCGTTCAACAAACCATTCATATGAAATTGAAATAAAAATCTTATAAAATGGTTGTTAGACCCATTTTTTGTGTTAATACGATTATTGTTTCAATTGCTTGCTAGTTTTCAATTTGTGAAGAGCCTTTGATATTTTTTATAGTCCTGTCATGAATTCAATGGTCGTACAAATAGTCATACAAGTGAATACACACCTGTTGTACTCACGTCCTCACCTCACCTTGTTGGCTTAACATATTAATGATCCATTCATTACACACATAGGGTTTCGGTACTCTGTATGTTTGGATCTCATCACAAAGGATGGTAAGGATTACAATCAAACCCCTGGTTTTCACTCCCACTATTTGACTGACGATAACACACGGGCTATGTTATTTTTTGTGTCTCCATTCTCCATTCAGACTTGTCCCTGCTGCTCCCACGTTTCAAACCTAAAACTATCTAGAGTAATTCCTCTTGCATTTTGGTTACATTTGTCATGGCGCCTGTCATTCGCTTGGAGCTGAATGGATTCCAGGATTTAGTTTCTCACGATGATGTGATTGAGGATCTAAAAAGCCATGGTTGGGATGTTTTCCTGAAGAAATTTGAGGGTTACAATCTCCATGTGGCTAAAGATTTCATGCAAACCTTTGATGGTTGCAGAGCTAAAATTGGGGACACACAGTTAGAATTGACCGAGGAGTTTGTGAGCAAAGCAATAGGTCTTCCATCAAAGGGTGAAAAATGGTTCAAAAACACCTGAATTGAAGGAGTCTCGTGGAGTCTGTTTATGAGATCTTGAAAGATCAACTGTTGTGTAAAAGGTATTTCTATCTCCCTAGTAAAACCTAGATGGAATAGTTTTTTGTTAATTCTCAAGCAATTCATGACACACAAAGGTCGATATGTATTGGTCTTCCTCTACCATATCCATTTACTCATGCATTTCATTGGTTTCAATTTAGATATGCAATTTTACTTGTTTATAAGTCTCTATAAGATTTCCAAACGATATAAAAGACAAGGTGTTGATTCAATCTTGTTCCATCATGAATTGGTTAAGATATTGTTGATGCATCATTTATCAACCATAGGTGACAGTTGGGAATTCTTTTTAATAAGAAATGGTTTCGCTCAGGCCAATCTTATAGTAAAACCTCGTTTAGCAGAAAACCCTAGCTTAGGCAAGTTGGTGGTTAAATATCAGGTTGATATTTCAATTAGTGAACCAGAGTTCACCGACAAAAATCCTCTAGATGAAGGGATGCTGTGTAAGTTCCCACCTGCAATTTTTCCCGAGAAAGAGACTGAAGAATTAAAGGAAAATGACCCTCTTTTGTATGTGAACGATACTGGTGTTAATACTGATGTTAATAAATGATGTAGAGAAAGGAATCAATAGTGCACAGAGTCAAATTTCAAGGGTAAAAAGATCGGTCGCTTAATCTCAAGGAAACTAAGGAACCGAAAGGATCCTCATCTAAGCTCGATCGATCAGATTGAGATCGATGAGGGTTAAGATCCAGAGATAGAGGATTTTCTATTTTGGGAAGATCGAGAACTGCAGGGTTCCAAGAGGGAAGTTACTGGTCCTACTGAACCTTATGTCTTCATGACAAATTTTCCACTATGCCTTCAAGTCAAAGAAGGGTTCTCTGGTATTAGGCATGGCTTGAAGAAAACAACATATAAGACTGATGCACCCATGGTCGACTATGTCCTTCATCGATTCACCACCTCCCCTGTCCACTATGATGACTATTACATTTGGGTTGAGCGTTATTTCACTAAAATTCCTATCCTACAAGCCCGAATCAAAACTCTTACCACTCAAAATGATTTCTTGAGGCAAGAAAACCTTGATCTCAAGGTGCATGCAGAACAGAAGCCTAAACAAATCAAGAAATCCATAAACATAGTTATCAAGAATGCAACCAATGTCAAGGCGATAATAAATTCTGAACTACCCGACCCCTCTTTTGTTAAGTTTTAATGGTAAATAATTTGATTTTCTTTTTCTTTTTATCTCTGTTATCTAATTCAAAATAAATCGATTTGAATTTTGATTTGATTTACTAAAATTAAGACTGGCTACATAATCTTCGATTCTGTAGCCAAGTCTCTTTTTTACAAAAAATAGTAATTAGTTATGATTAATTGTTTTTCTAATTTATTAAAATTGTTTTATTTTTTTTTAGGAAATTGGAGATGTTGTTGCTAATTACTGGGAGGAACTGTCTTTCAATTATTTTTTCTTCATGTTTTATAGAAACTTTGATCTATTTTTTATGAAACCAACTCTGTTATAAGTGGTTTCCAAACCCACTATTTTGGTAATTTTACTTTATGTTGGGAGACCCATCTCTATCCTGTGAGATATGAGTATCTCGATCCCATGATACTTTAAATATTATTCACTATGTTAGTGAAAGACATCTTTTCTTGGAACAAATTATGGACATGTAAGTCTCAGAACTGAATGGACAAGTGATTCACATTGCGTCTTTAGACCTGGGTGACACTGTTCCATTTATGTTTTTCTTTTTATTATGGAAGATTGATATGTTATGCAACTTTAGTCTCATTAGCATGCGATGTTTCATTTTATTCAGTAGTTTAATTTTTTGTCTATAACTTGTTGTTTCATATATTATCTATGTGATCGTCATTTCAACTTCAATGTCATAGTTTGTGCTTGATGTTTAGTTTATGTATCCAATGAATGTTTCACATTGAAATTTCTTTTACTCTAATCATTCATAATCCCAAGATCAATGGATCTACATTTTTGTTACTCTGTCTTATATCCAAACTGTCAATAAACACCTTGAGTTTATTCAAGAGATGTTAGTACAAGTTGTCATGGATTTCTCTCATAGACAAGATAGCTAGAGGTTTGGATCACACAGAGACATAGACACAGTATGAAATTAATCTCAGGTTAGCTTTATTTGCATTCAATTTATGTTATTAGTTTGTTTATTAGAAAAATAGGATAGTTTAAATTGGATGTGACCATTACTCTATCCTTGTTTCAAATTATATTTTATTATCATTTTTTTAAGTTCCTAGATTTTATATTATAAAATATAAAATATAAAAATATGTGCTTTCTTTATCTACTTTCAAAAACAATCACCAAACATTGATTTCACAAGGCATTCACCCAAAACTTGCAATTTGTAAATACTCTGTTTATAATCACATATTTATATTTCTGGAAACACTTGTAAATAATTAGAATAAAGTATAGTGTATCATAGTTTTAGTTTTAGAGTAGTTTATTTATTTTCTTTGTTTTAGGACCCTAGTTGCCTAACGGAGCCATTAAACCCGTCAAAATAGATTACACCAAACGAATTGGGTTAATTAGACAACCCTAGTCCGGATCTATTCTTCCAGTTGACGGTGTGTCACTTACGCCTGTCAACAAGTTGGTCCACATATGCATAAACAATATAGGAAAAAAATGCGTGGAGGGGTGGGAAATGGGGGAGGGTAATGTTGAGCATCGCCCCTCCCCCCATGTGTATGGTTTATATTTGTGAAGTCACTAAAGTTGGTCCCCGTTGTATAAACGGGTATCAAAGCCTAGATAAGATCCTATCTTTCATATGCGGTTGTCGTCGGCCTTCAATTCACATGATATTAATACTATTGAGGACAACACAAGTTGAAGTGTTCTAGCTTTAGGATCCAATGAAAAATCCATTTCAGTTTTTTATTGTAAACATCTCTCTTGATTAATAAAGACTATCTCATTATGAGTTCTCTATGTGTTATGAGTTGAAGTGAAATGAAGTGAAGTATGCTAGGTGGAAGAAGTGAAGTTGGATATGTTGTTGAGCATTAGTCTTTAAGACAATGGTGTAGTCGTTGAAGCCAAGAAGGTGTGGAGTGTTGTTGAAGTATCTTTCTGCAAGTTTCATCTATTTTCCTTATGTTATTTTGTATCTTTCCTAATTACGTAAAATTCAGTTGAAGACAATGATAAATATCATGGCATACTCAGGATTTGGATTGAGTCACTCATTTGATTTATAAAGAAATTTAAGAGAAAAAAAAGTCTTGGATAAAGAATTTATTAGGATCTAAAAGTTATGATGCATTATATAATTCCAGAGTAGTTGCCCAAGAATTTGAATAGAATCCCAATTGGTCTCTCCCTGATATCAGTCTAGAAAAGATATATGATCTTCCCATGTTCATATTTTGTACTTCGAAAATAATCAAATATGTACCTACAAATGTTCCTACTGCATTAATATAATTTTTCTACCAGATCTCTCTCTTACAAAAAGAAGATATTGAATGAGATTTGGAACAAGGTTATCAATATGTACACCTTGGTCTTATCCAGTTTGGTATTAACCCATTGGTTAGACCTGGAATAGATGTGGCATCTCTTTGTTGTGTTGTTGATTCAAGACACACAAACTTTCAAAACATATTAATTGGTGGTTTTCAAGAACCATTGCACAATGGTCCAGTTTGGTATTATTTCCTTCCTTGTTTCTAGGTTTCCCTCACTGATCCACACATTCTTGATTTCCTTTGAGCCTCTATACATTTTTTTGGTTTTAATATGTCACCCTGATCTGAGATCATCCAATTACATACAACTATCTTCCTGCATTTTATCTCAACCACTCTATCGACCCTCAATCCTAAGCTCACAACTCGCACCATGCGAGAAAGTGTGGTGGTAGGCTTTGGAAATGCCACTTTGATTACTTTGGGAATCACTAAACTCAATATCCCTAAAGAGTGGAATGCAAAATACACATGTATTCAATAGAAATGCATTCGTCCTGCAAAACCACAACAACTCATGATTTGTAATCCAATTCATGGCTTTGTATTAAGATTAGGAAGATCACAAAGTGTCAGGATAAACACTATAAGTAGTCCACTAAAAATATAATAAGATCTAGGACTAGTAAAAGTTTGAGACCTAGATTCACAAAGTTGGATGATCATATCTCCAACCACAAGAGAAAACATTCATTCTACAAATTTTGTGAAGCCACCTCATCTGCCACATCCTGAGTTCCTTCTAATTTGGGATCTTTTGAAAAATATAGAGGCAGACAACTATCTCCATGTTCATAAAAAAAACATTTGGGACAACATTTTGATTCCCAATCCTATCTCTAGATAATAACACCTAGGGAAATAAAAAGGCTTAGATATGATCTCCCTAAAGAAAAGGAAGCCTCTAGTAAATCTGGTTAACTACCAAAAGGATCACTTGTACCAGGTAGTTATTCCCCAAAACATAAAGAAGGAAGTATAATAGTTGATATGGACTTCATACAATATAGAAAGGGAAATGAAGAATGTTCACAATATGTAGTTAGACTCCAAAACTATTCTAACTATCAGTATGTTTGCACTGCACAAAATATATATGACATGGCCTAGGGTATCTTGCAAACAAAGGGTCATATATTGAGAATGAATGTAAGCTTATATAGTGTGGAAATAAACTAATCCTCTCAATCAAAAGAGCTACAAGAAATTAATAAAGAACTAGATATTATCATAGAGGTCATCATTTATCTCTAAACTAGCTTGCATAAAGAAGAAAAATATTCTTCTCCTCCCCTATCTTTGGAAGAAGTTGAAAGATAAACTTTATTCTTCTTTAGGCCCGAGGATAAATCAAAACCTTTAGAAAGTAAACATTTTATTCTGAAAGGAATTAACAGGAATGAGTCAAAAATACCAAAGATAGAAAGTGGTGTAAAATTAGCACATGAAAAATTTCAGATGGTCAAAGCTCAACTAATTGAAATAAAAATGGTTAAACAAGAACAACCAAAAGGATCTAGAGTCAAGCATGGAGATGTACCAAGAGGTACATAATAAGATGCTCATCCTTTTCACAGTGCATGGGAGAAATGGTGTAATGTCAAATATGGAGGGAATAGGAAGGTTCCCTATGACCCTGCCAACTATGAAGATCATTCTAGTTTCATCCATCAAAACATAGACCCAACTCCCATCACAAATATAAAGAGTAAATAAAAAATTGAGATTATGATGGTATTCCAAAGATGGTCTTCGTGGGATAAAACACAAAAATTCATTGTCAAGAGCAAAGTCACATGGGGTGAACTAGCCCTCAGACCAACATGGGGTTTCACAGCTAACCTGGAGTTATGGTGGAACAGAGTAAATCTAGATGACAAATTGCATTTGATTGAATCAGAAAAAAACTGTTGAAGAATTAAATAAAGCAATAGTTCATGAATTCTACGGAAATGGTAAAATAGACACCCATATTTACTCTAATTTATTCATGAACCATAAATTGTGCAATATAAAAATTATCCCTAAATTTTAATACACAATTCAAGACCTTCTTTATAAATCCCATGACCATGTTAATCCTGCATTTCTTAAAAAATACCTATCGTTCATGCCAGGGTAGAATACTAAATTTGGTAAGAGAAAGTATGATAGACTAACAAGTCGACATTGAAGACCTTTCTCTAGTAGGATTACAAGAAAATATAGTTACAACTTTGTAGAAAGAATGCATGTGCAAGAAAACTACGAAGTCTCTTAAAAAAAATAGGATTTGATAAATCTCTCTATGACATATACGCAGAGACTTACTATTTTGGATTTGGTAAATAAAATCATGGAAAAGACCATAAATGTGAAAAAATGCAGTAATAGGTCATTTAAACCTCAATATAAGTTCAATAAATCCTGAACATTCCATAAAACTTAGAAAATTCCTAGAAAAACATTTTTTAAGAAAAAACAGTGTCCCACCAAGAAAACAAATTGCTACATTTTCCATAAGCTTGGCCACTGGGCTAATCAATGTCCTCTGCAAGGAAAGACCAAGTTCCAAAATAAACTCATGGAAATATTTACACATGCTTATGATCCAGAAGAATTGGAATTGGTTTCCACTCAAGGTGAATACCTTTCGGTCACAGATGAATCAATTTCTAATTATGATAATATTCCTCATTCAAATACTCTTTCCCTTGTTTCTGATTCAAATTATTATATAGATGAAGTAGATTTTCTTTCTATAGCTGAAATAAAAATGTATGGTGGAGACCTCTCTCCTCTTGATTTGCAAGCTCAAATTTCTACTCTCCAAAGTCGTCTCCAAACACTTACTCCTGGTGATTTTTTCTTAATTCAAAAGCTAGAGAGAATATCTATCACCTCACGCAACCCAAAATGGTAAATATTTCCAATTAATATCAAACCGATAAATACTTTTAACAATCACATTCATCTCTCCCTATTGCTCCATCTTCATCTTTTAAATCCAAGCCTTTCACAAAACAAAGAACATTTGAGGAACTAGGTTTCCTACACCAAAGGAAATCATTCGCCAATAAACATCCAATCCTTGTCATAGATGATTTCTCAGATGAAGAAAAATAACACCAGTCATTTCTAAAGATCTCTTAGAAAGACAGATTAACGACAAAGAAGAAATGATCAAAGAAAAGAAAAACCTTATTCAAGAAATCCTTAACTTAGTCAAGAAAGATAAAGATGAACTTAAAGAATTGAAAAGATAGCTAGAGATGGTGCAAGAAGAAGTATTAAACCAAGAACTAGATGAACTATTTAGTTCTCATCCCCAGAAGACAATGATAGAACAAGAAGCAAATGCTTTAATTCCAGAGAACTAGTCTGTTTTTTCATTATTCCCTGAATGTGAAGGTCTGAGTGACATGCTAGTGATCACAGTTGACATTAAGGTATCAGGATATAACTAGTACTCTCTATATGCTCAATTAGACACTAGTTCCATGATCTTCTGTGTTAAATATGGCATGATTCCTGAATATTACTGGCAACCCATTTAGATGTATTTCACAGTTGTAAATAGAACAAAAATTCCTATAAATGATTTTTCTCTAGATTTTTCTCTATACATAAATGTAGTCAAAACTGTTGTAAATATGTTTGCCTTTGATAGAGGTGCAGATATCCTTCCTGGACAGGATTATGTGAATAAATATCTTTCCATGAAAATTGGCCTCCATGATGTAAGCTTTACGGTCCAAGGAAATATAGTAAGCATTCCAATCAAAGAAACTTATGAGAATAAGATTGGGAATGATATGACTACTAATGAAATTGATGTCTCAGTCGAAAAAATGGAAAAGATTAAGAATATAGATAAATATGCTCAATTACATGGATTAAAGATAGTCCATAATATTAAAGAAAAGATTGAACATGATTGCACTTTTGACTGTCTAGATGCATTCTATATGAGGGAATAATACTTTGTAGAAATTACCTACTATGAGAGTTATATAGATAAGACACAGAAAGAATCAACCAATCACATGTCTCCAATAGAGCATGTCTCCAACATAGCTTGAGTACTACAAAACAAAGATTGCAGAACTAATAAAAAGAATGATCATAGAACCCAGCTATAGTCCTTGGGTCTGTTTGGAATTCTATGTCAATAAACATTCTAAAATAAAAAGAGGAAAACTCAGAATGGTTATAAATTAAAGATCCCTCAATAAATATTTTATTCCCATTAGATATGCACTTCCTTCCAAATGTCCTTTCTGAAAAAATTGGGAGCAGTAATGTCTTCAACAAATTTGATTTGAAAAGTGGATTATGGCAGATTGGTATCACTCCCAAAGATCGCTTTAAAACAAAATTTGTGGTACATCATGGCCACTACCAGTGGTGACTCATGCCATTTGGGTTGAAAAATGCTCCATCAGAATTCTAGAAAAGGATGGAGCATATATTTAATTATCTTGATTTTGTTATTGTATATATTGATGATTTACTTGTATTTTTCATAGACACAAACCAACATGAGAAACACTTGGAAAAGATCCATGAAAGACTATATAAACATGGCATTGCATTAAGTAAATACAAGATGGAATTTTCCAAGACCAGGATATAATATCTTGGTTTGATTCTATCTCAAGTAATAATAGAGCTACATGAACATCACCTCAAGCAATTATCTGAATTCCCTGACAATATTCTTGATAAAATATAGCTACAAAGGTTCCTTAGTAGCCTTAATTATATAATGAATTTCTATGAAAACTAAGATAAGGATGTAAAGTGACCGTAGAATAGATTAAGAAAATAAGTATCTTTGAATGAGAACATGATGAAAGTTGTACAAATCATCAAGTGAAAAATCCATAATCTTGCAAGTCTACAACTTCCTGATATCAACTTGTCGTTTATTCTTGAAATTGATACTTTAGATGAAGTTTGGGAAAGTGTATTTCTATAAAAACACACTAAAAGAGAAAAAGTGTGTATGTATAGTTATGGTTGTTTCAAAGGTGCAAAATCAAAGTATCCCTCTTCACATAAGGATATTTTGGTAGTAAAAAATGGAATCAAGTGATTCAAACTCTTCCTCAAAAAAATTATTTTTACTATAAGAACATATCTCAAGAACATGAAGGGGATATTGTCAAACAAAAGAATACTAGATCAAGGGAATAATAGAGTTTTAGGGTGGATTTTGTGGCTAGATGGTTATGAATTTGAAATAGAGTACAAACTAGGAACACAAAATTGCCTTGCAGATCTCTTGATAAGAGAAGCTAGAAATTACAAGAAAGAACTTCAAAAAAAGTAGAGAAATAAAAAAATTCTACCAACTATAAGTCTCATCCATCCATCCAACACAACCTCCAAATCCATCTCCTGAAGGGTTCCATTAGGTTTTAGTTTGCAAGGACTACAAAGTTTGTTTTTGTCTAGAGTGTGTGTCTAGGTATGTTGAGTCAAGTCCTTGTTTAGAGTGTATTTTTTACAAATAGATCAATGGGTATAATAAAAGTGAGTATAATGTGTGGTATTTTAGTAATTCTCCCAATATATATAAGGGATCTATATATTTTGAACCTTTCATAGGTCAAAGTTATATTGTGTTGTATGAAACATGGTTTTGGTATAGGGATTTCTACAATAACATGTTATATATAAAAAAAAATGTAGGTTGTGTATGGTTTATATTTGAATGTATCACAATCCACTAAGAGTATTGGAGTGGATGGTTCTACATAATTATGTATAATTATTTTCCAAGAGATGAGGACTTCAACAAAGTCAATCCCAAATATTTCATCCTACAACTTATATTTGAAATTGAAGAAGCTGCAAAATCGAAAGCCCAGTTTTGTTTTGGCATTTCATATAAAGGTAGTAAGTTGCAACTTAAATACCATAGGCCACCAGATCCATCATGTTACCAAGTTAAGAGTAAATTTTTAGGTTATTCCTATAATCTTGAAAATGAACAAGTTCCATCCATGATGGGTCACCTTTCTATAGATGTTTCAACATTCTCCCTCTAATGGATTCTACAAGTGGATCACCTAATTCTTTGGTGAGATACTATACATCATCTCTAAATGATTAATGGGAAGCATAGTGGGCCTCTCATGATAACTATATTGCAATGTCTAACTAGTCAACAATGGTGTAATTCATATTTTTTCGGTTCACGATACAAATTTCCACTGTGTATGTCACGTGAATAACTTACACGTGAATAAATATTTCTGTGGGATTCTTATGAATTATCCACATTGTTTCTTGTTAGGAATATTTCCCTTTTCATATATAAAATATTGATGGGTTCCCTCATGTCTGCTGGAATTTCACGGGACAAGATAACAATTGTTGTCCCAACTGCCCCATATTCTTTAAAAGGACATATGAATATTTTTTCAGTGTGGTTTCTTTTGACTAGAACTAGTAGGTTGTTGGTAACCGATTACCTTTTCCTTTTGCTATAACAAGAAGGTCTAGTTTCTCATTTGAGGCACCAGGTTCGAGAGAGAGAAGTGTCTATAATAGTTTATTGAGTTTGTATTGCAAAGTATGCTCTAGATATTTCACTCTCAAAGTGATCATGATCTATCAGAAAAGTCCATCTATTGAAAATAATAGACTCTATAAAATCTAAAGTATGCTCTCTGCCTCGCTGCACATACTATGATCTTCACTGATCATAAAATGATTCTTTAAAGTTTTAAGTTGAAGTCAAATTTAAAGTCACCCCCCATTGTAGAAGATGATATTAGATCCTAGATAAGACCATATCTTCCATTTGTGGTTGTGTTCGGTCTTTGGTTCACATGATATTAAGATTATTGAGCACAAAATAGCTCAAAGTGGTTTGGCTTTAGGATCTAATGCAAAACATGGTTCTATTTTCTATTGTAAATATCTCTCTTGATTAATAAAGATTATCTCATTTTGAGTTCTCTATGTGTTATGAGTTGAGCCTCATATTCAATGAGTATAGTAAGTGAGAAGTGATAGTTAGGAGGGACAAGTGAAGTTTGAATCTGTTGTCGAGAATTAGTCTATGAGACATTGGTGCAGTTGTTGAAGCCAAGAAGGCGTGGAGTGTTGTTAAAGTCTATATCTGCAAGTTTAATATATTTTCCTTATGTTATTTTATATCTTTCCTAATTACGTAAAATTCAGTTGAAGACAATAGTAAATATCATTGCATACTCGGGACATGGATCGAGTAAATCATTTTATTTATTAAAGGATGTTAAAAGAAAAAAACAATCTTGGATAAAGAATTTATTAGGATCTAAAAAATTTGATGCATTATATAATACTAGAGTAGTCTCCAAATAATTTGAACCACATCCCAATTGGTCTCTCCCTAGTATCAGTCCAAATATATATATATATATGATCTTCCCATGTTCATATTTTTTGCTTCGAAATTAATCAAATATGTGTCTACAAATGTTCCTATTGCATTAATAGAACATGTCTACCAGATCTCTCTCTTACAAAAAGAACATTTTGAATGGGCTTTGGAATAAGGTTATAAATATGTACACCTTGGTCTTATCCAGTTTGGGATTAACCCATTGGTTAGACCTTGACTAGATGAGTCATCTCGTTGTTGTGTTGTTGATTCAAGACACACAAACTTTTAGAATGCATTAATTGGTGGTTTTCAAGCACCATTGCATAATGGTCCATTTAGGTATTTTTTCCTTCCTCATTTCCAAGTTTCCCTCATTGTTCCACACATTCTTGATTTCCTTCAAGCCCGTATGCAATTTTCTAGTTTTAATATGCCACCCCGATCTGAGATCGCATAGATACATACACCTATATGCCTACATTTTTCCTCAACCACTCTACTGACCCTCAACCCTATGCTCACAATATGTGCCATGTGAGGAATCATGGTGGTAAGCCATGGAAATGCCACTTTGATTATTTTGGGATTCTTTGAACTCAATATCTCTTAGGAGTGGAATGCAAAATACGAATGTATTCAACAAAAATATCTTCCTCCTACATAACAGCCACAACAAATCATGATTTTTGATACAAATCATGGCCTTATATTAAGGTTAGGAAGATCTCAAAGTGTCAGGATAGACACTACAAGTTCTACTAAATATATAATCAAATATAGGCCCTATACAAGTTTGATACCTAGATTCATAGAGCTGGATGATCATATCTCCAACCACAAGAGCATACATTCATTCCACAAATTCTATGAAGCCACCTCATCTACCACATCCCAAGTTCGTTATGATTTGGTATCCTTTGAAAAATAAAGAGACATACTGTTGTTCCTGAGTCTGTACTAAGGCTTAAAGTACAGTGTCAATGCATCCGAAAATATGATAATAGTTGGTAGAGGTTTTCGCTAACCTTGGTGTGGGAAGCTAATGAAGATTTCTGCGTTCACGTTGTCTTGCTTCCAACTGTTCCTGGGTTACAATGTCTTGTTCAATGGCCATCCATGAACGTT
>ML791308.1:197185-209728 GCA_009831015.1 Picea engelmannii
CACACATTATTGGGTATCTTATTGAGGTGTATCTTGTATCATTTGGTACATGTTTGAGGCTTCTTGGTTAAGGTGTTTTTTTGAAGATATTGGTACAAGTTGAGGTTGCATAAAATTGAGGGTTTGATGCATGGTTTAAGTGAGGGTTCACTATAATTGGTTTATGGATGTTTGTATATGTATGGCACATGATTAGAGAGACACAGTTGTACAATATTTGAGCTATACACGTGTGACAATGGGTATGAGATCTGTGTGATCAGATCTGATTGGTTGATAATCTTATTGTGACAAGTTGTTGATACACTTTGTGATAGGTTGTGGGTACTCTTTTATGTGACAGGTTTTATAGTGATAGGTTTCACAGGGATAGATTTATAGTGATAGAGAGACAATGGCAGTATCAATGATTATGGCACTTATATTTGAAGGCGGTAGGACACGACGAGTGTTATAACTCAAAATGTGACTACTATGCATTGCTAATGTTGGTCTACTCATTCACACATCTGCCAACCCTTTTTGCTATATTTATTCTCAAAAAAAAAATTGTATAGAATATGTGCCCTGATGCATAGGCAGAGAACATACACACGCTAGTTGCATGCCTAAAATATTGTGTACATATTCTAGCTTCATAACTAAAAGCTCACGTGTACTCTAAAAATTTGCAAAAAAATATAAATTCTATGCTTTTCAGTGGAGTTTACGGGCTATCTTAGGTTTTTCAACCATTTAACCTCTTGTAGCCCTTATGACAACCGAATAACCATCATTTTCTCATATAAAAAGAGCCCTAGGGGGTCATTTTGAAAAATAGGAAAGAGAAGCAAGAGAACTCTGTCAAATTTTCTCCCTTGTGTTCCAAGCCTTCTTGCATTTTGTTCTGAGTTTCATCCTCAACATTCCCTTCCATCCATCCTCATAAAATCCATCATTTTCCCTCATATTTCTATGTTGGTTGTGAGGATATCATATTGGTAATAGTGAACTTGGAGACAAAGTAGAGGAACCCATGCGAGGTTCATGGAGCGGTGCCAGCAAAACTCAGATTGTAACTTCCAATTTTGTTATTAATAAAAGGGGAAAACTTCTTGTCCCAGATATTTATGTCTATGTCTATGTGTTTGTGTTTATGAATGTTTTCATTAATAATCAAACCTATAGATAATATTGATTATTAATAATATGATGTCATAGTTTGTTCTGTACCGTTGTTTCAGACCAACTTTGGGAGGAGGCCTACAATATTGGAGCGAACAACCACCAGAAGGGATCGACAACAGACGTAAGGACTTAAGGTACACATTTTGATCTTCTTTCTCTTCCCTTAATTATCGTAAGGTTTTTTTTGGATTGGGTAGAATAGAATATTTTATGTCTTTTAAGGCATCAAGGCTTTGCCTAGTCACTATACCTAGATTAGGGGGGATTTCCCCATAGCAGAGAGTTAGAAGAAGAAGAAGTATACATCGAGTGTCTAGAAGGATTTCAATTGTTAGACAAGGAAAATTATGTTTGTAGGTTGAATAAGGCACTATATGGTCTCAAAACATCCCCCATAACATGATATTCAAGACTGGACAAATACTTACAACAACAAGGGTTCAGGAAAGGAAATGCAAACAACAATCTCTACATAAAGGTAAATCTAGATAATATCTTGATAATTGAAGTTTATGTTGATGACATTATTTTTGGAAGTGATGATGACAGGATGAGTCAAAAAATTTCCAAAGACATGCAAAATGAGTTCAATATGTCACTACTTGGAGAGATATCTTTCTTTTTGGGTCTCCAGATATGTCAAAGAAACAAAAGTATTTTCATCTCTCATACCAAGTATATTAGAGAAATGCTAAAGAAATTTGGAATAGAAGAATGTAAAACAATCATTACTCCTATGTAGGACAATTTCAAGCTAAGTAAGGATGATGATTTTAAGGATGCAGACCAAAGATAATACAGATCTATGATTGATAGTTTTCTCTATGTGAAAACTTCTAGAGCAGATGTGATGCAGGAAGTTGGACAAGTTACAAGGTTTCAAGCAGGACCAAAGGAATCACATGTTATGGTAGTAAAGAGGATATTCAAATATCTCAAAGATACAAAATAATTTGGATTATGGTATCCAAAGGCAAATGATCTATCTCTAGTTGCCTACACATATGCAGATTGGGCAGGTAGCATTGATGATAGAAGAAGTACATGTGGAGTAGCTTTCTACTTGGGTGAGTGTATGGTATCATGGTTAAGCAAGAAACAAGTGTCAGTATCAATGTCTTCAACATAAGTAGAGTATATTTCAACAACAACAAGTTGTACTCAGGTTCTATGGATGAAACAAACTTTGATGGATATACAGGTTGAATATGATGAGCCCATTCCAATATTTTGAGATAACACTTGTGCCATAAATATATCAAAGAATACAATGATGCACTCCAAGAAGAAACACATTCTGATCAATTTTCACCTTCTATAGGAACACATTGCAAAGAAGAACATCAGGGTCGAGTATGTTGGGAAAAACGAGCAGATTGCAAATATCTTCACCAAACCGCTTCTAATGGAAGAATTTGAGTATCTTCGACAGAAAATTGGAGTATTTTATGCCCCACAATGATTTTTGAATGATTTTCATATATTTCATGGATTTACACAAGAAAGCACCATTGAAGAGAAACATGATAGTACAGACAAGGGGAGAATCCCAAAGTATAGGTTAGACAGGGGGAGCAACCCCAAAGGACAGTTCAGACAAGGGGAACATGCCCAAAGAGAATATTCCATTTTTCATTGATGTAAAAGGGGGAGAGAGAGTGATCAGAGGCATGGTAATAGGGGGGGTGATGGTCAGAAGGGGAGCATTAAAATAATTATTGTTATTCAATCAGTGTTGCATGAGAGCATTGTGCATCGAACTATTGCCATCAATTTCAAATGGGGAGATTGTTGTTAGATTCGGTTGGTTTTCATTGATGTCAACCCTTGAAGCAAGTTCGGTAGAAAATTTCGGTAGCCCCAGAGGTGTGGTTGAGGAATACAAAGTTGATTAAGGAATATGGACATAAATGACAATGCAATTGCAGGTAAGATTATCACGGATGGATAGTACACATTGTGCCATTTCTGGTGATATGTGGTACACCACATGGTTCCTCACGATTAGGGATATATGGCCTTGTGAAGTTGGAGGACCCTCAAGAATAATATAAAAGCCCCTAGAAGGTGAAAAAGAAGTCAATTATTCTAGAAGCTCCTAGAAAGTCATTAAGAAGTTTGCTAGTCAAAGTGGTTGCAACAAGAAGATATTTTTGGGTAAAGTTGTTGAAACAAGAAAGTAATTAAAAATAAATCAGTTGCAACAAGAAATTGTGAGTTTACTAATTATGGGTAAATTAGTTGCAACAAGAAAGTGGGTTAGCCTTAGAAGAAGGAAGATGGGAAAAAAAGTCACAATATGGACCCTAAAGGAAGGCACTTGAAAAGTATAAATAAGAGATCAATTGACTCTCATTAGCACCTATTGAGCACATTGAATATCTATCTTGTGAAAGGTTATTGAAGGTACTCATTGAAATATCTAAGGTAGCGCAAATATGAGGAAATGAAGGAAGAGAAACGAAAAAGTTTTGTGATTGCAGAGGAGAGTGGGAAAATATGAGAAAACCCTAGTTAGGATCATCCCTGCAGGTCAAACAATAAGTGTCACAGAAGGCATCCATACGAGTTTCCTATAGCCTGTCACGCGAGGACCTGCGAGACAACCAACTTCGTCACATGGGGCACTACCATATATGAAGGATGAGAGGTGTTTTAGGTTGCAAAAGTTGAAGAGAGGCTACAGGAAAGTATGACAATGTCGAGGTATAACAGAGTTCTCTATAGAAGTAAAAGGTATCTTATATTCTTGTTTTAAGTTTTTTTTTGGTGATTGGTTGAGGTATGGTCATGGGAAATTGAACATTTTCCCTTGAGGTACCATTGGTTGTATGGTACATTATGTATGAGACAGATCTATAGAGGCACATTGTTGGTACACTTGTTGTTTGTAGTTGGCACACATTATTGGGTATATTGTTGAGGTGTATCTTGTATCATTTGGTACATGTTTGAGGCTTCTTGGTTAAGGTGTGTTTCTTAATATATTGGTACAAGTTGAGGTTGCATAACAGTGAATTTTTTATGCATGGTTGATGTGAGGGTTCACTATACTTGGTTTAAGGATGTTTGTATATGTATGGCACATGATTAGAGCGACATAGTTGTACATGATTTGAGTTATACACTTGTGACAGTGGGTATGAGATCTAGGTGATCAGATCTAATGGATTGATAATATTATTGTGATAGGTTGCTGATATAGGTTGTGACAGGTTGTTGATATAGGTTGTGATAGGTTGTGGGTATAGGTTTATGTGACAAGTTTTACAATGATAGGTTTTGCAGGGACAAATTGTCAATGAAAAAGAGATAGTGGCAGTATCAATGATTGTGGCACTTATATTTTAGGGCAGTAGTATGAGGAAAGGAAAGGGGGTTGTAGGCTCCTTCTGGTTGGTGCCGAAAAACTAAGGGAGTTGTAGCTTCCTTCAGGTTGGAGCGTGAGAAACTAGGGGGTTGTAGCCTCCTTCGAGTTGTAGCTGAAAAACAAGGAAGTTAGTGCTTCCTATGAATGTATTTATTTTGACATATAATAAAACCATTTCATGGTTTTCTCCTGCATTGGGTTTCCACGTAAAAAAATTGTACTGTGTACTTGTGTGGTTGCTCATTTTTCACTATTTATTTATACTACTAATGATGTTTTGAATGTTATTGATGAAATGATATTAAAGTTAAAGACTATATATTGTGGTTAAAAGTAATAAAAGTGCTCATACTAATTCACCCCCTCCTCTCAGTATTCCAACATGAAGGATGTTGAGCATCAAGGTTTATTGCTTTTTACAATGAACAAATAGTGTGTGAATTAGTAGGAATTTGGAACAAGTTTTGAAGGATTTATGAAGTCAAAATTTTAAAGAAGAGCCAAGCGATCTGGATCCAAATTCATGAGCAATAGTTTTTTGGATATGTGGTAAAACCCTAGGGTGTATGCTTTGTATAAATAACAATGCTCAAATCCAAGTCAGTTAAGCATGGAAGTGATTGTGGATCCTTTGAAGAGAAGCTTTGAGGTTTTGAGGTCTGAGGATGAGAGGAATATAACATAATCATCTAAGGGTGGATGGGAGGTTCAAGGTAAAAGGAAATCCAGAAATAAAGCAGATTGTGAATTGAAGGAATATGTTTTGACAACAGAGACATGGAAATAGTCTTATCGAAGTGAAAGCCTAAGGGAAAGAGAATATTTGACATTATTGATAGATTGAGGAGATTAGTGTCTCCAATAGGTTGGTGCACACATATTATTGAGTTGGTTCTCAACTAATGGGATTGGTGTCTCAAGGAGGTTGGTGCCTGAAAATATAGTAGTTGTAGGTTACTGCCTATAGACAATGTTGTTTTGGTTCTCAACTAAGGGGATCAGTGTCTCTTGCAGGCTGGTGCCTAAAATCGATGTAACAATAGGTTGGTGGCTACATGATTATATAAAAGAATTATTTTTTGGTTTTCTCCCATTTGGGTTTCCACGTTAAATCTTAGTGTATTGTGGATTTTATGGTTGTGTTTTAATATTTAACTATTATAGTTGGTAAAGAAACACATTGATAAATCTTTTAAGAAAATAAAAATTGTTTTATACTGATTCATCCCCCTCTCAGTATAAATAGGTGTGCCAACAATTGGTATCAAAGTGGGCTCCTTCAGAAATAGTCGAACCATGGGGAAGTGAATCACTGCAACACAAATGGTTAAAAAGGAAGGGTTTTCCACAAACAAAGCTCCATTATTTGATGGATCAAATCATGTCTTCTGGAGCATAAGAATAAAAAACTATTTGATGGCACTTGGGTTTGACATTTGGACTAAAGTTTAGAATGGTTACACATTCCCAACAAATCCACTTGTAGATACAGATGGAAAGAGGCCCATTCATAATAATTCTAGGGCCAAGAATGAAATTATATGTGGTCTGGCAGAACCAATATTTTTCAACGTCATGCATTTTCATTCAACAAAGGAGATGTGGGACAAGTTTTGGATTACTGAGAGGGGGGGGGGGGTGTAAATTAGTAATAAGAAATTATACCACTTTTTAACCACAGTTTATATTCCTTTAAATTATTCAACAATGTTCATCAGTTCATCATCAATATATTATTGTATCATAAACATTAACATCCATCATTGCATAATAAACAATAATAAACACATCCACAAAATACACAATACACCAATATTTACGTGCAAACCCAATGTGGGAAAAAACCATAGAATGTTTTTCTTATATGTAAAGAATTGCATTCAAGGAAGCACCAACTTCCAATTCTTTGGCTCCAACCAGAAGGAGGCTCCAACCCCCTAATTCTCAGACTCCAACATGAAGGAAGATCCAACTCCCTGGTTCTTTGGATCCAACCGAAAGGTGGCTACAACCACCTATCCTTTCCCCATCCAACTACCCTAAATTATAAATTCCAAATGTACACAACCTATCACTATCACTAAATCAATCATTGCCACTGTCACTTTTCCACTTTCAACTTGTACCAACACTTTGTCACAACATGTACCAACCTTCTTCAAATATTTCCTACATATCCGTGACCTGTCTATACCGTAACACGTGGGTATCCGCACCCTTCTTAAGTGAAACGTGTGGATTTCCATGTCTACTCTCACTACAACGCGTAGACTACCACAAACTCACCCAGACTCAATTTCATTGTCTATGCTTCTGTCAAATTGTCACTGTAAAACCTGTCAAGTCAACCTGTACCAAAAACCTATAAAAACATGTATCAAACAATCTATAAAAATAATCTCACCAACCAAACTAGATCCAATCACTAGGACTAATCACCAAAACAACTCTCAACCATATGCACAATATCACCAGGATGTGCATCAAACATAACTACTCATAACAACTCACAACCATCACCCACACATTTCTCTACAAACCATGTACCAATCACAACCAAGTACCAACCTATACCTCAACAAGTGCATCAACCATGAAAAATAACATACTCCAAGCTAACCAACAAAGAGCTTCTAGCAACACATCATACCATCCATAAACTGAGAACCATAAACCCTTACATCAAACCATGTGCCAAAACTTCACCGTTAACTAGCCTTAAACATGTACCACTCATAATCCAATCATATGAAAATACTACTAAAAAATTCCTCTAACAATGCACAAGAAGATATGCCAATAAGATCAAGCTAAATGCACCAACAATGTGCCTCAACAGATCTTCCTCAAGTCATACTCTACAACAAATACCATACATCCAAGAGGGCATAAACCAAACCTCACAAATTCATGCCTCAAGAATGCTCCACAACATCATGAAGATATAACCTCATAAACATATAGACATACCTTTACACTCTATAACTGACCTAATGCTTAAAATATCATACCAACAGACCTACAGCCTCTTCTCAGATCCTACAACCTAGAACAAGTATCCTCCTCCTTTCTCTTTCTACAAATCCGTGCTTTCCCTTTATACAGCTCACAGGTATCCACGCTTTCCTCCACTATGTCCCATGGATTTATGTGTTTCTTTATGCCTGCGACTCGTGGATAACTTATGAAATCTTGTTTCATTCACTTTCTCTGCAGCTACGAAACTTTCTTTCCTTCAAACCTTTGATGACTCAGAGCTATGATTTTTCAGATTTGTCAATGATGCCTGCAAATAATCTTTCACAAAAGATATCCAAAAATGTTCAATAGGTAGGTAGGTGAAAATAGGAGTTCCTTTCTCTTTTATTTATACTTTTGCAAGTGCCTTGCTCTAGAAGTTTCCTTGTAACTATTTTACCCCTTTCTCCATCTTCTAGGGCTAACCCACTTTCTTGTTGCAACTAAATTTCCTTAATTAGTCAACACATAAATCCTTTACACTTCTTATTGCAACCACTTGATTATTTAATTCATTTCTTTTACAACCACTTTGAGTAGGGAATCTTCTTTATGACTTTCTAGAAGCATTTGACTTCTTATTGACCTTCTAGAGGCTTGTAGATTACTCTAAGGGGTTCTAAAAATTCTCAAGGACATATCTCCTTAACCATGAGGAACTATGTGACGTACCACATATCACACAAAATGATATGATGTGTACTATCCATCCATGATAGTCTTACCTACATATTTATTGATCGTCATGCCTTTATACCTGAAACAAACTCGATTCCATTACCCATACCTTTGTGCTACCGAAATTCGCTACCAGACATACTCAAGGGTTGACATCAATCTATAAGGGTTGACATCAATAGGTAAGATCACTCTCCAAGGGTTGAAATCAATGACAACCAACTATCCAAACAATCTATCTAACAACAAGTTACATAACATATATGAAGGGGACAACAAAGTCAAGAAGGAAAAACTACAAACCCATAGAGGAAAATTTGAGACCCTTAAGATGAATGAAGAAGAGAATATTACATATTATTTCCTTCGTGCAGATGATATTGTCAACACCATCAGAGGACTGGGTGAATATGTTAAAGAAACCATTATTGTGCAAAAAGTGCTTAGGACACTTCCCTCAAGATTTAATCCCTAAATCTCTACTATTGAAGAAACAAAGGACTTAGACAATTTGACAGTGGATGAGTTACATGGAATACTCACTGCATATGAAATGAGGATATATAAGATAACAAAGCCATCAAGAAAGGAAGAAATGTTTAAGGAATCAAAGAAGATAAATATAGAATAATACAAGATGAGTGACAACTCATATAGTGAATCAAACACAGAAGAAACTAACTTTGTCAGAAAGCTCAAGAGGGGGACATGAAAATACAAAGGTAAGATTCCATTCAAATGATTTAATTGTGGAGAAGTAGGACACTTTGCTACTAAATGTCCTTATGAAAAGAATAGAAATAGAAATGTAAAAGAATATTCTAGTTTCAAAAGGTACAAGAAGGGTAAGACTGAAAAGAGGAGAATCCTGTATAGAAAAAAGAAGAATCTATATACTAATGAAGACAACAGCTTGCTTGATTATAGTAACAGTGAAATAGAGGAAATTATCTTTATGGGTTTAGAAACCTAGACTTATGTCCTAGAAAATGGAAATGAAGACTCAACAGAAGAAGACAATCCAGATATTGATGCAAAAGTAGATCTTTAAGGAGAGTTCGTATGTGCTATAAATGAAATAGAGAAACTAAGGAACAAGAAATGGCTACTAAAGGAGCAATCGAAGAAGTACATAAAATAAATGCTAGATCGGAATAAAAGAAAGTTCTGATGAAACTGAAAATATCATCATTGACGTAAAAACTCAAGTAGAAGAGGCAAAGAGAATTGAAGAAATCTTAAGAGCCCAACTAAAAAAGAAGAAGATATGTGTAGCAGTCTAGAATTAGAAATAGTTTATCTAAGAAAGGAGTTGGGAAGATCACAAACCAACACAAAATTTGAAAATATCTCTACAACCTTGATTTAAATCCTAAACTGTCAAATATCACCATTTGAAAAAAAGGGTCGTGCTTATAGTGAAAAGAAGGAAGCTGCTAATGAAGAAGCCTCAACCTCCTCAAAATAGTCAAGTGAAGAAAATACCAAGAGTTATGCTAATATACTCAAAAAATCTATCAAGGTTGAAGACAACATGAAGGAGGAACATTATGTTCCACATAAGACAAATCTTCCTCACAAGGACAGAATCAAGAAGACTCTCCCATCAATATGGAATCACACAATCATGTACCAAAATTCTTTCTTTGGCTATTGTTATTTTTGCAATGGTTTTGCTCATAAAGCAATAGATTGTGTTGAATTAATGAGAGGGGGGGTGAATCAATAATAACACAATTATAATCATTTGTCTTCAAATGTTATATCAATGTAGAATTATTATCCAATAATGAGAAGTAAGAAATAAACAATAACACACATACACAGTACACCAGTGTTTTACGTGGAAACACAAATCGAGAGAAAACCATAGAATGTTTTTTCTTACATGTATTGAAGAATTACATTCGTTGGAAGCACCAACTTCCTTTGTTTTCCAGTTGCAACTTGAAGGAGGCTCCAACCCCCTAGTTTCTAAGGCTACAACCTGAGGGAAGCTCCAACTCGCCAATTCTCTGGCTACAACCAGACGGAGGCTACAACCCCCTATGTTCTCTGGCTACAACCGGAAGTTGGATACAACCACCTATCCTTTCCCCGTCCTACCACCCTGAAGTAGAATTAGAATGATGGAACCATTGTCACACTATCACTGTGAGATATATCGTTGTAAACATGTACCAATAAATATGAACCATGCATCAACCTGTACCTCAACTTGTAATCAACCTGTACCATAAACAAGTGCATCAACCATGCACCAACCTGTAATCAACCTATACCATAAACAAGTGCATCCAACCATGTACCAAGTATGTACCAATCATGTGTCAACTANTCATCAACTATGACTCATCAATATGTACCAACATCATCAACTATACACCTCATGTATGTGCCAACTCATCAACTACTTGTCTCAACCACGTACTCAACATGTACCTCAACCAAAATCCCTCATCAATTTCATCATCCAAATATGATGTGTAGCTATGTAATAGACCTGGTGTATATGATCACATTCCTACAAACCTTCCTTAACTTTAACAACAAGAGACTAGCATTTTTATCAAACTTTTATTTAGTCTCGCATGCCTAGTTTTGGATTATTCAACAACCATAAATTGAAGTAATCATAAATTTGAGCATGTAAAGTATAAATATCTGAAACTGATACACAATGTTCTTCAGTGTGTTTTATACAATTCCTCCAGGTGTCACTACTTGGAACCTCTTAGAAAAGGAGTTATAGCAAAAATGGCATACCTTGTTGAATTCTGGCTTATTTTAGAGAGTGTGCCCCACAAAAAATATATGTTGAATTGATCTAAAAATGTTACACAACATACTAAAGACTTTACCCTAACCAACACATTTGGTCTCACTGAATTTGGATCTGTTATGAATAATATATGACGTTTTTACCCGAAACACCTATTTTTGACTAGTTTCCCATGGAAGTGGTTTTGTAAAGATGTTTGCCACTTGTTATTTTGTGCCCACATACTCAACTCTGATGTTCTTTTCTGCAACCTGTTCCCGTAGAAAGTGATACTTGATTGGAATGTGCTTCGTCTTGGAGTGCATCACCAGGTTTTTTTAGACACTGATGGCACTTGTATTATCACAATATATTGGAATGGGCTCATCATAATCAACCTGTGTATATGTCAAAGTTTGTTTCATCCAACGAACCTGTGTACAACATGTTGCTGCTGTAATATACTCTACCTCGGTTGTAGATAGAGATACTGATAATTGTTTCTTTCTTAGCCATGATACCAAATACTCACCTAAGTAGAACACTTCTCCACTGGTGCTTCATCCGTCATCAATACAACCTGCCCAATCTGCATCTGTGTAAGAAATAAGTGATAGATCTTTTCCTTTTGGATACCATAATCCAAACTCTTATGTTCCTTTGAGATATCTGAAGATCCTCTTTACTGTTAATACATGTGATTCCTTTGGTGCTTCTTGAAATCGTGCCACCTGTCCAATTGTCTGCATTACATCTGGTATGGATGTTGTCACATATAGTAGGTTGCCAATCATTGACCTGTATTGCCTCTGATCTGTAGACTTCGAATCATCATCTTTGCTCAACTTACAACTGGTTTGCAATCTTCCATTCCGAACCTCTTTAACATTTCTCTGATATACTTGGTTTGAGAAATAAAAATTCCTTGGTTTCTTTGACGTATCTCAAGTCCCAGAAAGAAGGATATTTCTCCAAGTAACGACATTTCAAATTCATTCTGCATGTCTTTTGCAAATTTCTAGCTTAAGCTGTCATCATCACTACCAAAATTAATATCATCAACATAAAATTCAATTAATAAAATATTACCTTGACTTACCTTGATGTAAAGGTTGTTGTATGCACTTCCTTTTCTAAACCCTGCCTGCTGCAGATACTTATACAGTCTAGAGTACCATGCTCTAGGAGCCCGTTTTAGACCATACAAGGCCTTATTTAATTTACACACATAGTCTGTGTTCTCTGACAACTGAAATCCTTTTGGTTGTTCAATGTAGACTTCTTCTTCAAGTTCCCCATTTAGAAAAGTTGATTTTACGTCCATTTGATATAGTTTAACATTTTTGGAGCAAAAGAAAATAGATTGCTTCCATTCTGGCAACTGGGCCAAATGCCTCTTCAAAGTCGATTCCTTCAATATGTGCATATCCTTTACATACCAATCTAGCTTTGTTCCTTGTAACATGTCCATATTCATTCAATTTATTCCTGAAAACCCATTTTGTGTCGATCACATTCTTATTCTTTGGTCTTGGAACCAATTCCCAAG
>ML791308.1:211201-289925 GCA_009831015.1 Picea engelmannii
TTTAGGAGGGACTGTCATTCTGCAATTTTTGGCCATGTGTCCAAAATTGTTACATTTGTAACATTCCACTTCAGTGCTCAAAGATTCAAACTTGTTGTAACTTTTTCTCTGTGTTTCACTAGGTCTTCTTGAATAACCCCTTTTTGTATGGATCTCAAAGTAGTTAATGTTCCTGTTGTTAACTCTACAATTTACAGCTTTATGTCCAAAATTATTACATGCGTGACATTTAAACCAAAAAATATAGTTTGATACCTAGTAGTTGAATATATTCTCAAAGGAGGTGCTCTTATGATTCATTCTTCTTCTTGAGGCCTGTCTATCTGTTGTTGATTCTGAAATATGAATCTTCTCGGTGGAGGAGTGTCCCTGTAATCTTCATTGTATATCTTTTTATCCCCTTTTATTGTTTCTGCATATATTTTTGGATTTGTTTCTTGCTCTATTGTTTTGGAGTTTGATCCCTTTTCTATCTAACTGTATCTAAGTCCTAACTTGTCAAGATGATATTTTTGACTGATGATAATGTCATCCAGAACTTTTGAGCTATTCTGCATGTTTTTCTTTTGAATATCCTTTCTTAGTGTGGCAATATCTGCTTCTAGGTTTCCAATGATCCTGTCCTTTCCTTCCAGTTGTTCTTTGAGTGCTTCTTCAATTATTTTATCTTCTTCTATTTGAACCTTCAATTTTGTGATCATTTGTTCTAGTTCTTGAGTGTCTTTTTTCTTATCTAGTTCTGCTTGTAGTTTCTTGTTTTTCTTCTTTTCTCTTTTGATAACTTCTATGGCACTCATTAATTATTCTCGAAATTCAAATTCTGACTCTTCAACTTCTTCTTCATATGCTTCTTCATATTCTTCTTTGAAGTCTTCTTTATCAGAGTCTTCTACTACCATGAATAGAACTCTCCCTATCTCACTGTCACTGACTTCATCTTCATCTGATGATGAGATGTCTTCTTTGGTGAAAAAGATTTTCTTGAAAACTTTCTTTGTAGTTTTTTTACCTTTATATGTTTGTATGCCTTTTGAGTAACCTTCATCATTTCTCTTTTTCTTATGAGGACATTTGTTAGCAAAATGAAAAATACCATCACAATTAAAACAAATTAAAGGAAGCTTACCTCTATACCTATTGTTGGTTCCATTGTTCAGTCTTTTGACGAAGTTGGCCACTTCTTCATCATCTTCTGAGATGTCGTTGCTGCTGCTATATTCTTTTTGTTCCTTTTTCTTTTTCTTTGATCTTTTGGATGCTTTGAAGGATTCTTCTTTTACATATACATTTTCCTGTTCAGTTCTCATCTCATATGCTATGAAGATTCCATGCAATTCATCCATGCTTATTGAGTTTAGATCTGATATTTCTTCTAGTGATGATATCTTAGGGTTGAATCTCATAGGAAGAGATCTTAGTACCTTTTGAACAATTACAAATTCTTCGATTTCTTCTCCCAATCCTATGATTGCATTCACCATTTCATCGACTCGTAAGAAGTAGGTTGCGATATCTTCATCTTCCTTCATTTTTAGTTCTTCGAACTAACCTCTGTAAGTTTGAAGCTTTGCTGCTTTGACTTTTGAATCTCCTGCATAAATATTTCGAAGCTTGTCCCAAATCTCTTTAGCAGATTTACAATGTGCAACTTTGGTGAATACAGTATCACTAAGACCATTCAAAAGTACATTTTTGGCTTTGGAATCATTCTCACTGAGTTTCACTTCTTTGTCATTTGTTGGTGGAACTGCTAGTGTTGTGTATCCATCTACAATTGATTGTCAAACTTGAAATCCATGTGCTTGTATATATGTCTTCATCCTTATGCTCCAAAAATCATACTTCTATCCATCAAACTGTGGTATTCCATTTTTATACGAGTTGGTACTCTCCATGATCTACCCTTCAATTGTTAAACTAATTTCTGAAGGAACCTGCTCTGATACCAATTGTTGGATTACTGAGAGGGGGCTGAATCAGTAATAGCATAATTATAATCATTTTTCTTCAAATGTTATATCAATGTAGAGTTATTATCCAATAATGAGCAGTAAGAAATAAACAATCACACACATACATAGTACACCAATGTTTTACGTGGAAACCCAAATCGGGAGAAAACCACAGAATTCTTTTTCTTATATGTCTTGAAGAATTACATTCATTGGAAGCACCAACTTCCTTTGTTTTCCAGTTGCAACTGGAAGGAGGCGCCAACCCCCTAGTTTCTCAGGCTACAACTTGAGGGAAGCTCCAACTCCCCAATTCTCTAGCTACAACCAGAAGGAGGCTACAACCCCCTATGTTCTCTGGCTACAATCGGAAGGTGGCTACAACCACCTGTCTTTGCCCCGTTCTACCACCCTGAAGTAGAAGTAGAATGATGGAACCACTGCCACACTATCACTGTGAGATATATCAATGTAAACCTGTACAAATAAATCTAAACCATGCATCAACCTGTACCTCAATCTGTAATCAACATGTACCATAAACAAATGCATCAACCATGCACCAACTTGTACCAAACAACCTGTAATCAACCTGTACCATAAACAAGTGCATCCAACCATGTACCAAGTATGTACCAATCATGTGTCAACTACTCATCAACTATGACTCATCAATATGTACCAACATCATCAACTATACACCTCATGTATGTTCCAACTCATCAACTACTTGTCTCAACCATGTACTCAACATGTACCCCAAACAAAAGACCTCATCAATTTCATCATCCAAATCTGACTTGTAGATTTTTAATAGACCTGGTGTATATGATCACATTCCTTCAAACCTTCCTTAACTTTAACAACAAGAAACTAGCATTTTCATCAAACTTTTCTTTAGTCTCACATGCCTAGTTTTGGATTAGTCAACAACCCTAACTTGAATTAATCATAACTTTGAAACTATAATGTATAAATTTATGAAACAGATACACAATGCTATTCAGTGTGTTTTGTGAAATTCCTCCAGTTTTCACTACTTGGAACATCTTAGAAAAGGAGTTATAGAAAAAATGGCATACCTTATTGAATTCTAGATTATTCTAGAGAGCGACCTTGTAGAGTGTGCCCTGCAAGAAATGTTTGTTGAATTGATTTGAAATTGTTACACAACATACTAAAGACTATACCCCAACCAACACATTTTTTCTCACTAAATTTGGATCTGTTATGAATAAGTTATGACATTTTTATCTGAAACACTTGTTTTTGACTAGTTTCAGGACTAGCCACAAACCCTATTTTCCACAGAGTGTAACCCCAAAAATACAACAACCCACAAGATGAATTTTTTACCAAAGTTACTTGGGTATGTTTTATGAATGGTATATCAATTTCATGATATTAATCATTATAGAAAAAAATTTATAGCGAAAATGGTGAGATGACATGTAAATAACATACCTTAGAAAGCATCATCAAAAGAATTTATCCTACCTTGTATTTCGACCTTCTTTTCTTCACCTTCCCTTAGAAATTAGGCTTATATATCCTTGGTTAAATAATAAACCTATAGATATTCAATATTCTCGAGTGTTATTAAAATGAGAGAGCCTTGCCTCTTATTTATACTCTCCAAGTAGCTTCCTTAAAAACATCTTCTAGGTCACTTGGCCCACTTTCCTTATTTTAGGGTTAACCCACTTCTAATTTTTCCATTAAATTTATTATTGAAATAATTTATTTTGTATTCACTTTGAATTATAATACACTCATCACTTCACTTTATTATTTACCTTTTAAAATCTCTTAAACCACTTTGACTACTTTGACCTTTTGGGGCTTCTTATGAGGGTCCTCCAACTTCGTAAGTCCATAACTCTCAAACTGTGAGGCGTTATGTGACATTCCACATACCAACAAAAATGGAATGACATGTACTATCCATATAGAATAGTATTACCTTCAAATATATAAAAAAACATACCGTTATCCATCAAACAAACTTGGGTCCATTACCCAAACCTGGGTTCTCCAACTTCACATGGTCATAACTCTCTAACCATGAGGATTTATGTGACATTCTACATACTAACGGAAATGGAATGGCAAGAACTATCCATATAGAATAGTTTCCCTAACAAATTCACACTCCTTCATCTCATTATTCCACAATTAAGCATGGGTTCTCTTACTCCACAAAGTGTCTTCCCGTGAGGGATTTCACCATAAGGGAACCACTTTGGAGTTCATCCATATTTACTTCTTATCAACCATGAAAAATAAATAATGAGTCATGTTTACATCAAACAATCTTGGTTCCATTACCCAAAGCTTTGTGCTACATGGATTTCTTCAAGGGTTGACATCAATGACAACCAACCTTAATCAACATATTGTAGAACAAATATAAGAGGTGGTTACATGAGGAATAAAAATAGAGATACCCATGGATTCGTAAGGATAAATTACAACTCGTTTTCCTCGTTGTTGAACTATAACATCATATATTATAACTGCAACAATTATAGGCATATAACAAAATTCTATAGAAGTGATAGAAAAAATCAGAAAGAGGAAAACCCAACAATCATGGAAATAAATTAGGAACAAAAGAAAGAAAAACCCTTGTTCATTCAAGCTCCACTTCATGAAAAAAATAGTAAGGATAAGTGGTACATTGATAGTGGGTGCTCTAGTCACATGACAGGAAATAGAACAAATTTTATCACTGTGAAGAAAAATGAAGACAGTGTTACCTTTGGAGATAATGGAAATTCAAAGACAGTTGGAAAGGGAACTCTCAGTATTGACATTGGAAGAGATAAGGTTGAAAAGGTTTTGTGTGTTGAAAACTTGAAACATAATCTTCTTAGTTTAAGTTAGATGTGTGACCAAGGAAACACTCTTACTTTTGACTCCAAACAATGTGAGATCAGAAAATAAAATCCATGCAAGTTGGTTGCAAAAGAAATCATGACCCCAAACAATTTATACATTCTTGATAAATTCAATGGATAAAAATGCCTCATGGGGAATATAGATGAAAGTTAGTTGTGGCATAAACTAATGGGCCATATGAAATTTGACAACTTGGTAAAAATTAGTACCAAACAAGTAGTACGAGATATGCCAAAGATCAAAAAACCCTCAAGAATTTTTTGCAAGTGGTGTCAGCATGGAAAACAATCAAGGGTGAGCTTCAATACAAAGGAATATGCAACATCCAAGTCATTGGAACATGTGCATACATACCTATGTGGACCAACAGAAACAAAAAGAATGCAAGGAGAAATATATTTTATGTTGATCATTGATGATTATACAAGAATGACTCGGGTTACCTTTCTTAAAAATAAATCTAAGGCATTTGAGAAATTTAAAGCATTCAAATATTTAGTTGAGAATGAGACTGGTATGAAAATCAAATGTTTAAGGTCAGATAATGGAGGTCAATTTACAACAAATGAACTTGAAGAATTCTATGAATCTCATGGAATAAGAAGATAGTATTTAGCTACAATAACTCCTCAACAAAATGGAGTAGTTGAAAGGAAAAACAAACATGTACAATAAATTTCCAGGACAATGTTAAATGAAGGAAAACTATCAGAAAACTTTGAGAGAAGAAATTTACACTGTTCTCTACATTCTAAACAGAGGGGAAATCAGAGTCAACAGTGACAAGACACCCTATGAACTATGGAAAGGTCGACCAATATCTTTCAAACACTTCATAATATTTAGAAGCAAGTGTTACATCAAACGAGATGACGAGGATCCAGGCAAAGTTTGACTCAAGAGAAGATGAAGGAATTTTTCTTGGATATTCATCAAGAAGCAAAGCCTATAGATGTTACAACAAAAGACTACAAAAGATTGTTGGAAGTGTTAATGTCATAGTCGATGAAGAAATACCACACAAGAAAAAAATAGAAGAAGAAGAAATAGATTACAACAAAGAATAAGAATAACAAGAAAATGAAATAAGAAGAATAAGAAAATGAAGAAGAAGAAGAAGAAGAAACAAAACACCAAGATACACAAACACCATCAAGGTTTACGCAGAAAAATCATCCAAAAAACTTAATTCTTGGTGATACAAATGCTAAGACTCAAAATAGGAGAAAGCTGGCAAGAAATTATGAATAGGTAAATATTTGCTTACTGTCCAAAATAGATACTAAATTCTTTTTAGAAGCCAGTAATGATCAACATTGGATGAATTCTATGCAATAAGAGTTAAACCAAATTGATAAAAATCAAACATGGGAACTTATCCTGAGACCCAAAGATAAAAATGTGATTGGTACAAACTGGGAATTTAAAAATAAATTCAATGAAGATGGAAAATTAGTAAGAAATAAAGAAACACTGGTTTGTAAATGGTATGCTCAACTAGAAAGAATTGACTTTACAGAAACCTATGCTCTTTTTACAAGACTGTAATTCATTAGAATGTTTTTGGCATTTGCAAGCTTCAAGAATTTTAAGGTGTATCAGATGGATGTCAAGTCATCATTCCTGAATGGAGATTTAGAGGAATAAGTGTACATTGAACAACCTAAAGGATTATTATTGTCAGAAAATGAATATTATGTTTACATATTGAAGAAATCACTTTATGGATTAAAACAATCTCCCAGAGCATGGTATTCCAAAATTGATAAGTACTTGCAACAACAAGGTTTCAAAAGAGGAACAACATATAGCAATATTTACATCAAAATAGATAGTGCAGACATGTTAATCATCGTAATTTATGTTGATGATATTATTTTTGGAAGTAATGTTGATAGAATAATCCAAAACTTTGTAGAAGAAATGCAAAAATAATTTGAGATATCCATGCTTGGAGAACCATCCTTCTTGTTAGGGTTGCATATTTCTCAAACCAACAAAGGCATATTTATTTCTCAGACCAAATACATCAAGGAAATGTTGAAAAAGTTTGAAATGGAAGACTGCAAACATCTCATCACACCCATGGTCAATGGATGTAAACTAAGAAAAGAGGATGAATCAAAGGAAGCTAATCCAACTCTATACAGATCTATGTTAGACAACCTACTATATGTGACAAATTCAAGGCCAGATATAATGCAGGAATTAGGGTTAGTTGGAAGGTTTCAAGATGCACCAAAGGAAACACATGTGAAAGAAGTAAAAATAATATTTAGATATATGAAAGTCACATTGGACTTTTGTTTATGGTATCCCATAGGAAAATGATTTACTCTGGCAGATTATACAGATGCAGATTGGGCTGGCAGTGTAGATGATAGAAAGAGCACCAGTGGTGGAGCATTCTTTCTGGAAAACTACCTAGTGTCACGGTTTAACAAGAAGCAATCATTAATTTCTCTATCTACAACAGAAGCAGAATACATTGCAACAACAACCTATTGTACACAAGTCCTCTGTATGAAACAAACATTGAAGGACATTCAAATAGAATACAATCAACAAATATCAACATTGTGTAACAATACTAGTGCAGTAAATATCTCCAAAAATCTGGTTATGCATTCAAAAACAAAACATATCCCAATAAAATACCATTTCTTAAGAGAGAAGGTCACATAAAAAAATGTTGAGATGGAGCAAATAATCACAAAGGAATGTATTGATGATATATTTACAAAACCTCTTCCTAGAGAAGTATATGAGTATATCAGATAGAAACTATGGGTGGTACCTATGCCATCCACTCATTGAAGCACTACAAGAGGATAACCAGCTTAGGGGGAGTTGTAGAAAGAGAAGAAGGTGGTTGGTTACATAATAGAGAATAAAGAGTATCATGAAAGGGGGAGAATATCCCTTTTCCATTGATGTCAAAGGGGGAGAGTACAAAGAAAGGGGGATATTTGTAGAAAGAGAGATGTACAGGAAGTAGAGGAGTACTAAAATACCAAGTGTTTCCATCAATGACAAAGGGGGATTTTATTGGAAATAATGTTTTCATTGATGTCAAAGATAGGGGGAAACTATGAAATCCTCTATGTGTGCATTGTGTTAATGATTTTATGCATAATGAAGGTGAAAGGCCTCTATGTAAACAATAAATCCAAATAACTTCAAACTAGACAGAGAAGAGTAGAAGCCAACAATGATTTCCTACCTGTAGTTTGTGAAAATGGTTATCTATGTTTGATCTCCTATATGTACAATAAGTATGAGAAGAACGAGACAACCCCGTTAAAGAATAAATCTAGGAACGAGATTGATAGGGGGAGACTATTAAAACCTAAGAAAAAATCGAGGAAGCACTCAAATTAACCATGCCAACAAAGACACAACATGTTTTTGAATTATATACAGAGGTACGAGGAGAAAGAAATGAACTTGTTACATATCTGAGCAACGTTGATCTTAGCAAAGAAGGTCTTGTTTACTAGAACACAACAAACAATGATAAAGGATTTATCCCACGTTTTTTGGGAAAATCATGTTCAAAGGGTTTATAATGAAAAGGTGTTATCAATTAGTTTGAATGAAAATGGGCAAGCCACAAAACCCTATGCATGAAGTTAAATTTTTTCGTGGAGAACAATGGGCTCGAGACTAGATAAATCATGACTGTCTATCTCTAGAGATCAACGGTTAAGATCAATGGATTGGGGCCCAATACCTAGTGGGTGAGCTCAGATGCCACATCAGTGCCATGTGTCCAATAAGACGAGTGCCACATTAGAGGGATTCCATGTCAATACCATGATAGTGCCATGACAGACATATTTGTAGATGTCATGTGTAGTGCCATGTGTCAGGACACATACCAATGCCACGTCATCTAGTAGATATGTAGAAGAAGTCCATGTGAAATCCATCTCATTTGCAACATCAACAAAATGGATCGAAACAATGAGATTTAGGTGTATGTATAGTTTTTGAAAAATTGACTAATTATTAAGAATGATGTGGTCATACATAAATGTCTCAAGGAGCACGGTGAATTATGAGAAATTTTCTAAGTGTGAGAAATTGGTTGGACGAAGATGTATCACAGAGTGCGATGAATTTTGAGAAATTGTATAAGTATGAGGAATCATTCGAATGGATGAGATCGCGTTCATAAACAAGTCAATCGAGGAAATGATGTAGACTCGCGGCCCACAGTGAGATCTCAAAAATTGACTAAGTATCAAGAAAGAATCGAGTGGATGGATATGTCACAGAGTGGGGTGAGACTTCAAAATTTTTCTAAGTATGAGGAATTGGTTGGACGGATGGGGTCACAGATATATACAAGTGAATCAGGAAAATGCCTTAGATTGTGGTGAAATGCTTTGAAAATTTTATAAGTATGGTTGAAAAATGAGTGTGGTGGAATGCGAAGGTGTATTCTGGAGTTCGTGGAAGTTTGAATTGTAGCATCCCCAACCACCAAGTTAGGCTCTGAAAGATAAAAAAAAAATCCAAACTCTAAGACCATTTTAATTTATTGATATGCTTTGCATATGCACAAAATTGTTCATAATAATAACAAATATACATATACAACATTCTACAAGGAAAACCCATATAGAAAGCACATAAATGATTTACACAGTAATTAAAAAAAAATGTGAAAGACACTTATCTTTTGTAAATAGAACATCAATTGTGTACATACCTTGGACTTTCTTTCCATCCATAGAATTTGATTCTCATAAAATCATTAGAAAGTCACCCCTGAGTTGGGGCTAAAACTCTACCTAGGAAAAGGAATCCTAAACCAGGATAAGGTCTCTCAAATAGCATAAATTCTTAGACTCGGGTGCCAACTCTAGCAGAAATCCTACAGTCCCTCATTCCCCACATGCCTATCCCACCCCAGGAAGTTTACCCCTTCTCTGTCCAATAGTCATTAGGCTGACCCATTTCCCTTCTGGGACTTCAACAACAAGCTGGACAAGAAGTCTCAGAGCCCTATAGTTGTATCTTGGCACCTTGGGAATTAATTCCTAACAGTTCTCTCACCTAGAGAGAATGCTCACAAGCCTGACAACCCACTTCTTCAATAACTTACAGGCCTAACAACCTGTCTCTTCAGCCCAATTCCTAGGTTATTGGTTGTCCACAGCTCCAAGGATTTCCATTGTGAATGTATGGTGATGGAAAAAGTAGAGTACGAATGGTAGGAGAGAATAATAACATAATGAGTGATTGAATGGGAAAATGAACTAAATTCCAAACTATATGTATGCATGTTCCCAACTTGACATTTGTCATGTTGGGAACTTCCTTGGGCCCACTTTCCCCCCACTTGGGTGATATGTTCCCCATAATTAAGGACTTGGGACATATTTATATCCCTTACTTTAGACTTTAGGCTTTAGGAATATTAATAAAATATTCAATTGGGATTAGTCCCCCTTAGCTTAGCTCTTTTCCTAGACTCTTAGTGCCCATTTCCCTTTCTAGTGGATTTTATTCCCCCATACTCTTTATGTATGGTTGGTCTGCAACAATGATGTGATTTCATTAATATTTGAGTGTGATTACATAATTAAAAAATAAACTCACTGGCCTTTTAGCTTCTAGCTCTCCAACCTAATAACCACACAAACACTATGGCCTCAAAATACCTATATGCAAGGGAAATCTAGCCCAAAATGTCCTGGCTCACCATCCTATATGTACATTTACATTTACATTACAATCAGGGTTCAACCTAGGGGTAGTACATTCCCCTTCCCCTTATTTATGCACTATCCTCAATGCATTATATACACATGTAAAATCAAAACTTCAAAATTCTTCAAAAAGGTGTGGTATTCTACCCACATAACATCCTCTTGTTCCCAAGTTGCATCCTCAGGACCATACCATTTCCATTGGACCTTTAATAACCCTATGGCTTAATTATGGAGTTGTTTGATCTTCCAGTCCAATATGAAAACTAGTTGCACTTGAAAGTCTCCTTGTTTCTCCACCTGATTCACATTCAAATAAATGACATGATTAACATCAGGTACATAATTTTTAAGCAAATATACATGGAATACATTATGAATTCACATGGGTGTAGGTAGTGCAAGCATGTATGCAACATGACCAATCCTCTCTAGGATTTCAAATGGCCCCCAATAATGTGTTGCCATCTTTGAACAATTTTCCAACTTCAAGGAACTTCACTTGGCCTTTACTTTCAAGAACATGTGGTCACCCACTTTAAACTCTCTGTGATTTCTTCCTTTATCGACATATCTTTTCAGCCTATTTTGGGCAGCCTTTAAATTTTCTTTTATATTCACCATATTCTCTTCCATTTTCCTTAGTAACTTGTGCCCAACCACTGCTCTATTTGTTGGGTTGTCCCAACTCACTAGTGTGTTGCATTTTCTACCATATAATGCTTCAAACAGGCCCACCTTCAAAGATTCATGATATTGATTATTATAAGCAAATTTAACTAGATGTAGATAATCTTTCCATTTCAATGGTTTGTCCATTACATACATTCTTAGCATATCCCCTATCACTTGATTGACCCTCTTTATTTTCCCATCTAATTCTGGGTGATAGGTTGTGCTAAAGTTCATATTTGTACCAAATATTTTGAATAATCCCTTCCAAAAATTTGATGTGTACTTGGGATCTTTGTCAAACACAATTTTCTCAGGCACACCATGTAGCCTATAAATTTCTATCATGTAGATATCTGCAATGCTAGCTGCCTTGTGAGTTAACTTCACTGGAATAAAATGGGCAACTTTAGTAAGCTTATCCACCACCACCATGATGGAATCATGCTTCTTGGTAGTTCTAGGAAGCTTAGTGATGAAATCCATTGTTACAAATTCTCATTTCCACTCAGGAATGATAATGGTTGTTGAAAACTAGTTGGGTGTTTGTGCTCATCCTTGATATTCCAAACATCTAGATATATGATCATCCACTTCTTTCTTCATACCTAGCCAATAATATTGTCTCTTGATAGCTGCAATTATTTTCCGGTAACCAGGGTGCCCAACAAAAGGCACATTATGCATTTCTTTTAATACCATATTTTTCAACTCTTGAAAATTTGGCACATAAACTCTACCCTTGTACATGAGGATTCCATCCTCTTTTAGCTCATGATTTTCAATTTTCTGCTAAAAAATACCTTGTTGTAATTTTTCTTTTGTTTCCATGTATTGTTGATCTGATTTTGTAGCTTCTAAAATTTTGGCTTTCAAATATGGCTTATATATGTTAATGGTTGTAGCATGCATCTCATGCACTCTCCTGCTGAGTCCATCAACCACCTCGTTCTCTTTACCTTTGATACACTTTATATCAAATTCATACTCACTGATGAATTCCAACCATCTACTTTCCCTAGCACTTCAAGTTGGTTGTCCAAACAAATATTTCAGACCACTATGGTCTATTCTCAGCTCAAAAATCTTCCCCATGAGGTATTGCCTCCACATTTTCAAGGCATGCACTATGGTTGAAAATTCTAAATCATGAGTAGCATAGTTCCTTTCATGATTTTTTAATTTCCTTGATTCGTAGCATACCACATGCTCATTCTGACTAAGTACTCCACCAAGCCTTTCTTTTCATGCATCAATTCACACAACAAAATATTTATTAGGATCAACAATTCACAAAATTGGTGCACTTGTCAATAAATATTTCAAGTGCTGAAAACTTGTTTCACAATGAGATGCCCACTCAAATCTCACACCCTTCTTTTGTAAATATGTGATTGGATGTGCAATCTTCGAGAACCCCTCAATGAATCTTCTATAATAACCTATAATCCCGTGAAATATCTCACCTCGGAGACATTCCTTTGTGTTGGCCATCCCTCAATGGCTCTTATCTTACCCAGATCCATCGTTATCCCTTCCTATGAAATTATATGGCCCAAGTAATATATTTACCTCTGGTAGAATGAGCACTTGCTCAAATTCACACATAGTTTATGTTCCCTCAACACTTCTATCACCATCCTAAAGTGTTTCTCATTATATTTTCATACTTGGAGTAGATAAGAATGTCATCCAAGAAGACATTGACAAACTTATCCAAGTAATCTATGAAAATAAAATTCATTAAACACATGAAGATAGTTGGTGCATTTGACAACCCAAATGGTACGACTGTAAACTCATAATGGTCATACCTTGTTCTAAAGGTTGTCTTGTTGATATCTTATTCATTAATTCTCACCTTTTGATAGCCTGATCTGAGGTCAACCTTGGAGAATATCCTTGCATCCTTCAACTGATCAAAAAGATCATCTATCCTTGAAAAAGGATACTTGTTCTTCATAGTCACCTTATTTATCTTCCTGAATTCAATGCAGAGCCTCAACATTCCATCCTTATTTTTCACAAATAATACTGGGGCATCCCAAGGTGACAAACTTGGGCATATGTACTCCTTCTTCAAAAGTTCCTCAAGTTGCATTTGCAATTCTTTTAACTCTGGTGTGCTCATCCTATAAGGAGTCTTGGAAACTGGTGCAACTCCGGGCATCAGATTGATAGAGAAATAAATATCGCTCTTGGGTGGCAACCTCGACATCTCTTTAAATACATCTTCAAATTATCTTAGTGTTTCATATTTTTCAATATTTGGCACGTTTTCCTTAGGAGCCTCCTCCATATATGTTGCAAATACTTAAAATCCTTTTCTTCAACTGCAAGGCTGAAACTTCTCTGATAGTTACACCCTTTGGAATACCCTATAATAATATCAAGTTTTCTTCCTCATCCAAGCAAGTAAATGCTTTATTATAGCAGTATAAGATAACATGATGCATGTCCAACCAATCCATACGAATGAGGAAATCATAGGAATCCCAAAGGTATGATGTTAAAATATTCCCTTGTGCTCATCCCATTCATGTCCATTGGACATGCCTTAACCATCTCATTAATTTTCCTTTTATCTCTTGTAGCTAGATGCACCAACCAAGGTTTCCCAAGCTTGCTTCTTGGAAATTGAAATCTTTCCACCATCTTAGGATTTAGATAACTATGATTAGATCCTAAATAAATCAAAATAGCAATGGGTTAGTTGTTGATCTTACCTTCCACTTCAACCATGTGAGACTGAAACTTAGCTTTCTTGTTATCCATGGCTATGTAGATCCTTGGTACATTTCTTCCAATGTCTTCAATTGTATCAACTTGTTGTACATTGTGAGCAATCCTCACTTTTTCATCTCTATGAGGAAAATCCCAGTACATGTGATCTCCCTTAAAAACCCAACAGTTTTTAGGTTGTTTCCTTAGTCTTTTCCCCACTGTCTCCGTCATTATGGGCTCCTTAGGAGTTGGATTTCCCTAAAAAATTATTTCTAAAGAATGGTGACTTGGTCTCCTTCTTCCTATGTTCCATATTTATCATCTTCTTGTCTTCCCAGTCCTTTTGGAAACTTGGCCTTCCTCTATTTTGATCATAGAGGCATTTATCTCTCCTTATGGTTTCCTCCAGTGTATTGGGATCATCATACTATATCTTATCATTGAAAATTGATGGCATCCCACTCAGGTACCTATGAATCTTAACCTGTTCATCATTGATGAAAGTAACATATTTCAACAACTCTAATAATCTCATTTCATACTCATCTATGGTCATACTCCCAAGCTTGAGTTCAAAGAACTCCTTTATTTTCTTATCATAGTAATTTTTGGTTAAGTATTTATTTTGAAAATACCTTTTGAATTCCCTCCAAGTAACCTTCTTCTCATCTATGTGTTTCACTTGCATAAAATGGTCCCACCACATTGATATTTTTCCTTTGATTTGGTAGATGGAAATTATCCCTTCTACTCGTGAAGAGTAATTATGTACCTCAAAGTACTTCATCATTCCCAACAACCAATTCTTTGCATCCTCATCCTTCTTATGCTCACAATCAAAGGGATGAGACTTGGTCTTATTCATTTATCCTTGTAGCTCCTCTACCCCATGCCTCCTATTATGTTTTCTAATAGGAGATGGACTTGAACTATTGTGTGATCTCCTAACTGAATTCCTTGGTCATTTCCAATGATGCCTATCAATACTTCTCATTTCTCTCCTTTTATCATGAGACTTGTGACTCCTTGACATGCTTAACTATGTCTCCTTATCCATTTTTTTCTCTATTTTGTCCAAGATCTGTAGAAAATTGGTGTTGAAGCCATATTGTTTCTCCTTGGCATTCATAATCCTCTCATTATCAACTTTGTAACTTTGGGAATCTTTTTGAAGACTCTTTATTGTATCCACCAAGTTCATACTCTCCTCCTTGCCTTCTCTATGCTTGTTAGATTATGTCCCCTCATTACCTATGCTGACATACAACCCTCTAAATTCATCTTCATGGTTGTAGGTTCTTTGTGCATATTCCATGATTTTGATCTCTGTGCTAATCATATTCTAATCTATTTTTTGTTAACTCTGCAAAATTTGCAAGAAATAGGATTTGTTAGACTAAAACATTTATCAAATCTATAAATACCATGCAGAACTATGTTGCATGAGTGTATCAGAATCCTTATTCTGATTCCTTGTGAATTTGACTAAACAGTTCACATTTTGGGGTGAATTTATGCACTCCTCTATCAATACCTTTCCAATGATTGCTTCCTTGCTCAATTATGAGTTCTGAGCATAAAATTATCACCATTGGACCAATACCCATTTATTCTTTATGTTCACCCTTCAACTAGGTGCAACTTTTAACTATGATCCTTCATATTTTCACCCGCTCCTTTGAAGTTTTTTCAAGATCCCAACTGGATTCCTTCATAATCATATTTTGGACAATTTTTCAAAGTTTCACCTTCGTCTGAGCTTCAATGCCACTAGATAGATCTTGTTGAAGTTTAAGGTCAATTTATATTTTTATCTCTAAATTCTATAGGTACCTTCTATGTCCTCCTGTACATTTTTAAGTGTTCACATTTCTATTTCAAAAACAAGTTTTTATTCTATGGATCAATATCTTTCTATAGACTACTCATGTTCCCCAATATGATTCTAGAACAGGAAGTTATGGCCCTCGGAAGTTAGTTGGGTCTCAAATTTACCTTGCATTGTTTGGCATGTAACTTCCTCATCCTAGCTCTGTTTGACGAACAATTTACACCATTAGAAATATCTCTTTGAGCTCTATTATTTTAGATGCAAAAACTTACGTCTTGGTAGGACATACAATTTGGTACGAAACAGACTTCTCAAAAATGCCATTTAGGCCTTTGAAAATGTCCTGCAAGTCGAACACCTAGAAATCACTGTAATTTTCCAGTAATTTTCATTAATTTTCTGAGAAATTTATGTTAATCCACTAACTGGGATTTTGACATGGCATCATGGTCCATATGGAACTCCTGGAAAGGTTTCCATGTTAGCTCCTTTCCGAACTAGTTTTTCATTGTCAGACCCATCTTACACCTTCTACTTCCTTCAATTTCCCCTTCACTGGCGCACACATTGTATTTTTCAGGCCCCATAGGTCCTTGGATACCATGTGGCACCTTTTAATTAAGTTTTGGGGATGGGAAATCCCCATACCACACCCATTATCCATGCACACATCAATTTTCATGCCACTTTAATCCAACGATGGAGGATTTTGGAACAATCGTGATCGATGGCCCATATTGCATCACTATCCCCCTCGACCTTCCGACTGTTAAAAAAGGGTAGAGGGGCCACAAAACTCAACCCCAATTAAGACTTGGGTGATGTGTCGTGCATTAGTAAATCGCACCCCCCCTCGCACCTTTGGTTATCATAAACCTACAAGACCCCCACATAATAAGCATGGGATTGACATGTGTCTACGTGACAACAACATGACGAGGATCCCACCGGGGAGAAAGGCGCCCACCATCATGGCACCAACTCACTTTCCACATATACCTTATCTTGTCAACGTCTACCTGCCACCATGGAAGTACATTGAATTTTCTTTTTCATGCTTTCGTTGAATCTCTAATAATACACTTCATATAATCAATTCCATCCTTGTCTGTATTATTTCAAATTCATCCCATAAACTTCATTCCTTTCCTGTCGAATTCCTTCGAATTTATGTTGTATAAATTGGAGATTTTGCCCAATTTCATCCCAATTTTGTCACGGGTTCCATGAATGCTCTATAAAATTAATTTTCAAACATCTACATGCATGATTTTACCCAATTAAAGATTTAAATTGGATATTTTAAACTTTTCAGCTCAATTATCCCCAATTTCACATGAAATTCCTTTAATTTCATTGCAATAATATTATCAAGTGTTTTGCATGATTCCTCTGAAATTGATGTTCTACAATTTTCCGCTTCAGCTCTATGTTAACTCGAGACATGCAGGCTCATTGTCGAAACTAAAGCTCTGGTACCACATTGTAGCATCGCCAACCACCAAGCTAGGCTATGCAACATAAAAAAAATCCAAATTATGATACCATTTTAATTTACCGATATGCTCTGCATATGCACAAAATTATGCAGACTAATAGAAAATATACATATACAACATTATATAGGGAAAGCCCATATAGAAAAAACATAAATAATTTATGCAGTAATTAAAACAAGAACATGAATGACACTTATCTTGTGTGAATAGAACACCAACTATGTGCAAACCTCAAACTTTCCTCCCAACCATAGACTCTATTGTTTATAAACTCAACAATAGGTCATCCCTGAGCTGGGGCTAAAAATCCACCTGCGGAAAGGAATCCTAAATCAAGATAAGGTATCTCAAACAACGAAAATGATCAAACTCAGGTGCCAATTCTAGAAACAACCTACAGTTCCCCATTCCCCACATGCCTATCCCACCCTAGAAAGTGTGCCCCTTCACTACTCAACAGTCCTTCAGCTGCACCACTTCCCTTCTGGGGCTTCAACAACAGGTCAAACAAGAAGTCTCAGAGCCTTGTAGCTACAACTTAGCACCTTGGGAATAAATTCCCAACATTTCTCTCACCTAGAGAGAATGCTCACAAGCCTAACAACCTGATATTTCAATAAATCATGGGCCTAACAACTTGTTGCTTCAACCCAATTGTTGGGTTACTGGTTGCCAACAGCTCCAAGGCTTTCCATTGTGCATGTATGGTGATGGAAATAGTAGAGTATGGATGGTAGGAGAGCATAATGGAATAATGAGTGAATGAATGGTAAAAATGAACTAAATTCCCAACTATATGTATGCATGCTCCCAACTTGACACTTATCATGTTGGGAACTGCCTTGGGCCCACCTTCCCCCACTTGGCTGATATGTTCCCCATAATTAAGGACTTAGGATATATCTATATCCCTCAATTTAGAATTTATACATTAGGAATATTAATAAAATATTCCTTTGGGCTTAAGCCCCCTTAGCTTAGCCCCTTTCCTAGAATCTTAGCCCCCCTTTCCCTTTCTAGTGAATTTTATCCCTCTATACGCTTTCTATTTGGTTGGTCTACAATAATGATGTGTTTTCATTAATATATGAGTGTGATTACATAATACAAAGATAGGCTCATTGGCCTTTTAGTTTCTGGCTCTCCAGCCTAATAACCACACAGACACTTTAGCCTCAAAATACCTATATACAAAAGCACTCTGGCCCAAAATTCTTTAGCTCACTATCCTATATGTACATTGACATTTACATTTACATTACAATTTGGGTTCATCCTAGGGGTATTACCTGAACACAAATTCCTTAAAGCCCGGTGAAATGCTTGAATTTTTTTTAAGTATAGGTGCAAAATGAGTGTGGTGGAACGTAAAGGTGTACTTTGGAGGCCGTGAAAGTATGTATAGAAGAAATGATGAAGTAAACCATCAAGTTGATAGATCAATGAATGAGATCAATGTTTTAGATTCAATTGAGAAGATGATCAAACGTCAACTGTGCATTATGGTTGCATGGCGTAGTTTTATGGGCAGTAAACATACCAATGGTCAATATTAAATACAAAGGAATGATCAAATAGTTACAGAGAGATGAGGCTCATGTAGTGTATTTTGATAGCTAGTGAATGAGATCAAAGGCTAAGAATTTATCAGGAACAAGATCCAATGGGTGTTGAGCAATGAGTTCGTTTACATGTTGCATTTGACAGTGAGCATATCAACGGTCAATATTAGATCGAATATGGATCAACATGTGGTTGAGTGTTGAGTTTATTTTACATTTTTTTTAGGGGAAAAGAGAAGATCCACGATCACAATTGATTCAAGGTACCGCACCCAATGATTGTTGAGCGTCAAGGTTTATGCTATATCCAATGAATTGTGTGTGAATTAGGAGGAATTTGGGACCAATTTCAAAGGATTTATGAAGTCCAACTTTTAAGGAAGAGCCAAGCGATCTCGAGCCAACCTCATGAGAAATATTGTTTTCAATATGTGGACAAACCCTTGGGTGTATGATCTATATAAATAACAATTCTCAAATCCAAGTCAATTAAGCATGGAAGTGAGTGTGGATTGTGTGAAGAGAAGCTCTAAGGTTCTGTGGTTCGAGGATGAAAGGAAGATAATGTAATATTCTAAGGGTGGCTGGGAGGTGAAAGGTATAAGGAACTTCAAAAATAAATAAGATTGTGAAGTGAAAGAATGTGTTGTGATAGCAGAGACAGAGCATTAGTATTAGGCAGGTGAAATCCTGAGGGAGAGAGAAGATTTGACATATTGACAGATTGAGGAGATTATTGTCTCCAGTAGGTTGGTGCCTACATATTGTTGATTTGGTGCTCAACTAAGGGGATTGGTTTCTCCTTCAGGTTGGTGCCTACAAATATAGTAGTTTTAGGTTGGTTCTTACGGATAATGTTGAGTTGGTGCTCAATTAAGGGGATTGGTGTCTCCTGTAGGTTGTCTCCCTCAAACATTGTAATAGTAGGTTGGTTCCTAAATGATTATATAAAAGAATTATGTTGTGGTTTTCTCCCATTTGGGTTTCCATGTGAAATATATGTGTATTGTGGATTGTATGGTTATTTTTTTGTCTTTCACTACTATAGTTGGTAAAGAAACACATTGATAAATCTTGTAAGAAAATAAAAAATAGTTTTATATTGATTCACCCCCCTTTCAGTACAAATATGTGTGCCAATAGTGGATGGGTACATAAAAAAGTGGTATCAAATTTCATGTTATATAAGTGGGGTTTTTATGGGAAAGAAATGTAAATGATTGAGTATGTCAAGGGGAAAATGACAATATGAACTAATATGGGTATGAAATCAAGAATGAACATAAATGATATAATCATATTTTTTTAACATTGTTAAGCTAACAATTTGTTGTTGTACATAGTGCTTTCTAACTGCTAATGTTGCTACAACAAATTGGCAATTGGACTGGGCACATTGTCATCATGGAAGATGCACGTAAACCTTATGATTATGAATCAAATATCGTAGGGTGAAATTTGCATAGGAGAAATGTAGATATTGAGTCTAATAAACATATAAATCAATAGACCTCTCTAGACATTGAAAAGACAACGAGTATCTTGATGGTAGAGATTCAAATCTATGGAGAAGATAATGAAAGGTTAATCAAGGCTCGACAATAATATAATTTGTCGAATGCTTGCATGTTGTAAATTTAGATAGATATACAAATACAAACGCATCATGGACAAAATTCAACACTGTTGGTAGGATTAGGGATAGCTCTAGGAGTCATTATGGGACTTAAAGAATTATAATTATGGGACTTATATACCAATAGATCCCTCTTACAGTGAATCATCTCCATTTGAATATTCATTAAGTAGTTCAAAATCCTCTTCCCATATGTAGGGAAAAAGGAGGCCTTTCAGATATAGCTTGAAAGGAGAATTTTGGAAAGAAATACCACCTATATTTGATGGTGAGGTGAAATCTGGTCAAGAGGCTAAGGCTTGGATTTTGGGATGAAGAAGTATATCTAAGTACATAATTATTTAGGCCTTAACATGAAATCTAGAGTACCCATATTAAACTTGAATGGAGGAGCATTAATCTAGTAGGAACATCATAGACAAGTCAAGAAAATCAATGAGATAAATATTTCCTAGAAGTAATTAAAGAATTATTTTTAGCATAAGTATCTCTTTGACAAGTATTATGATGGTAAAATTAAACAATTCCATTGAGGTAACAATGGAATCGATGACCATAAATGAACATGTGAATAAATGTTTGGAGTTACTGAGATATGTCAATTACATCAAACAAGATAAGTTGAATATCCAACATCTCCTAAGATGATTACCTCAATCCCATAAAGATGGAATAGAGTTTGATGAACTATGAACCCTAAATAAATCCATTAGAAAGAATAAGTATTTCCATGAGTGGAGTAAACATTAGCTATAGGTTCACAAGGCATGGAAGGAAAAGAAGAAAGAGAAGATTTACTAGATAAAGAAAGGGTTCAAGCCTCCTCATTATAAAAATTAGTAGAAACAACTAGTACAAAGTGGAGTTCATCCCAATATGTTAGTGGGAAAGAGACCAAGAGATCTCATTCAATGTTGGGTATGTGGAAAGGATTATTTTCTCAAATATTGTCCACATCAAAATTTGAAAAATAGGAATGTTTATAACATTGAATAGGATACAACTATTGATGACGTGTCAAGGACCATTCTTAAGATCTATATTACACTAGAATAACACCAATTAGATCACTAGGTAGTAGTGGTTGAAGATGATGGTATGATTACTAAACAATCTCTATCCATTTTGATTAATATTGGATCTCGTCATAGTTATGTTACTCCTAAAATTGTTGATCGTGTGCTCTTAATAAATGTAAGCATAGTAATTCATGGTTGTTGTATTATGTTGTCATTGATGTCAAAGGATTGATGTCAAAGGGTTGATGTCAAGTATTTTCATAGTGATGATATTGTATCATTGATGTATTGATTGTTGGATTATGTTGTCATTGATGTAATTGATGTCAAAGGGTTGATGTTAAGTGGTGTCATAATGATGTATTGATAGTAAAGGGTGTTGTATCATTGATGTCATGGTTGATAGGAAGTACCAAATGGATGAACTCCAAAGTGGTCCCCTTATGGTTAAATCCCTCATGGGAAGACACTTTGCAAAGTCAAATGGTTAAGTGGTTGAGAAGTCCTAGAAGTGTGGTTAGGGAACCCAAGTTTGGTTGAGGAATAATGTAATGAATATCATTGAATTTGCAGGTGAGACTATCATCGATGGATAGTACCTGTCATGCAATTTTCGGTGATATGTGGAACGTAACATAACTCCTCATGGTTAGAGAGTTATGATCTTGTGAATTTGGAGAACCCTCATGAGTTATATGGAAGACCCTACAAGGTCAAAGAAGTCAAGAAGGTCAAAGAAGCCAAATTATTCTAGAATCTCCTAGAATAAGTTGACTAGTCAAAGTGGGTGAAACAAGGAGATAATCATGGGTTAAGTTGTTGCAATAAGAAAATAATTAAAAACAAATTAGTTGCAACTAGAAGTGGAGAGTTTACTATTTGTGGATAAAGTGGTTGTAAGTGGACAAATTTCTTAGAAGTGGGTTAGCCCTAAACAAAGGAAGTTGGTTATAAGATAACCCCTAGAGGAAGCTACTTGAAGAAGTATAAATACAAGAGTAAGGGCCTCTTATGAATATGAATATTTTGAGAATATTGAAGATCTATTTTTGGTGAAAGTTCCATTGCAGGTACTCATGGACACATAAGACGTTCCACAATTCTGAGGTAGCAAGGAGGTTTGACAGAAAAAAAAAAATTGGAGCATTAGAAAAACCCTAGTTTATGAAGTGTACGTGATCTAATAATAGAAGAGGTCGCGTATGTACGTAGGATGACAGTAGAGGAGGTCATGTATATTTGAAAAGGCCAAGAAAATATTGAGTAGATGCTAGTGTCAGGTTCACGAAGTCTGAAGAAATTCCAGGTTCCTGAAGTCTGAAGAAAGTCCCTAGGATATCATTCTACAGGTTCAAATTTGCTACAGAAGTTTTGGTATGGTTATATGTTGTCTTGATGCTTAGATCTGATCATGGTATGATGAATTCTTGAATCATTCTTGTTATGGTGTTTGGATATGGTATATGTCGGTTGGTTGGTTGAGTGGTTCTATTATGATATGGTTAATGGATTTCTATGTTTTGTGATGGTGTATGCATGAGGAACATCATAGGTTGTTGGATGGTGCAGATTTGTTTGTGGTTGGAATGGTGCAGTTTTGGCAGCGACATGATATTTATAGTGACAGGTCAAAAGTAGATGTGACAGAGGAAGATGGGTTCTGGAGGGCCATAATTTTGAAGTTTTAGAAACCCTAGTTTCTTAAAGTGTATGCAGGCTGACAGGAGGAAGGACACGTACATATGCATGTTGCAGTATAGGTAGGTTGTGTACATATGTGAGTTGCAGTATAAACATGTCGCGTACCTATTGGAAAATTGGTTTATGTCTACAAGTTGGGTCTTGTAATTGAGGGTTGGATTCCTCACATCTCAGTTTGTGTTGAGATATGCAGGTTGGGTCTTGCATTAAGATTTGGTGCTCTCTTGGAATTGGTGCTCTCTTGGAGTTGGTGCTCTTTTTCAGTTGGTGTTGATAAACCCCAGGGATTGTAGTTTCTTGTAACACATAATGAAAAAGAAATTTACACATATATCTAGTGTTCTTTGTGTTCATTATGGTGATGGTTTAATGTTCTCTATTATTCATGAATGTTGATATATGCAAGTAATCAATTGTGAATGAATGATAATGTTTGAAGGTGTTTATAACTAAAGTTTTGTAAGAAGTGTAAAAATATCCCTATACTGATTCACACCCCCCCCCTCCCCCATATCAGTGTGGTCATTTTTTCCAACAATTGGTATAAGAGCAGGCCTTCACTATAATCCTTACAAGCTTGAAGGAGATCCATGGACACAAAAGTAGAAGAAGGTTGTGTAGAATCATCTAACAATTATCTTATAGATGAAGAGAAATATTTGTTGAAGCTCAAAGATAAAATTTTAGATGTGTTAGAAGAAGAAGATGATCTGTATATTTTTTATCTTGATTTTGATATTTATGAATACATTAAGGAATCCCTAGAAAATTACCAAAATAATACCATGGCACAAAGGAAAATACTCATGAAACAAGAAGAAAAGATCAAGAAACTAAAGACTGATATAATTAGTCAAGCATAAGAAAAGAAGAAGGTAGATGATGAGCTTAGAAAAATCCTTGAATTCAATGTCAATTTGAAGACCCAAATTGAAGAAGCTATAAGGAAATCAGAGAAGTAAAAAAGTCTCATGAACAACTCAACAATATTGGATGAAATCTTGAATTGTCAAAGATCACCTAATGATAAATTTAATATTGGATACAACAAGGAAGAAGCACACTTTGAAGATATCACTTCTAAGAAGCATGAGGTAAGACCTTCATTCTTAGAAGGTGGAAACAAAGATGCAATTCAAGAACCTACACAAAGAAAGCAAACTTTCAGAAGAATAGAGAAAGGAAGACACCAAGAAGCCATCTTTACACCTCAATGCAAATTCAGATGAGAGACACCTTCAAGGTGGACACCAAGGCAAAGGAATGAAAATGTTTTTCATGGTCACTGCTTCTCATGTAATGAATATGGTCACAAAGATTTGTATTGCAAACATTATGCAAAGAAATATGTTGGAAGACTCCATAAATTTCTAAGACGTTGGAGATGTAATCAATTGGGACACATTGTTGCACATTTTCAGTCCATGAGATGTTATAGCTACAGTGGGTTTGGCCACAAATATTAGGTTTGTTGGAATTCAAGGAGACAGTCAATGAGGAGTAATTCATACTATATGGAAATAAGAGCACATGAAGCATGGAAGAAATACAATGTTGAAAGGATGAAAGCTCAGAACATCAGTGTTGAGAAACAAGGACACTTTTAAAAGTGTATGAAGAAGATTGAATAGCCAGACATGAATGAATGCACAAAGAACAAGGAAAGGCTTACATTTTATGAGGCATACGTGGGTTGTTGTGGAAGAAGACACATACATATGTGAGGTGATCTATAGAAAGGTTGTGTACATACGTAATATAACTAAGGAACAGGTCACGTACCTGTGGGAAAAGCCTCAAAAGGATGGGTGTACAGATGAGTTGTAGCATGGTTTGATGGTACAACATAGTTTATGCAGGGTCTGAGATGATATGCTTCAGGTTTTCATGTGTATATGTATGTTTGATGAATGTATGGTGATAATTTGTAGTTGATTTTTGGAGCATATGCGTGATTCCTATCTTATATGCATGGTATTAACCCTAGTGTGTCGATTGATGCATTCCTGATAAGGTATATTGTTGGTTATGTTAAGTAATTAATCAGTGATGTCATGGCACTTTGTTTATGAGATATATCATGATGATGTGATGTTATCTAAAGATATATCATTGATCTATTCAGGGACACTCTTGATACATGTTTAGAGGTATTATTGGTTGCTTAGTACTTGTTGTAGTGAATAGTTTTGAGGAAAATATGTTATATTACCTAGCTGGTACATATGTGAGATCCATTGACATATATTGTGATGTATTATTAGAGGCATATTTGTTGGATGTATTGGTGTATGTATTTGGCATATGTTTTAGCTACATATTGGGACATGTAGTTGATGATTTGATGAGGTCGTGATGTTGTACATGATTGATGAGTCATAGTTTGATGCATGATTGGTACATATTTGATACATTATTTGAGTCACTTGCTAGTAGTATCATTGGAACATGGTTTATGGATGATGTGGCATATGTGTATGGATATCTTGATTGTGGTACATCTTGATGAGGTTTGGTGCATGGTTGATGCACTTCCTTGGTACCGGTGGTGATACATGTTTGGTGCATGGTTGATGCACTTCCTTGGTACTGGTGGTGATATATGTTTGGTGCATGGTTGATGCACTTATTGATGGTATATGGTACATGATTGATGCTTGATGGTTTAGATACATTTTATTGGCTTGTGGAACTTGGTTTATGATAGAGGCATATCACTTGTGATATGACACTTGTTTGAGGCACATGGTTGGCATGTTGTATGGTTGATGATGTTATTGGTACATTGATAGAGGCACTTGTTGATAATCCTGATATATGCTTGGTACACACTTGGCACATATTCTTGGAATATGATTTATGCACTTAATTATGGCATGTGATATTGTGTTGATGTGCATGGTTGGCACATGGTATGGCACAAGATGGACAGTTCCAAGGATCATCATAGGAAAATCATATCATTCTTGAGTAGTTGATCTATGTTCTGGTTGAGAAGTAGCATTTGCAGATTGCGGTGATAGCATTATTTTCATATTGCAGAGAAGATATGGGGATTTATTATTCTTCCCATGATTGGTTGTAGAGTAATGACCAATATTTTTTGGTATAAACCCCTGGAAAAAACTCAGAGGGAAAACCAATCCAATAATTCTTTTATTAAGGTCAAATTAGGGCTCCTGTAACAGGGAAAATGGATGACTGAGAGAATTGTTTACTGCATACAAACCTAGAAACTCATGTGTTGTACCATCATGTTTCCTAAGGCATACATTATTAATCCCTCTATGAACCACATATATACACGACTATCTACATTGAAAATCGTGTATGTGTACGAAAAAAACCATACGGAAAGTTCTGTACGATCTAACACTTCCCTGTGTCTTTTGTCGACTGAAACCCACCCATGGATGCTACTTTCTCTCTCTTCCTTGACCTGTATCACCTCCAAATGCAATTCCTTATCCACATATCCAATATCTTGAATCACAGTCCTTTGTGATCCAACCCTCTGATCAACACTTAGATGAAATCTCTTCACCCAACCTCTGAGATCTCCTCACTCTAGTGTAAGAAAAATTCCTTATTTTCTCCTACACTCCTCACACTAGAAAAAGTCCTTCTCTGTTAGGTCCAACCTTGATCTCCCATCAAGGTACCTGATCTTGGCATCTCACCAAATATCCTCACCTTGGTCTCTCACCAAGGTTCTCTTGATCTCTCTCATCAAGAGTGACTTCCTCCTTCTCCTAGCATTGCTTTTATAATCACGAGTTACAATCTATTTCTAATATTCAAAGTGATCTACGGTTCAGATTACTTATCACACTCACTTAATATTTAGATTACATGTTGCATGTTATTCATGTTCCTTAAATAAATCAATTCACTAATTAATACAATTTTACTTTAATTAATTCCTTTTAACTAAAGGAAACTCAAGACTAGAAGATTTGTGATGACATCTACATGCTAGACACATGCCAATGTGGAAGTACCTATCCGATGCTACCACAAAAATCAACACTTGTGACCTTATTCATCGCTTTCACATGGAAGATTCTAAACCATCTACCTCTCCCTTCCAGTTTCAATTCAAACTTGATGCCATGTGTACTACTCCCCAAATTTGATGCAAGTTTGTACCTTCAATTAGTTGGTATCCTCTTATATTTCACTCATACTTGTCTTGATATTACCTTTATCATTGGTCGTGTTGCTTGGTATATGAAAACAACCCATGAAATCCATTGGAAAGAAGAAAAAATGATACTTCGGTATGTTTGGTGTACAGTTCAGTTTGGGATACATTCTAGTTCAAGGGGGGCTCCTTTGTTGGTTGGTTTCACTAATTCAGATTGGGTCGATGACCCTGATGATCAATATTCTATTGCAAGATATGTTTTCAGCCTTGGTTCTCAACCCGTCACTTGGGTTTGGGAGAAACAACATGCTATTGTTCATTCTTTAGCAAAAGAAGAGTACCGAGAAGTGGTTAATGCAAGTCAAGATGCCTTGTGGCTTTGATAAATCATTTTAGAGTTTGGATTCCAAAAGAAACATCTGACCACCCTTTGGTGTGACAATCAGAGTTCCATCAAGCTTGCCAAAGATCTAGTTCAACATTAGCACAACAAACACATCGAGATAGATATGTACTTCATCAAAAAAATCATTCATGATCGTGTTATTGAAGTTCTCTTTCTCCTTACAGAACATCAAGTTCTAGACATTTTCACAAAGTCTCTTACAAAAGAGAAGTTTTCCGAACTTCAATCTATGTTAGGAGTTCATTAATTTGTCATTAAGGGGGGATAGGCTCTAATTTTAGATAAACACGATCTCAGAGAAATAAAATAAAAACAAATTCGGAAATAGAGACACAGATATACGTGGTTCACCCAGTGTGGGCTATGTCCACCAGAGAAATTTCCAGGTTCTTCCTTTTTATTATCCAACAAATGAAGGGATACAACCTACAACACACCCAATGTAACTTCCTCTTGTTTCTCTCTCATTCTCCTCTCTCAGAATACAATATTCACAAATGATGCATAGTCGCAATACATTTCCCTCATAAAAGAGGGTTTCCTTCTAGGGAAAAAAAACCCTAACATAACTTCTACCATCAGATCTGTGACCTTATAATGAACGGTCCAGATTTACTATGAAATTACAATATACATTTACAAGTAAATTTTTCCTTCGGGGTCCCGCTCGCCCCCGGACCCCGCAGGGGGGGAAAGCCCACCATGAAACCACCATGCATGGAGTGTTGTATAGTATTCCAGGGTGTACAATCTTCATGGGGTATAAACATGGCTGAAAACAAAGACCTATGAAACATGAAGATAATCAAACTTTGAAACCAACATCTAATGCCTCCTTCCTTCTCCTATTGTGTCACCTTTGTAAGTCCTTCAATCATATCCCAATTTGTTCTTAAGGGGGGATGTTAGGATATTTATCCATTTAGAATTAGTTAAGATCAACTTGGTCTAATGTGTATATAGGTAAAAATGTGTTTCTTTGGTATGCATTTGTAGTTATGTAATTCAATGGTCATGATATGTTCTACGCATAGAGTGATCCAAGGACTCATATTCTTCTCGATCTTAATGGATATATTGATATGTGTCCTAACACATGATTGGTCCATGATCTCTATTTAAATAGCATGGAGGGTCATTTGTTGATGATTGATTGTGAGAAAATATCTTGTGAAATATTTTTCTCTTGCATTAATATATTGCCTCAAGTAGTGTTAGGAACCTAACCCCTCACGTAGATAGAATAATATATTTTCCATGTAATAAAGGATTAAATTAGTTAATAAGGCCTAAATATATTTTCCATGTAATAAAGGCTGACATTAGTTAGTAAGACCTATTTAATAAATGTGAACAAGTCAATGTAAGAAGACCTAATATAAGATTCAACTTCTAGAAATATCTTCCTCTAGAATGTTGTTGGTGTAGACCATTTTGGGGAAAAGATCAACAATTAACAAAGCAGTTAGAAAATGGACCAAAAAAGGAGCGTGCGCCGGAAAACAGGGAAAAGCAACGCCAAGAAATAAGGAAATTCAAAGAGGCAGATCAAAGAAGGAAACGGTTGGATTTTGGACCAGCCGAGCATAGGGAGCTAGAAAGTGGAAAAACCTAATCCACCTAGGGTTAGTGGGTTAGGTTTTTGGTCATTGTTGTAATGGGCATTTTAGCCCATTTTTGTTGTATAAATATCTATTGTGATATCTAAGGAGATCTATTTTTTTTTCAATGCTTGAGTGATCTATTTGTGGAGCTAATATTGAGATGATCTTCGAGAAGTCTTTTTAGAGATAAATATGCATTGTAACCGAGGATAAGGTCGCAAGTTGTGGAGCTTGGTGCGATCTTGTCAGCCTCACTTGTACTCATTTTTATGCACGCATCACTATGAACTTTTGATGAAGAATAATAAAAGAGCAAAGAAAGCTAGATCTTTGTGGATGTAACCCATGGGGGTGAACCATGGTAAACTTGTGTCTCTATGAGGAATGGTTGTCTTATTTCTTGCCACTATTAGTTATGATGAATGAATGAATGAATCCGATAATATTAAAATGTAGCGCACAGTAGAATAGTCTGAATATTTACTGAAGAATGAATTTTAATTGAATGCAATTGATTACAAAATGGTAGATATGGATATAATGATGTGTTAGAATAGTAGATCTAATATATTTTTAGGTAGAAAGAATGTATAACATTCCCACAAAAGCCTCCCTTCCAAGACTGTAGACATATGTGTCCTACAGTCACCCATAAAGCCATCTCAGGTGAGACTGCATTGTGCACTCTATGTGCAGTGTTTTTTTCTGGTCTCTAGAAGGGCCGATGGTTTGTAGGATTTTTTTGGAAACCTAAGTAGAACCTGGGTCAACATGAGAAACATTCAAAAAATGGTTTTGTTTCTGGATGGAACCCATAAGAATAGATTGGAGGGGACTTGTTGAGAAGGACAGTGAAGAGAATGAAGTATTAGAAGGGGATGTTCAGACCATGGAATCTGACTAAACAGGATATTTAACAATATTTGGAAACAAAAGAGCTCGAGTTTGCGTAGAAAGATAATAGAAACCCTAAGTATACACTGCGCCAATATTTGGAGAGGTACGTATTTACTGATCTTCATGAGGCATTTTTCTGTGAATTTCCACATTTGTTGCAAGAGTGGATATTGAGAATGAAGGACACTCACCCTAGCAATCAGATAAGACCAGTAGAATGGACTACTGAGAATATTGCATAGATACATAAAGTTAATAATAAATTCATGTGCATTGTTGATTTCTGGCTAGACAACATTATTGCAAGATTCATTAATGAGTTTGCAATTGATATTGAAAAATCATATAATGTTGCAGAGAAGGAGTTTTTGAAGGGGCCAAGAGGAAGGTATATTAGATCACTTTACATGTCAATCAAGATTTTAATTCATGATAAAGGAGTGATGACAATGGATTCTGACAACTAAATAACTCTACATGCATGGGGAGACTAGGGAAAACACTAAGGAAGATTTGAGATATGAAGAAGGACCTAGATAGAGGTAAGAATAAGGAAGCAATGGACCCCATTATGATGGATGAAGATCATATCAAGGAATTAATGGACATAGCGGGAACAACGCGCAGCGAAAGAACCTACCAGTATAAGATCAATAGCAAAAAGAGACCAGTAGTTGAGCGAGAAGGATTAGAAAGTGATGAAGAGGAGGTAGAGGATCTTTGTGCTACAGAGAATATTGAGGAAATATTGTGCACCACGTATGAGAAAAAACCCATAGGTCAAGGTTCAGGCGTAGAAGAAGGATCTCCATTACAGATCTGAATTAGTGTGGAACCCATGACCCCATGTGCAACTAAGACATCAGAAAGGAAAGAAGTTTTTTGACAACCAAAAATTATTGCAAAATGAGTCCAATAGGTCAAGGGACTAGTGGAAATTCAAGTAGAAGTGTGAGTTCAACTAGCATTAGTCACTTATCTACACTGTGCAGAGGTGGTAATACAAATTTTACAATGACAGGAGCATATCCAACCATTCGGTTACCATAATTTCATGGACAAGGGTTGGAGGACCCAAATAAACATTTATTTCTTTATGAAAATATTTGGGAATCTAAACAAGTCACGAATGAAGACACAAAAGTGGCTCATCTTGCAATCACATTTAGAAACCGCGCACTGGACTAGTTTATGAGTCTAGCAGTAAACAATCCACAAGGAACACCAAAAACCATCGTAGATGTGAAGAAGGCGCTAATTAATGAGTTCCAACGACCAAGTTCAAAAGATCAATTTATCAATGAGATGATAGAAATCAAACAGAATCCAGGAGAATCAGTTTGGGAAGTCAATCAGGAGTTCAAGAGATTGAAAGGTAAGTTGAAATTTCCTATAACAGACATGCAACATAGGCAACTATTTATAAATTCCTTATTTCCACATTTTAAGTATCCATTGAGGAAACAAAATTTCCAGACTTGGGCTAAGGCTATGCAAACAACCTTACAATTGTAAGAGAATCAATATAAGCATACAGATCCAATTGTAAAAGAGATGAGAGCATATCTTAATAACTTGACATTTCATTTGAATCAAAAAAAAACAAAGGAAAAGAGGGAAGTTGTCTGGTGTACCTTATGCAGAACAAAAGGACACCATAAAAATGAGTGCCCAACATTTGCACAATATTTGGGAGCAGGATTTTTGAATCCCTTGCCTATAGGAGGAGTATGGTGTGAAATCTATAAAACACATGGACATGATCCCTATCATTGTCCACTAATGAAAAAGTATCAAATAGTGCCTAAGAGTACATTCTGCAATTTCTACAAGTCTGTAGGACATGAGGACAAGGGTTTTAGAACCATGAAGATTATGAAGGAAAGGACTTCAGATGCCTATAGGATGTTGACCGAACTAATGACAGGTCCACCTGTGCAGTAGTATAATAATGTGCAGAAGTTTGCATCGCCACCTCAATATAATAAAGTACCATGGTATAATACACCGTACACAGGTAATCAAGGAAATAGAGGAGGATTTGGAGGCAGAGGCCCAGTGACATGCCACAATTTTCAGCAACCTGGAAAATTTGCAAGGGATTGTCCACAGCCACCAGTAACATGCATGTATTATTGTGCAACATATCATACTATAGAATATTGTTTGACGTTTATGACAAAGATATAGGGAAAAAGGAATCAAAATAACCAGAATGTTCAATGGGTTTCCACAGAAACTAGAGAAGATGATGGGAAAAATATTAATATAGTTACTCGAGGTGGAACTAATACAAGAGAAGATGAAACAAAGAATAATCGAGACCAACACTAGTGGATCAAAAAGAATACAACACCTCAACAACATTTTGATGTGTGGAAGGAGAAAGAAACATTCAAGGAGGCCAGACAAGAAATTTTGAACAAGAATATTGCTTCTACTTCAAATGCACAGCCAAAATATGATGTGCCAGTATATGATATGCCTCATCCATATGATCATACTAGTGGAGATCAGACTTTAGAAAAGGTAAGTAATCTAAGAAACTTTCTGGTATCTTTCTTGAAGTTATTGAATGATCAAACATCTATACAAATGTTACAAGGTTTGTTAGAAAAATGAAATTCTAGAGAAGATATACAACTAGAAAAGAATAAAGTAAATCATGTCCATAGGAAGACAAGAACAAATAGAGAATTTGGAATCAATGAAAATATTGGAGATTTTAATATGGGTGACATCATATTAGATTTGGGATCTGAGGTAAATGTTCTTCTTAAGAAAATATGAGAATGTATGGGAGACCCTACACTGGGATATTCACCTATTCAGCTGAAACTAGAAAACCAACATAGAGTGATACCAATTGGTCGACTAAAAGGAATACCAGTGGATTTAGATGGTGTGTGCACTATGGCATATTTTGAGGTAATAGATATAGTGGATAATACTACACCTTATACATCATTTTTGGGATTGGATTGGGCATTTCACAATCAAGTTATTATCAACTTGAAGACCAAGAAAATGTTTTTTGAATCAGGAGAATATATAGTCATATCACCATTAGATCATTCAGAAGGTGGCATATATGTTGAACCTGTGACATAGAATTTCATTACACAAGAGATAAATCAATTTTACAGAACTATCGCACTCGAGAAAGATTACATTAACCCAAAAACAAATGGAATGCTTAGCTGGAGAAGCATCAGTTCTTGTGCTTCATATTCTAACACGGGACTAGAGAATTGGAAAAAATGCTTACATGGGATATCTACCAGAAGATGTGAAAGAATGATGCGCGCACTAAGATGGGTTGGCACAGAGGTAAGAGAACCTCCAAGTTTTTATGGTCAAAATGATTTAGAAGAATTCTTAACAAAGCTTGAATTAGAATTCTTGGAAATTCATATGTTACCAGTCCTGGACATTGCTTTGAAAGAAATACATGCACATTGGTGGGGTACTCATAAACAAAAGATCTAGGATTGGTATTAATACAAAATATTACTACGCATCATATATGCAGAAATATGATGGAATAAGACAACCCAAAGACCATATAGATAGATGTATAACCCAATGGATATTGGTACCACCAAAGGAATGGCCACATCACTTTATCCATACATTGTAAGGAATACCAAGAAATTGGTATACAGAATTGGAACTGCATAGAGGAACTGGAAATTGGATAGAGTTGCAGCATAATTTTGTGATCATGCTTGCATATGAACATGAGAATCCAGTAATGGATGCAACATTGAAGTTGATAAAATAAAATATTTTTGAAGAACCTGAAGTTGAAATTGTAACATGTTATCATAATTAGAATAGACAAATAGTCAAATAGTTGTTACACTATTACCACATCATAGAAGATGACTCAGCAGAAGAAAACACGTGTGATATTCAGATAACGAAAGTTGAAGGGGAAAGAGAAGTAGAAGGTCCACAGTTACAGTTAGAATAATTTTCTACACCACTGAAGATAAAGAAGGTAAATATTGGAACAAAAGAGAATCCAAATATTGCAAGTGTTGGTGACTATTGGGACAACCAGATAGTGGACAGAATAACAGAGTTTCTACGTGAATATAGTGATTTGTTTCCAGTAACGTTTTCATAAATGAAAGGGGTAGTAGGAGAACTTGGAGAAATGAAGATTCCCTTACAACCAGATGCTAGACCAATAAGATAGAGACCCTATAGACTGAATCCAGTATATAAACATAAAGTGAAGGCATAGATCGATAAAATATTAGAGTCTGGTATAATAGAACATGTTGAAGAATCTGAGTGGATTATCCCTATGGTAGTTCAGGAGAAAAATCAAGGGGGAATAAGGATCTGTGTAGACTTGAGGAAGTTGAATGATGTATGTCGGCATGATCCCTTCCCAATTCCATTTATAGATGAGGTATTGGAGAATGTATGAGGACAAGAAGCATACTCATTTACTAATGGATTTCCAAAGTATCACCATATCATTATAACACCAGAGAATCTTCATATTGCTATATTTGCCACAGAATGGGGGACATATCAGTAGACAATGATTCCCTTTGGATTGAAGAATGCCCCTGTTATTTTTTTAAGAGTAGTGGTAACTTCATTTAAATATTTTATACATAAGTTTTTGGAGGTTTATCTAGATGATTAGACAGTAGTTAGCATATTGAAAGATCATGTTGAAGTTTTAATATTAATGCTAGAAAGGTGTAGACAGTTTCAAATCTCTTTGAACATTAAGAAATGCATATTCAATGCACCATTTGGAATTTTTCTAGGGCATGTGGTGTGTAAACAGGGTCTGCTGGTTTATCTTGCAAAGATTGTTGTCATTATTAATTTACCACCACCTAAATCAGTGCGCTAATTGAGAGATACACTAGGTCGTACATGCTATTATAGAAAATTCATAAAGAGATATGCACACATTACTGCGCCCATGGAGAAATTGTTAAAGAAGGATATAAATTTTCAGTGGAATGATGAGTGCCAACAAAGTTTGGACATCTTAAAAGAGAAAATGGTGACAGTGCCAATTCAGGTGTTTCCAGATTGGTCAAAAGAGTTCCATGTTCGTGTGGATGTTTCTTAAATAGCACTTGGAGCAGTATTAACAAAACCAAGAGAAGGTGGCATAGATCACACAATATCCTTTGCAAGTAGGAAATTATCAGAGTCAAAACAGAATTATAATACAACATAAAGAGAAGGTTTGGCTATGGTATATGCATTGCAAAAGTTCAAACATTATTTATTAGGAAAAAAAATTAAGATGTTCACAAATCACTTTGCTCTTAAATATCTGGTCAACAAGTCAGTGTTAGGGGGAAGAATATGTACATGGTTTTTGTTATTTCAAGAGTTTGATTTTGAAGTAGTTGTGAAACCTGGAAGATTGAATGCAAGGCCTGATCATCTGTCCAGGATAACTAATGGAGAGGAACCAAGCAACTTGGAGGATAATTTTCCTGATGCATAACTCATTTCACTACAGATTGTTGATGAATACTTTGTTGAAATCATTGAATTTTCGTGTATAGGATTTTCCCCAAAGGAATACACCACTAGGCGCAGAACAAGAATTTGGTGGTTATAGCTGCAGATTACCAACTTATTGCAGGATACTTGTATAAACTAGGTGAAGATAACATTATAAGGAGATGTGCCATGGAACATGAACGTCCTATGATTTTGGCATAAGCACATGAAGGAATAGTTGAAGGAAATTATGCAGGAACAACCACTGCACAGAAGATACTATGCATAGGATTGTGGTGGCCAAAAATTTATAAATATGAAAAGGAGTATTGTTAGGCTTGTCACGATGTCTGTCAGAGGGTAGGAAATCCATCCAGGAAGGATGAGATTCCATTAAAACCTCAGGTAACTCTTAAATGTTTTGACAAATGGGAAATTGACTTTGTAGAACCGATCAACCCGCTAGCTAGAAGATCGGGACCATGGTATACCATTACAATGACTGAATATTTAACCAAATGGGATATAGTAGCAGCAGTAAAATACTGTAGTGCAGAAAATGTAGTGCACTTCCTGTTTGAACAAGTAATTACAAGATTTGGATGCCCTAGAATTCTGATGAATGATCAAGGAACTCATTTTATCAATAGTACCATTCAGGCAATGATTGAAGCATTTGAGATACACCATCAAAAGAGCACTCCATACCATATGCGGGCTAATAGAATAGTGGAATCATTTAATAAGATTTTGGAGAATGCCCTAACTAAAATTTGCAATGTAAATAAGAATTATTGGGATTTGAAGATACCAATAGTATTATGGGCTTATAGAACCACATGCAAGAAACTAACAAGGAAGACACCTTTCATATTGGTGTATGGTCAGAAAGAAGTAGTCCCTTTGAAATATTTGATACTAGTTTGTGCATTGCAACCATTACAAACATGACAAAAAGAGGCGCAACTCAAGAAATATTGTCTCAACTTATGGAACTAGAAGAGGACGGGATTATGGCTAGTTTCCATCAGGAGGTACAGAAATCCAAAGATAAAGCTTGGCATGATAGACACATTAAGAAGAAAAAATTGAAGGAAGGAGATATGGTTCTCCTCTATGACAACAACTACTTACAACACCCAGGGAAATTCAAGATGCATTGTCTAGGGCCATATGAGATAAAATTTGTCACAGATGGAGGTGATGTGCAGTTGCAGGATTTAGCAGTCAAGGAGATTCAAGGATTGGTGAATGGAAGTCGATTAAAAATGTATAGGTACATTCAACCCAGTAACCCTTAGTAGTTGCAGTGCAAGAAAATTCCTTTGTACATAGTGTATATAGTAAATAAAATAAGAAAAGAAAAAAAAATGGGAAAATAAGAAAGATACAAAAAGATGCAATATATGGATAAGTGTTACACATGCAGTTAGATGATACGGTGCATAGACGATCCGGAATATATTTTCAAAAATAAATGAATACATATTAATATCAAAATATGATTAACACAGAATAATATATATACAGTAAAATTGGTTTCTATTCAATTAGGAAATAAGCTTAAACTGTAAAATGAAATGGAAACAAGCTTTCCAGAATGGTGGCGGCTTATCTCTGAGAAGAGATGTGACGGTTGCACTCATTCGAAAGAAGATGATTACAATGAGGCTCTGAAGGCCTTTTTACAATAAACAGGAATGTCAAAAACCATAGACATCCAAAAAACATAAACCTAGGAGATGAAGCGCCAAAAGTCATGTGGGACCCGTTTGGGTAAGTTAGTACATCAACTTCCCGGGGTCATAACTTTTGCATACGATCTTCGTTTTAGGTGCACGATAGCCCGTTGGAAAGGTCTATCTGAGGAATAGACATTTTTTTCTATATATCAAAGTTCATTCTAACTATGGCGAGCCCTTAAAAATGTTGTTTAGGGACTCAAAACGGCCCCACAAGTCAAGGACCCAAAAACTAGGGAAAAAACTACCAAAATGGAAAAATGCCAAAATGAGCCAGTTGGAATAGGTGGGAGGCCATCAAAATACATATGGATCAATACTCCCCCCTTAGGAATCAATGGTCTCCATTGCGTTGAGTTCTCCCATCAAATGAGGAAATTTCTACTGAATTTGGCCCTGGGTGAGCCACTTGCCTTGGTGCAAGAGCTTCCCTGCTTTGACAACTCGATAAAGTTGGATCCTTTGCTGGTGAGTGCCCTTAATCTTTTTTTCCACAATATGATCATTGGATTCATGTTGTATGCAGTTGGGGTTGAGCTTTGTTGGTGTCAGTTGTTCTGATATCTATGATGTGTCCAATAATGGTGGGAAATAAGGTTGAAGGATATCCACATTGAACATTGGGTGCAAGCCAAGGAAAGGAGGAATGTTGAGATTGAAATCATTATCACCCACCACCTTGGTGATGGTGTACGGCCCATAACGTAGTGGGAAAATCTTCTGATGGGTTCATGTAAGGCACTCTTTTTGCAAGTGAAACCAAACTTTGTCACCCACCTGAAACTTATGTGGCACCCGGTGTTGATCATGTCATTGCTTGTACTTGTCATTGGACTTCTGTAGGATATCCTGAACTTGTTGGCGGATGTGTTGGATCCACTCAATGAACCGGGTGGCTTTTCAACTTCATTTGGAGAAAGATATGAGTCGTTTGAGGTGACCGCAACGGGTAGTGCAACATCTATGGGGCCTAATGGTTGGAATACCAACCCCACCTGAAAGGGGTTGTGGTCGGTTGAGCTATGCAGGGCTTGGTTGTAGCTATGTTGAACATAGGGGAAACTCTAATCCCATGTGAAAGGGTGCTTGGAATTATACATGCGTAGGATATGCACGATCATTCAATTTACGACCTTGATTTGGCCATCTGTCTAGGGGTGGAAGGTCATGGATTTGGTGAGCTTGGTGTTCAGTAATGACTAGAGGCTTGACCAGAATGTGATGAGAAATTGACTGTCTCTATATAAGACAATGGTTTGTGGGATTCCAAAATGTACCCAGACTCATTCAAAGAAGATCTTGGAAATGGCCTCTAATGTGATGCTCTTCTTGCGGGCGTCCAGAATCACCATCTTAGAAAAGCGATCCATAACCAAAAAAACACAGCCATTTCCCCACTTGGTGGATGGGAGGCCTGACATGTATTCCATTGATATGGATTCCCATGGCCTATCAGAAGTAGGTAGAGGGGTGGACATACCCTATTTCTTAGTGTCTGGTTTGGAAATCGTGCAGGTAGTGCAAGACCTGATATACTTGTTGACCTCCTATTGAAGTTTCAACTGGTAGAAATGTTTTTGCAGCATTGCCACTATCTTTTCGATGATGAAGTGTCTTTCCACTCTACTGTAGTGGGCTTCCAATATCATCTTCTCTCGCTCGTTTGATGGAACACAGATATGGCCCAGACAACACAACAACCTGTCCTAAAGATGGAAATTAGCGACAATTGCATTTGCACCCAACATTTGGTAGGTGGTGGTGAAGTCCAAGTTTGTCTCATAGAGTTGGGGCCATCCAGATGTCTCATGGTCGCAAGAGTCTATCACTATGGTAAGTGTCGCGACTGGTGGTATGCTAAGGAAATCAACGATGTGGTTGGTGCTTCCCATTTTATACTTGATGTTGAGGTGGAATTGTTGCAAGTATGTGGACCACTTCTAATGGTGGTCATTCTACAATTTGCCTTGTGTCTGCATGAATTGCAATGGCTTGTGATAATTTTGGATGATTGTCTCCTTCACAAGAATGTAACGTCTCTACTGGCAGTAAGATTGCACAATGGAGTACATTTATTTTTCATAAGTAGGGTACTTATGGACAACATATGATAGTGTCTCACTATGATAGGCCACGGGGTGGCCATGCTGAGTGAGAACGACTCCCAAAACATAGTCTGAAGTATTTTTCTCGATCTCAAAGGGTTTTTTCAGGTCTAGTAGTGAACATTCTGGGGATGAGCACAAGCGTTGCTTCGAATAATTGAATGCTTGTTTTTGGGACCGACCCCACACAAATTACGCCTTACCACCACCTCTGGTTACTTGGTTGAGGGCCCATGCAATATGGGAGAATACCAACACGAACTTGCGGTAGAAATTAGCAAGGCCCAAGAAGCTTCGAAGCTTAGTGAGTGTGGTTGGGGCTGGCCAGTCATGGATGACTTGGATTTTGGCTAGATCCACATGTATGCCATGTTGATCAATGATGTAGCCTAGATAATGAACCCTGTCCATGTCGAAGGATAATTTTCCCAAGTTGGCGTAGAGTTGGTGCTATTGTAGGGTGTGAAGAACCTGTTGAATATGTTGCAATTGTTCTTCCCAGGTCCTGTTGTAAATGAGCATGTCATCCAGATACAACACTATAAAAGTATTGGTGAATGGTCGCAGGATATCGTCCATCATCCTCATGAAAGGGGTTGGAGTATTTTTCAAACCAAAGGGCATGACCAACCATTCAAAAACACCTTCCTTTGAATTGAAGGTGGTATTCCATACATCTGTCTATGCTATCGGGACCTAGTGGTAGCCAGAATTCAGATCAATCTTACTGAAGTATTTGGCCCTTGTGAACTGATCAAGGAGGTCATCAATTCAGGGAATTGGGTATCGGTTTCTGAATGTGATTTTATTCAGGGCCTGGTAATCAATGCAGAGTCATTAGGTTCCATATTTCTTCTATACCAACACGATTGGGCTCCCTCAAGGTCATGATATTAGACGGATGTGCCCCTTGTGGAGTAGTTCTTGGATCTGCTGCTTGATCTCCTCATTCTCTAACAGAGAGTGGCGGTAGATTGTCCCATTGGGTAGCGGTGCGTCCAGGGTCATATCGATGGGGTTCTTGACCTGACAGTGCATAGGTACCCCAGTAGGTAAGGAGAATATATCTAAGTATTCTTCCACACCCTTATCCACTTGCTTTTGTTGTGTGGAGAGGCCGGTCGTGAAAACCCTGGACGTGGTTGCGATATTTTGCTCATTCTGAGAGAGAATCACAAAGAACACAAACTTCCCTGTATGAGAGATGACCTTTCTGTATTTCTTGGCAGAGATCAAGGAAATATCATTGGGTGGGACTACCTCCGGTATCTTGTATAATTGCTTATTCAAAGTAATAATAACACTATGAGGCCTAGATTCATATACAACATGATGTTTCCATAAATATGGTTGGCCCAAAAGAACATTACAAACTTCAAGAGGGGAAACATCACACAATACCTCATCTTTGAAGGGCTTGATGTCGTATGACAGGTGACATTGTTGGCTGACATGGATGTTGCTTCCTTGGCGGATTCGTCCGACGGTGTAGGGTTGTGACTACGACATTGTCGGTAGGGCGAGTCGCTTGGCAACCTTTTCTAAGATGATTTTCTTATAGATACCTCTATCAATGATGAAGTGCAGTGGGGTACCCTTCATTCAAATATGTGAAAGAAAAAGGCGCTCGCCTTCCTCTGGCTCATCTGGTTCATTGGGCTAGAGTTTGGTGGTAGCAACAATAGCACTGGGTTCTACATCTATGATCCATCTCCCCCTTTCTGGTTCTGACTCAGAGTTATAACCTGCATCTAATATAGAGGCTTTCATCTCAGCTACCAGTGACTACTTTGAGTGACAATCAACAATGTTATGGTAGGGGCTCCTATGGAAGTCGCACCACTTCCCGGTATCTTTCTTTTTCTTTTCGGTGTCCTTATTTTCTTGCGACTTGGACTGGTTTTCCTGAGGCTATCCATCTTTTCTCTATCCTTTTTTATGCGGGTTGGGGCCTCCCTTTCCTAGCTTTGCGCACCAATATGGGTATCAAATATTCTGAGTGACATCTGGTGCTCAAGTATCGTAGTGGTTTGCATAGATACATCTGGTGGTTTGAGCACCAGATGTCACTCAAAATATTTGATACCCATATTGGTGCGCAATGTATGGAAGATATTTGTGAACTCGGGAACTGTTTGGTCTCTTTCTTGTCGCAGTGTGGTCCATTTTGTGTATAGATCGTCATAACTTCCAACAGGGTAGTATTGTTCCTTAATAGCATCCCTTAAGGACTCCCAAGTGACTATGACTTTAAATAATGAGGGTTCCTTTGTTTTCTTTTTCTCACAGAAAGTTTCCCACCAATATTTGAGATTGGGGATGACTTTGAGGAGCGCAAAAGTAATAGTTTCTCTATTCAAGAAGTTATGGATAGAGAAATACCCTTCTTGAAGATTCAACCATTTTTCTACCATATATGTGTCTATCTGACCTTCAAATATAGGAATATCAAAGTTGATTTGTACCTTGAAGGGGGTGATGCCTCCGTTTGAGGAATATGCGTCGTTTGTTGGTAGTTGTTGAAGGATTTTCTCAAAACTCTCCATCATCTCATTCCTCTGTTGCATGAGGGCTTCCTCAAGCAACATTTTGAAGGGATATCATGTCCCATCGTATTTATTTTCTTCTTCCATGAGAGGTCATTTGGGCGTCTGAGAAATTTTTTCCTCAAGAGAAACAAGCTCAAGACCCAATTCTTTATACCCTGACCTCGTTGGGGACATGCATTAAGAATGGAAAGGAGAAGACTTCTCTGATACCACTAATCCAGAATATATTTTCATAATGAAATGCATACAGATTATTATCAAAAGATGATTAACAGAGAATAACAGATATATAATAAAATTGGTTTCTATTCAATAAGGAAATAAGTTGAAACTGTAAAATGCAATAGAAACAAGCTTGCTAGAATGGTGGTGGATTATCTCTGAGAAGAGATGTTATAGCTGGGCTCATTCACAAGAAGATGATTACAATGAGGATATGAAGGCCTTTTTACAATAAATAGGAATGTCAAAAACCCTAGACATCCAAAACAAATAACCCTAGGAGATGAAGCACCAAAAGTCATGTGGGCCCCATTTGAGTAAGTTAGTACATCAACTTCTCGGGGTCGTAAATTTTTCATACGATCTTCATTTTAGGCACATGATAACCCATTGGAAAGTTCTATCTAAGGAATACACATTTTGTTTCTATCTGTGAAAGTTCAATTTGACTGTGGCGATCCCTAAAAAACAATGTTTAGGGCCTCAAAATGACCTCGCAAGTCAAGGACCTGAAAACTAGGGAAAAAACTACCAACTGGAAAATTGCCAAAATGAGCTAGTTGGAATAGGTGAGAGGCCATCGACATCCATCTGGATCAGCAGAAGATAATAAGTGGTATGAATGAACAAGAATACACTACGACCTAGAGAAAGGTGACCAGGTAGAAAAAGAAGTACATTGAAACAGAAAGCAACCGGAAAAAGGACAAAGAGGTGGTTGGGAAAAGTACAACGCAACAAAGAATTTATGGCATGACTATAAAAGTAGGAAAAATGAACAAGAATATTCATTGCAAATTTTTGAAAAAGAGAGATAAGGATGAAAATTCTGAGTGAGAAGGTGCCTCTGATGTGTTCAATGAAGATTTAGAGAAACCCTTTCACAATTTAGCAGAATGGCACCACCAAAGTTTGGAGTTCCCAGTCAAATTGCAAGGAAAACACGCAGTGCCGAAAGGTCTCCATAGGATACAGTAGTTGAAGGGGAAAACATTCAACAAGAATGAGTAGTGGATGTGGACGCAATTCCATATCCATTCATCGAACCAATTAGTCCCATGATTATGGAAAAAGAACAGGTTTCGACGACAAAGGAAATGGATGTTGATATGATGGTTGAAACACTAAACCCTAGAATAGAGAAGAACCTTGTGCAGTTAGTTGGATTAGGTATAAAAACCACAAATACATCCAATTGAGAAAGATGATGAAAGAACAGAGTCTGATGAAGTACAACACCATGTAGTAGAGTCAGCGCAACAGTCAGAGGAACAGGTGCAGGTAGAATATATTACAAACCAGCAAGATTCATAAACAAAAGAAGATGAGGAAGAGAACTAGGTAGAATTGGAAAGGCCATCAGCAGGACATAAGAGGACTAGGGAAAAACTTGTCACACCAAGTAAAACAAGCAAACATAAGGAGTTAACAATGTTAATGCCAAAAATACCTGATGGAGTCAAAGTAGTTGGTGACATGTTAGGGTCTATTTACAAACTGAAGTATGTTGATCATGATGTGGAAGACACAAGGAATTTTGTGCAACAAATGTACATGGAGAGTAAAGGAGAGGTTCCATCAAGGGATCCCATTTTGGAGCTGAAGTAGTGGATTGCAGGACTTTATAACACGAGGATCATGAACCTGCTAGATATTCCTCATTTTGGGAGAGGAAAATATGTAAATTATTATGTCAAACAACTACTAGCACTAGTACATGGAGGCATATTATAGATGGAGAGGAATGTATCCATAGATGTATATTTAATTGCATAAATTACAGGTCTACCAACAGATGACATAAAACCAGAGCAATACATGGATGATAAAACCAAAGAGAAATCCTTGGAAGATGAGATAAAGATAAAATATGGGACTGACAGAGGGTCTAGGGGGATGATCATTAGACAGATAAATGATCCGGCAACGAAGTTCACGACAAAATTGATGGCATGTAAACTTTTGATGAAATGTCGCAAGGAGGAAGCCCCTGCAGGAGTAATAGCAGCAGCAACGCAGTGCACGAAGGGGAGTCGACTTTGTTGGGGCCCATACCTATTAAATTTGTTTCTGGAGAATTGAAAGGATTCACAAGACCTATGATTAGAGTTTCACTACTCATGGTTAATTATATTGATAGCCTTGGTTGGGTATAGAGAACCGAAATATAGCATATTTTACCAGATGCTAGGGAAGTGTCATGAAACGAAATATACAACATTATGGCACAACCTCATATTTGAAGAAAAGGAAGGAAAATTCTAGCATGTTCACCATGATGTTTGATGAGATGCAGGAAAATATAGATAATACATGGAGAATACCAAAAAAAATGGTGAGGGAGAACTAAGGAATATCATTTTTTAAGGCTTCCAGACATAATATGTGGATCCAAGACAAAAAGGATCCTATGAAGGAGTGGTTACATTTGAGATATTTTGTTATAGGAGAAGAAGTGCAATGGGCCATGAAGGATTGGCTTAAAGAATGGAAGGTGCTAGTGATTCCAAAGAAGGTACCCAAAACTAAGAAACAAGTAGAGGTTGGCACTTCACAACAGTCAACCATCCCAATAGTGAATACAAGGAAAGAAATAGAGCATGAAAAATAAAAAGGGGGTAGTTCAACCATTAGAAAACCAAAGCAAAAAATTATTATCCCCAAGGATCCAACTAAAGAGAAGGAGTGCACAGTAGAACCAAATGGAGGAGCACAGAAAGATGCTAATGTTCATATTCCAGAGGAAACAGGAGGGGGAAGTCTCCCAAATTTAGAGATGGATATACAAGTTACAACCATGAAGACAAAGACATTGCCATTAAAAGAACAGTGTTGCAGGCAGCATACCAGCGCAAGAAGATGAAGGTGCACAAGGAGGTTCCACAATTTACACTGATAGAATATGATGTAGAGTTGGTCACAGAGAAAGTGAATGACCGTACAATAGAGGTGTGGCACGATGTTGAGAAGCAAAGGGAAGATATAGTCAGGAAATTGACAGAAGTCGAGGATGCACTAGAACAATTGCAACTGACTATAGCACAGCGGAAACAACAAACACAAAAGCAACAGACTTCACAGGAAAGAACAATGCCTAAACAAGAGACAGTATAAATTATAGCCATGGAGAATAATTATTTTTGTATAACTTAGGGAATGTTGCAGGTGGATGAGGACACAATGAAGAATCCATTGAAATGCATAGATCATTTGGACTTAGCACTGCTCAAGGTTCCAACGAAGGCGATGTATAAACTTCAAATAAGTGTCACGCATGAGATTTAGTCGAGGGCTCGTGCAGATGTGACAAGTTTACAATTGAACAATGAAGTAAGGAATACAATGGAGAGGGAAATTAAGCATGTGAAGGTCGAGAGGGAAGAAGCGAAGTAGCGCACTGAAATATTAGAACAACAAGTGGAGGAAGTGTTCAAAACTATTGTTGACAATGCACAAGGGGAGAGTATAACCACATAGGGTAAGATTGAGAATATAGCACGAGTGATGGAAGAGTACAGAGTCCACATTGCAGAGTTGATGGATCTCCTTTTACCTACTACTCCACCTAAAGTAAGAACACAAAGGGAGCAGTAAGCTACAAGTCATTCAGAGAGCATTGCGTCGAGCATCCAGAAAATAATAGAGTTGTATAATAAAAGTGCATAGTTATGGATAGATCTATAGGAGGATGGAAAATAGCAGGAGTTAGACCAGAAAGAGGAAGGTGTAAATATTTCACTGTAGGAACTAAAGAAAAAACAGAAAATGATGGCAATCCCAGATAGATTGAGGAGTGCGGAAGAAATGAAAAATTTGCAGGTAGATTTGAAGAGTATACAAGAAGAAAAGAAGTCAAGGCATGCGTAGTTGGAACCACTGCAAGAAGGCATGGAGAAAATTCTTACAAAGATTGATGCAACTAAAGGTAAGGTTGAACAGGTTGGCTTATAGAGTGGATAACTATTGAAGGAGCCTATTACTATGCAGACTGTGGAGACTATAGAAAAGAAGAGCGCACAAGTAAAATTTAAAGTTGAAGAAATTTCAGGAAGGTTCCAGGAGCTAGAGAAGTCATTGCAGAAGGCACACACTACTTGAGTGGCTCAAGACAAGACACAGGTGAGTGTTGGGGGCCTATTAGTGCAGTTCATTTTGGGGGAAAGAACAACAATTAACAAAGTAGTTAGAAAATGGACCAAAAAAGGAGTGTGTGCTGGAAAATAGGGAAAAGTAACACCAAGAAAGTAGGAAATTCAAAGAGGCAGATCAAAGAAGGAAATGAATGGATTTTGGACCAGCCACACACAGGGAAATAGAAACTGGAAAAACCTAATCCACCTAGGGTTAGTGGGTTAGGGTTTTGGTCATTGTTGTAATGGGTATTTTATCCCATTTTTATAGTATAAATATGTATTGTGAGATCTGAGGAGATCTAGTTTTTGTTTTCAATGCTTGAGCGATCTAGTTGTGGAGATAATATTGAGATGATCTCAGAGTCAGTTTTTGAGAGAGAAATATTCATTGTAATCGAGGGTAAGGTCACAAGTTATGGAGCTTGATGTGATCTTGTCAGCCTCACTTGTACTCATTGTAATGCATGCAACGCTATGAACTTTTGATCAAGAATAATAAAACATCAAAGAAATCCATATCTTTGTGGACGTAACCCGAGGGGGTGAAGCATAGTAAAATTGTGTCTCTATGTGGAATGGTTGTATTATTTCTTGCTACTATTAGTTATGATGAATGAATGAATGAATATGGTAATAGTGAAATGCAGTGCATAGTAAAATAGTCTGAATATTTATTGCAGAATGAATATTAATTGAATGCAATTGATTACACGATGATAGATTTGAATATAATGATGTGTTAGAATAGTAGATATGATATATTTTGAGGTAGAAAGAATTTCTAACATTCCCATAGAAAACTCCCTTCCAAGACTGACATCTGGATCCTACAGTCACCCATAAAGCCATCTCGGGTGAGACTGAATTGTGCACTCTGTGCGCAATGTTTCCTTATGGTCTTAAGAAGGGACGATGATTTGCATGGTTTTGTTGGAATCCTAATTAGAACCCGATTCAACACGAGAAACATCCAACAAATGTTCTTTAGAAGATAGAATTAGTATAAATAAGAGTAAAAGGCATGAGAAAGCTTGTCTTGAGAATTATTGTAATAGAGCTCTCCTCTGCTGGAGGTTGCCCCCTTAAAGAGGCAAGTGAACATTGTTTTCTTTGAATAAAGGTATTATTTGTGTTTTTTCTCTTCTCATATTTTATTGTTCCATTAATATATGTTGAATATTCTTGTTTCTGCATATTATATTACATATGGTACCTTACAAGTGGTATCAAAGCACTTTCCTTGGTAGGAATTGTGGATCAATTTTTTTTTAAGGTAGAGACGTGTTCCAACGTCTTTAATCTAAAATGATATATTATTCAACACATAAATTTGTTATCAAGGAAGCATACACATAGGAAATACAAGAGGTTTTTAAGCTTGCATTATTGGACACCCTTGTAACCCCTGTTGGTACCCCTTCAAGTGGTAGCACATTAGACAACACATGTATATGGAGTGGCCTAGGTATCTTGAAACCCACTATAGATCAATCGATCGGTCGTCTGACTACCATAGTTTCACCGAGAACAACACTCGGGAATATACTCTCTAGTACCTAAGAAATTTGGTAGTACATCTAAGGGTATAGTCTATCCTCCTTAGTTGATGCCCTGAGATATTGGGTTGAGTGGTATTTTTCTACCCTGCACGTATATCAGAGAGATATAGCACAGGGTAAACCCTTGTCTGAAGGAACCCTGAAAATCCTAATCCTTGGGTCAGAAACATAATAGAAAAGGAACAGACAAGATCTATTGTTGTGCAACCTTGCCTCATGCATTCTAGTTGCGAAATTACTACACATTTTTTCTTGTTAAGAATTTGGGAATTGTAACACTGCAATATTATTCAGAGCAGAGTATAACTTCGTAGGTTAAAAAAAAAAATTGGGGGGGGCTTCCCACACCCTTATTTTATACCTATCCCATTGGATTCCTCTTTTTGTACTGATCATTGTGATACCTATCATTTTTACCTATTTTTCACCCTGTGGACCCATACCCTTCTCGACACCCTTATTCCCCACGTATCCCATTGGTCTCTTATCACTACCCTAATCATAGTGGTATCTATCACTTGTATGATTTTTTTTCCATGGACCCACCCCTCATACCCTCATGGCTCCCACCCACCAAGAAGAAACCAATAAAAAACTAAGTACTGACCTTACTTTCATTTAGGCCCAAGTAAATAAGGACATTTCGGCCATTCATGAAAAAATGGACCTTATCCAAGAACAACTTAGTAGCCAAATTGTTGAAGTCCATTCCACTCTACACCAATTCATGAACAAATCCCAGTGTCCTTCCTCCTTGGACCCACCTCTCTATACTAAAGGTGATAACTCCATCCATCCTCTACACTCTCATTCCAACTCCCTACCTCGTGACCCCCATCTTCCCAAAGTCGAGGTAAACAAATTTGATGGTTGGGATCCACGAGCCTGGGTTACTTAGATGGAACACTATTTCTCCGCACATGGTATCACTAATGAGTTAACCAAGATTCGTTATGGAATTCTCTATTTGGATCCATAACGATGGAAATGGAGGCAATGGCGTCAAAATGCATGCCAAGGGTATGTCTCTTAGTCATAGTTTGTTGCAGAGCTGTATGAACACTTTGACACAGACACCCACCATTTAGGACGTCTGACCAAGTTGAAACATTATGGAATAGTGAAATATTTTATTGTTGTCTTTGAGCACTTGGATTTACACACAGAGGACATTACATATACTTTCTTCTAGGAATTCTTTATCAGTGGCCTCAAGGATGAAATTCAAGCCCAGTTCATCATGGCTCACCCCCAAACTTGGTTAGAAGAAACTAAATGCTCCAAGGAGGCACAACAGGTCATCTTGGCCCAGAGTAGAAAACCCACTTTTTTTCCCTGCCCAAAACCCACCACCCCTTCTCCTCATGCCCCTCCTCTCAAGGTCCAAAAATTAACACGAACAAAAATGGTTGAACGCCAACTCAAGGGTCTTTGCTACAATTGTGATGATGAATATTTTCCCTAGAACAAGTGTAAGGAACCGAAATTTTTTTATGTACATTTCAGAGGATGTTTCTGATGAAGAGGTTGATGTTTCACCTGAACCAGAGCTACCCAAAACAGATGATCCTACGCCGCCCTATGATCCTCCTAAAGTTGAACCACTAATTTCAATGAATACTCTCACTAGTTTTTTTACTCCCCAAACCCTCAAATAGATTGGTTACATTAAGCACATGAAATTCATCATCCTAGTTGACAGTGGCAACACTCATAATTTCTACAAAGTCAATTTCTATATATGTGATTTCAACAATTTTCAAATCATGATTTTTAATGGTGGTTCCATGAAATGTGGGGGGCATTGTGAAAATGTGTGCCTACAAATTGGTAAATATAACCTGAAATATCACATGTTTTTTATTGACATGGGTGGTTGTGACATTGTGCTTGGTGTTGAATGGCTCTACACTCTTGGCCCCATCACCATGGATTTTAAGGAATTAACCATGAAATTTAAACAAGGATGACAACAATATAAATTCCAAGGCATTACAACAGGGTCTCTAAAGATCATCAGTTCCCATTGCATGGAAAAGTGACTCAAAAAAGGTTATTTTGGCATCATTGCCTAAGTCCATTCCATTCAAGTAGTTGAGACAACCCCAGTACACCCCGACCTTCAAGCGATCCTTTCCTGTCATCCCATTATTTTCCAAACTCTTCAGGGTCTTCCCCCCTCCCGTGGAGACCATGACCATAGATTCTAATTTATGAGCGGAACAAAATGAATAACAAATTGAATACAATAACATAGAGATATGGAGGAAAACAATAGATATCCAGTGAACAATAACTTCTATTGAATAAATAAAATAGGTTGAAACTGTAAAACTACAGAACTAGAAACAACTTGCTCGAATGGTGGTAGCTATCTCTAAAAAGAGATGTGGATGTTATGTGCATTTGTATAAGCATAATGATTACAATGAGGCTCCAAAGGAATTTTTAACATTACTCATGAATTTCAAAACCATAGACATCCAAAAACCTAACCCTAGGAGATGAAACGCCAAAAGTTATGTGGGCCCCAATGGGTAAGTTGGTACCTCAACTTCCCGAGGTTGTAACTTTTGCATACGACCTCTGTTTTAGGCGTGTGATAGCCCATTGGAAAGGTATTTTTGATAACTACACATTATTCCATCAAACTTTGACTATGTCTACAATTTGACTATGGAAAGCCAAAAAAACATTGTTTGGGGCCCCAAAACAACTCTGAAAGTACAAAAAGATGTATTGACATGAAAACTTCCAAAATAAACCAGTTGGTTTAGGTGGGAAGCCACCAATATCCACCTGGAAGTTTTGTAGGGATTCAAACAACCCCATAAGTGTAGAAATCACAATTACAAAGAATTATAGAAGAACGTGTTGAACTAAAAACTGTCAAGATGAGCTAATTGGAATAGGTGGGTGGCCACCAATTTCCACCTAGATCAATCCTCGCCCCTTAGGAAGAAATGTTCTCCATTGAATTGAGTTACCCCATCAGGTGACAAAATTTATGTTGAATTTGGTCCTAGCTAAGCCACTTGCCTTGGTGCAAGAGCTACCCTACCTTGACAATCTGATAAAGTTGGATCCTTTGTTGGCAAGTGCCCTTGACCTATGTGTCCACTATCTAATCATTGGATGCATGTTCCATGTAGTTAGGGTTGAGCTGTGTTGGTATCAATTGTTATATGATCTCTAAGGTGTCCAATAATGGTGGAAAATATGGTCGTAGGAGGTCCACATTGAACATTAGGTGCAAGCCAATCAAGGGGGGAGTGTTGAGCTCAAAAGCATTGTCACGCATAGCCTTGGTGATAGTGTAAGGCACATAACGAAGTGGACAGAGCTTCCTATGGGGCCCTGTAAGGCGTTCTTTATGAAAATGTAACTAGACCTTGTCTCCCACATGAAACTTGTGCAGTACCTAGTGTTGATCATGGCAATGCTTTTACTTAATATTGTCTTTCTGCAAAATATCATGGACCTATTGGTGGATGTGTTAAATATGCTCAATGAATCTAGTGGCTTTGTCAACCTCAGATTGAACATGGTAAGATTATGTTGGTATGGTTGCAAGAGGTAGTGAAACATAAATGGGACCCAAGGGTTGGAATCCCAGCCCCACCTGAAATGGGCTATGGTCGGTGGAGATATGGAGAGCCATGTTGTAGATGTGTTTTTTTGAACATAGCGAATAATATCAATCCATGTACGTAAATTCTTAGAGTTATACATGTGCAGGATGTGCACAATCATCCAATTGACGACCTCTATTTGGCCATCGATTTGAGGGTGGAAGGCAGTGAATTTAATGAGCTTGACCAAAGACTCGACCAAAATGTGTTGAGTAACATGTTGTCTCAATCAGAGATGATGCTCTTCTTGCGGGTTGTGATAATGGTCATCTTTGAAAACCGATCCACCACCAAAAATAAGAAATCATTGCCTTTCTTGGTGGATGGAAGGCCAAACATGTAATCCATTGAGATGGTTTCCCAAGGCCTCTCAGGAGTAGGAAGAGGGGTGTATAAGCCTTTCTTCTTTATGGTTGGTTTGGCAATGGCACATGCAGTGCAAGATATGATATACTTGATGACGTCCTGTCGAATTTTTGGCCAATAAAAATGTTTTTTGTAGAATGGCCATAGTTTTCTCCATGCCAAAATGTCCTGCCATCCGTTGTAGTGAGCCTCCCAAATCATATTTGCATGCTCACTTGTAGGAACAAAGAGGTGGACCAAATGGCATAACAGTCCATCTTGAATGTGAAAATCGGTGACATTCATGCATGTACCCAAGAGTTGATAGGTGGTGGCGAAGTCAAGATCTCGCTAATAAATTTAGGACCACTCAAATGCCTCATGCCCACAGAAATGGAGCACGGTGGTGAGTGAAACCATGGGAGGTCGATTGAGGCAGTCAACAATACAATTTGTGCTCCCTGTCTTATACTTGATGTTGAGATGGAACTACTGTAGGTATGTGGACCACTTTTGATGGCGATCATTTTGCAACTTCCCTTGTGTATGTATGAATTGTAGAGGCTTGTGATCAGTTTGGATGATTGTCTCCTTTCCCAGAATGTAATGTTTCCATTGACAATAGGCTTGCACAATGGAATACATTTCCTTTTCATAGGTGGTGTATTTCATGACGATATCTGAAAGCGTCTCCCTATGGTATGATATTGGATGACCATGTTGAGTGAGAATTGCACCTACAATATAGTCAGATGCATCAGTCTCAATATCGAACGATCATTGCAGATCGGGTAAGGAGAGTACTGGAGATGAGCACAAGTGATGCTTCAGATCATCAAATGCTCATTGTTGTGTCGTCTTCCATGCAAAATTTTCCCTGCCACTTCCATTGGTCACTTGGTTGAGGGCCCATGCAATATGGGAGAATCCCAACACAAACCATCAGTAGCAGTTGGAAAGTCCCAAGAAGCTCTAAACCTCAGTTAGTTTGTTCAAGGTTGGCCAGTCACGGATGACTTGGATGTTATTTGAATCCACATGTACCCCATTCTAATAAAAAATGTAGCCCAAGTATTGGACCATATCCATGTCAAAGGATCATTTTTCCAAGTTGTCATAGAGCATGTGCTGCCGTAGAGTGCTCAAAACCTGTTGAATATGTTGCATGTGCTCCTCCCAAGTTTTGTTGAAGATGAGGATGTCATCCAGATATACCACCACAAAAGAGTTTGTGAAGGGTATCAATACATCATCCATCAACCTCATGAAAGTTGTTGGTGCATTTGTTAATCCAAAGGGCATGACCATCCATTCAAATGGACCTTATTTAGATTTGAAATTTTGTTCCATACATCAGTTGGTTCGATGGGAACCTGGTGGTAGCCAGACTTTAGGTCAATATTGTTGAAGAACTTTTCCCACTTGAGTTGGTTAAGAAGGTCATCAATTAGGGGAATTGGGTACTGGTTCCTGACTGTGATTTTGTTTAATGCTCTGTAATCAATGCAGAGATGCCAAGTCCCATATTTATTTTGTACCAGTACAATCAAGCCTTTGCAAGGGGAGGAGTTGGGTCTGATGTTCCCCTTTGGAAGCAACTCTTGGATCTTATTCTTGATTTAGTCATTATCCATCAACGAGCGATGATAGATTGGTCCATTAGGTAGAGGTGCATCGGGGGTTAGATCAATTGGATGCTTGACCTAGCAATGCATCGGTACCCCGGTGGGTGAGGAGAATATGTCTTTGTACTCTTCCACAATCTCATCCACTTGCTTCTGCTGCAAGGAGAGGCTTTGTGTAGAGGTCATAGATGTGGCGACGACCTTCTACTTACTGTGAGCACGGATCACAAACAAGACGAAATTTTCAGTCTGTGAAATGACCTTACTTTATTGCTTAACATAGATTAAATAAATAATGGTAGGCAGCGCTACCTCTCGTATCCTGTACAATTGTCTACCCAAAGTAATAATAACATTGCAAGGTATAGATTCATACACAACATGTCGCTTCTATAAATATGGTTGTCCTAAAATAACATCACAAACTCCAAGGGAGAAATTTCACACAATACCTCAGCTTTGAAGGGCTTGATGACGTAGGGAAAATGACATTGTTAGCTGATGCAGAGATCTCTTCCTTAGCGAAGCTAGCCGATGGTGTAGATTTGAGGGTGTGGTGTCATCTGCATGTCTAGCCACTTGATGACCTATGTTGAGATCAAGTTCTTTTAACTACCACTATAAATAATGAAATGAAGCGGAGCCCCCTTTACCCACATATGTGAGTGAAATAAGCATTCCCCCTCCTTTGGTTCTTCTGGTTCGCTTGGCTAGAATTTGGTGGTAGCGACAATGGCACTGGGTTTGGCATCGATAATCTTCTTCCCTCCTTTTGGATTTGATTCAGAGTCTGAATATGCCTATGAATCTGAAGATTTTAGCTTGACCACCAATGACTGCTTGGAGTGACATTATTCGGTGTTGTGCCAAGGGATTTTATGGTATTCACACCACTTTCATGTGTCCTTCTTTGAATTCTCATCACCCTTCTTGGGTTGCAACTTGGACTGGTTGTCCTGAGAGTGGCCATATTTTCTCTATCCCTTGTTTTTTGGGTTTGGGCCGCCTTTTCCCTGCTTCGACTGTGAGGAGTTTGCAGATCCAAACTCTCACCTCTTCTGCTTAAATTTATGCTCGATCTTGACAACATATCTATATTACGAACCTAATGATGCAATGTTCAGAAACTCCATTTTTGTTTGAATTTATCTATGCAGATAGTTGCAGTATTTGAGCACCAGATGTCATTCAGAGTCTTTGATACCCAATTTGGTGCGCAGGGTATGGAAAATATTGTTGAAATATGGTACTGTCTCATCCCTTTCCTGACGCAGCATGGTCCATCTTGTATACTGGTCCTTGTAGCTTCCAACAGGGTAATGTTGTTCTTTAATGGAATCCCTAAAGGAATCCCATGTGTGGGAGACCGCAAATATTACAAATTCCCTTATGGTTCTTTTCTTAGAGTAAGTATCCCACCAGTACTTAACATCGGGGATGGCCTTGAGGAGTGAAAAAAATTATGGACCGAAAAATACCCTTCGAGTAGATTCTGTCATTTATCTATAGCATCTGCATCTATTAATCCTTCAAATAATGGAATATCAAAATTTACTTGTACCTTAAAGGGGGTTGCATGGACACTTGATGAATATCTATCTCCCATGGGCAGCCACCGAAGGAACTGTGCGAATTTGTCCATCATTTTGTTCCTTTGTTGCACAAGGGATTCCTCGAGCAACAATTTAAAAAGATATCATGCTCCATCATCTTTCTTCTCGTCCCCCATGAGTTTTTGTTGAAATCGACATGAACGATCTTGCAAAGGTTCGACTGGTTCAATTCCCAACTTATTGTACCCAGATCTTGTCAGGGACATGCATGAAGAAAAATAAATGAAGAGAAGACTGCTCTGATACCATTGATTCAGATTTATGAGCAGAATGAAATGAATAGCAAATTGAATACAATAACACATAGATATGGAGAACAACAACAGATATCCAGTGAACAATTACTTCTATTGAATAAATGAAATAGGTTGAAACTGTAAAACTACAAAACTCTAAACAACTTGCTCAAATGGGGGTAGTTATCCCTGAGAAGAGATGTGGCTACTACGCGCATCTATCTTAGCAGAATGATTACAATGAGGCTCCAGAGGCCTTTTTAACATTACTCATGAATGCCAAAACCATAGACATCCAAAAACCTAACCCTAGGAGATGAAACACCAAAAGTTATGTGGGCCCCGATGGGTAACTTGGTACCTCAAATTCTCGAGGTCATAACTTTTTCATACGACCTTCGTTTTAGGCGCATGATAGCCCATTGGAAAGATATTTTCGAGAAATAGACATTATGGTGTAAAAATATAACTTTTTTTGTAGTTTGATTGTGGAAAGCAAAAAAAAACACTGTTTAGGGCCCCTAAATGGCTCTAGAAGTACAGAAAGATGTACTAACATGGAAACTTCCAAAATAATCCATTTGGATTAGGTGGGAGGCCACCAATCTACACCTGGAAGTTGTGTAGGGCTTTAGACAACCTCAAAATTGTAGAACCCACAATTACAAAGAATTATAGAAGAACGAGTTGAACTAAAAAATGTCAAGATGATCCAGTTGGAATAAGTGGGTGGCCACCAATATCCACCTTGATCAAAAATTCCATTCCTTTAATCTCGGTAGTATTCCTCCCAATGTTCGCCCTTATTGTCATCCCTTTGCTCAAAAAAATGAAACTGAGAAAATTATCCAAGAATTGTTAGAAGCGAGTGTTAGTTGTCCCAATAACATCCCCTATTCTTCCCTTGTTGTCATGGTCCTCAAGGAGGAAGGCACTTGACTCATGTGTCCCTATTTTCATGCCCTTAACAAACTTACCATCAAGGAAAATTTTCCCATTCCCAACATAGATGACCTTCTGGATGAACTCAATGGGGCTCAATACTTTACCAAACTTTACCTACATTTGGGCTACCACAAAATATGTATGAAAGAGGAAGACATAACCAAGACTGCATTTCGCACTCATGAGAGCCACTATGATTTCTTGGTCATTCCCTTTGGTGTGTGTAATTCCCCATCGACTTTTCAAAGTCTCATGAATCATGTCTTTCGTCCTTTCCTCCATCGCTTTGTGTTAGTTTTCTTTGATGTTATTCTCATCTATTGTAAAACCTAGCCATCTCATCTCACCCATGTAGATCAAGTTCTCCATCTCCTCTCTAAGAACCAAATTTTCCTCAAACAATCTAAATTCTCTTTTGGCGCGTCTGAAGTTGAGTACCTGGGTCATATTGTTGGCAAGGATGGTGTAAAGGTGGATCCCAATAAAATTGAAACTATGTAGAATTTGTCTCACCCTAAAACTCTTAAAATTTTGTGTGGTTTCCTGGGTTTAATGGGATATTATCACAAGTTTGTTCAAAATTATGGAAAAATTGTGGCTCCTCTCATATCTCTCCTTAAAAAGAATGCTTCCAAATGAACTCCAATAGCTGACCAATCCTTTCAAGCCTTGAAAGTAGTTATGTGCACTACTCTTGTATTGTCCCTACCTGACTTCACCAAGGCCTTTGTTCTGGAATGTGATGCATCTAGATTAGGAATCGGGGTAGTCCTCATGCAAGATGGATGACATTTTTCTTTCACCAGCAAACAACTGTTGAACCGACATCTAGGCCATCGATTTATGAAAAGGAAATGTTAGTTATTTTGTATGCAGTGGGTATTTGGCGCCCTTATCTATTGGGATAACACTTCCAAATTAAAACAGATCATCAAAGCCTCAAGTACTTCCTAGAACAACAAATTTCATCCCTAGAGCAACAAAAATGGGTGACCAAGCTGTTTGGATATGATTATGAGATTGTTTACAAGAAGGGAAAAGAAAATGTGGTGATTGATGCTCTTTCCAGGAAATATGAAGACAAAGGGTATGTATTTTCCCTCTCATTTAGTGTATCATATTGGATTCAATTTGTTCGACCGGAATGGTTTCAAGACCCCAAAATTTCTATCCTAATCCAAAAACTTCAACAAGATATACAAGTTGCTCCAGGGTACTCTTGGCACAATGAAGATTTTTTCTATAAAGGTCGATTGTGTTTAAGAAAATAGTCGATACTTAAACCCAAGGTGCTCTTTGAGTTTCACACTTCACCTCTAGCATACCATACAGGTTTTACCAAAACTTATGAAAGGGTAAAACGATCTTTCTTCTGGGACGGTATGAAATAGGACATCCGCACCTTTGTGGCCGACTGTGATACATGTCAATGTAATAATGGCGAGATTGCCAAACCTCCTAGTACACTCCAATCACTTCTGCTTCCACCTACTATTTGGACAGATATTTCCATGGATTTCATTTTTGGCTTACCCAAATCAGTCAAAAAGTTAGTCATCATGGTGGTAGTGGATCGTCTTTCCAAATATTCTCATTTTTGTGCTCTTCAACACTCGTTCACCGCATCCACAGTGGATCAAATTTCTATGGATAATATATTCAAACTCCATGGAATTCCTCATTTAATTATTTCGAACCGTGATCCCACTTTTACCAGCAATTTTTGGTAAGAACTATTCAGGCTCCAGGGAACTCAATTGCATCTCCTCACAACTTATCATCCCTAGACAAATGGTCAAACTGAAGTGGTCAACAAGTGTTTGGAAACATATTTGAGGTGTTTTTAATCTAACAGACAACATCAATGGGTTCTATGGTTACCCATATTTGAATGGTGGTACAACACCTCTTATCATACTGCCACTTGCATGACTCCTTTTGAAACAATCTACGGACATAAGCCACCATTGGTTCTCCCATACATATTGGGTGTCTCCAAAGTTCAAGAAGTTGATCACAATCTTACCGTCTACATGAACATTCTCTGTACTCTCGAGGACAATTTGGTAATGGATCAAAATTGCATGAAGCAACAGGCAGATCATGGTCATTCTGAACGTCAATTTGCTGAAGGAGATTAGGTGTTTCTCCACCTCCAACCATACAAGCAGACTTCACTCAAATCCCAACATTGTCAGAAACTTGCACCAAAATTTTATGGTCCTTATATTACAATCAAATGTGTGGGGCTAGTGGCCTATCAGTTAGCTTTTCCCAGTCACTCTAAGTTACATTATGTTTTTCATGTCTCATGCTTGAAGAAAGTGAATGCACCAAATTCCACACCCAGACCAACCTACCAGAGTTAGATGAAGAAGGTTCTATTTGGTTGCATCCAAAAGCTGTATTGGACCAGAGAGAGCGTCGTCTTCGTCAGTGCACCATCAACGAAGTTTTGTTTCATTGGAAGGATAGTCCACCAAAATATGCCACCTAGTAACTAACTACCATTCTGCAGCAATTTCCTCATCTTAAGCCTTGAGGACAAGGATCTTTTTAAAGGGGAAGGGAATGTTAGGGACCTAACCCCTCATGTAGATAGAATAATATATTTTCCATGTAATAAAGGTTGACATTAGTTAATAAGGCCTAAATATATAAATTCCATGTAATAAAGGTCGACATTAGTAAGGCCTTTTTAATAAATGTGAACAAGTCAATGTAAGAAGACCTAATAGAAGCTTCCGCTTCTAGAAAGATATTCCTCTATAATGTTCTTTAGATGATAGAATTAGTATAAATAAGAGTAGGAGGCATGAGAAAGCTTGTCTTGCGAATTATTGTAATAGAGCTCAGCTCTGTTGGATGTTGCCCCCTCGAAGAGGCAAGTGAACATTGCTTTCTTTGAATAAAGGTATTATTTTTGGTGTTGTTCTTCTCATATTTTGTTGTTCCATTGATATTTGTTGAATATTCTTGTTTATGCATATTATATTACATATGGTACCTTACAAGTGGCCACATTGGCTAGATCCCTGGGTTGTGTCCATCTTTGAGGGTTTTAACCATGTAAAAACATCAGTGTATTGATCTTTGATTTGGTTGTGTGAGTGGTTACTGAAGGTGTTCATCATGTCTAGGGATACCCTCTTTTTTCATACAATTTTGCGGTGTCATATGAGTGTATCAAATATAGAATTTAGAAGATGATTGTCACATAGTAAAACATTGAACTATATTTTGATAGAAAAAACAATTTTACAATTCAAACTCACCACATGCAGATGGTTATCTACAATTGTCACTTAATTCAATTATTTGAGTTACATTCTTATCATGAGTTTTGAAGTAAGGAAAAAGCTTCTCTTTAGTTTTAGATCCCAAACCTCTATAGACCTTCAAAATATAATGTTTTCAAGAAACCAATTGTTGAGGCAACATTGCATGAATAGTTCCCTCATTACGTGTCATCCTTATTTTCTCCATCTCTCTTAGTTGTAGCATCCTCACTTATATTTTATACAATATTTCTATTCTCATGTTCAGTGATCACATCATGCAAAATTTTTATACTTACATCACTTAATCTCATTCCCATGATCTCTAAAGATTTCTTTACATACATCATCAATTATAAACCAATGGAAAAAAACAACATCACCCTTGCCCATGATATTTGAAAGACCATTTACAACACAACATCCAAAACCATTTTTTTATGAGTTGCAAGGATTCATTAAGGTGTGATACATATATTTTGATGTAATAGGCCCTCATTTAGACTAAGTTAATGAATTGATCAAACTGATATAGAGGTGATTCAAATTTAAACTATTGTCTTCAATGATAATAGTATAATACACACAGTGCCTCCGAGTGGTGTAACACATTTTCAAATGCACTTTGCCAGTGTTTAACAACATCAAATTTTTTCAACACATTTATGTGCCTATGATTATCTTTACAAGTAAGGATTCATCGAAGGTGAATATTAGAATTATAATTGAAAAAATGCCTTGAAATAACAATTATATATATATATATATATATAATATGCACGGTGATCGAAAGGTGTACACCTATTGACAATGGGCACATTTAATATGTTTTTAGTGCTTAATCCGTTTACATGTTTAATATTTTACTTTTACTTAATCATATTTGAAATTGCTTCGATTATTTAATGTGTAGAGTTCTGCTATTATTTAATGCCCATGACTCGATTATTTTGGCGTTCACCAGCCACAAGTAACTTGTGGTTGTGCTAGTAGTTAAAAAAATACATCTTAAAATATATTGATAAAATCATTATAAAACTTTTGTAACTTTGAATAGATGGATATAAGTCACTTGTTATTGATATTATAGATTAGGCACAACCATCTACGTTTGGGACCTCTTATAATGATGTGCACCTAAATTCACTGGTTGCAGTGACTCGTTTTTAAAAGATAAACTCATGGAAACTTTGGTTTTTGTTTGTCAACAAAGTGATGTTATAGAGTGTTATAAACTCATGGAAACTTTGGTTTTTGTTTGTCATCAAAGTGATGTTATACAGTGTCATTTTAACTTTATCCCCATGGGTTCCTGAGCTCCTCTCAAAGCTGTGGATGACGTTGACAAAAAGCTCCTTCTGTGACTAGATTTGCAACCCTGAGTCTCCCATGAAATTATTTACCTTCAATCACACATTTCTCAATTCCCTTCAAACCGAATCCTGGTTCGTACAAAAGTTGGCGATGTTAGGGTCATATGGCTCCACGAGTGAACTTTAATAAAGAAGAAGAATAATGTCGGATAACAACACAAATGATTTGAAAGCCTCAAAAAAAAGCTTGAGATATCCGCAATACGTAGTTGATGGAAGTATAAATGCAGGCAATGAATATGATGGAGAAGTCCTAGATATCTGTGGGTTGCTTGCCTTGCAGCCTTAGCTGTTGCCTGGAGTGGGGACGGATTGCTTGCCGGTCTTTCTACGTTTTCTCATCGATCGACCTTGAATGAGTAAATGTGTGATCATGACAGACAGCGACGAATGTCTGCCTGCATGGTTTTCCGAGCCGAGTGGGGGCTCGGATTTAATTCAATTATAAGAACTAATCAGGGATAAATTAGTGTGTACTGGACTGTCATCCTATTGATTCAATGGATGACAGTAGCAAAGACCCTGTTAAGAAGTCCCTGCCCACAATCAGGCATCTTCTCGCTACGTCCATTGATGAGATTGAGAGGAAGAAGCAGTCCAGTCGGCGGCTTATTCGGAGATCCGGGCCTTTCAAATGGCGGAGAGGCCGAACAAAAACTACAGAGGAGAAAGGGTTGAAAACTATGCCCGCCGATCATTTCATGGAGTCTGAGAGCAGTGAAGAAATCGATTTTGATGAATTTTCGGACGCTCTGTCGCACACGCACACGGAAGCATGTAGTCTGGGTATGGTAAGCGAGATAAACAGTGTGGACGACGACGACGGATCCATCCACGCCGACACTCGTAGTTTCATCATGGATCGCTTCCTTCCTGCTGCCAAAGCCATGGCGGCTTCGGAATCATCTGCCCAACGAGCTTGTTTCTTGAGGCCGCCCGAGAAGGAGCGGCGGGCCGGGCTGGGCAGGACTAGTAGCCGGTCGGCTGGGCCTCTGCCACTCCAGTCAAGGCCATACGTCGTCCCGAAACGAAATTCGGCTCCGCCCGACACAGATGACGAAGAAGACGATGATCGACTGCCCATCAAGATGGCGTGCGGGAGCTTCTTCGCCTGGCATTTGAAGAACGCTTTCGCTCATGTTGTTCATCCTCCACTCTCTGCTCGGAAGAAGAGTACCGACAGGCGCGGTCTGTATGGAGACGATGAAGACGAGGACAGCTCCAGCGGGACGGATATTATTGATGAGGTAAAATTGAGTCACTCTTCTCTGCTGCTCATTGTCACATAAACTAAGCCCTAATCGCAGATCTACTGAACTTAATCTGTTGGGATCAAAACCTTCGAGGTACAAATTTCAATCGTTTTTCGGTTTTCTGATTTCTGTTTTCTATTAAGCCGTTGTCATCACGCATCAAAACAGGTTCTGACCGCCATTCCCGTTAGGTTTTTTCTTTTTCTTTTAAATTGTTGAACTTTTTCCTCTATAACACCAGGAAACCACTGCCTGGCTGCCTCGAAGAGAGAAATTCTCTTGCAATGGATGAGCTTTATTTCCGTTCGTCGCGGAGACTCATCTCCAATCCTATCACTGGGTAGAGTGGGGTCAATTTCAGTATTATCTAGGTCCCGGTTTTATGCATTATCATCTGATACCAGTTTTTCTTCGTTAAATTGTTCTCAGCAACGGATTCAGTCGCCTATTCCTCCCACTACCACTAAGAGGGTCTACTGTAACTTTGCTTTTCGTCTTGAAATGCATTTACCTTCGTCCAAAAGTTGTTAAACCTTGCTCAAAATCAAAGCATTTCTGCATTTGATAGCTTGTTGATAACTCTAAATAACCTTGCTCAAACTTGAAGCATTTCTTGCATTGATAGCTTGTCTATAACTCTTAAAAAAACTAGTAAAATAGGGGAAGAGAATATTGTAGTAAAATAGGGAAGAGAGTGCCCGCACGGGTGTAGATGGATTGGTAAGTGCCGTGTAAATGGAAGAAAATTTGTAAAATGAAGTCTCATGTTCGATTCTCACCCGGATCCGACGGGGATCAACCCCGCTAGTAAAAGAACCACGAAAATTTTGATTAGTTTATGATTAATTATCTGAAAATGTAAGTTTTCAGAGTTAAACATAATGTTGAGAATATTTTTGAATAAGAACTGTGTACTTAGTTTTGAAACTTTCAAGTTTGGAGGAAACACTCCATTCATCATAGAACATTTGAGATTTTTTATTGTCCTTGATATGTTTACTCCAAACATTAAACTTTTCAAAACCAAATATACATTTCTTATCCAGAAACACTCTCAACATTATTGTTAATTATCTTTTAACATTCAGTGTTTAAAATGTGTTTCGAGCAAATATCATCTCTCCCAATTTATGAATCAAAATAATTGATTCTTAATTTGGTAATTCAGATCTGAGTTCATATATGCTACTTTAGATATAGCAAGCTTCTTCATTAATGTCTTTTCATTATGTTATAGCAGTTGGGCCAGGAGAACCAAAGTGCTCAACAACGTTGATAACGGAGCTCATGGTTGTGTGGGTGGTCTCTTTTCTCATTTTTAGGAATTACACCAACACAGACACCCTCTGATTAAAAAAAAAAAAAATGTTCGAGATCACCCCCACACCAGAGTTGCAGAGCACTTTGCTTCTCTCAACTGATCAATTAAATTCCATATATATCCTATTAAACCATTTTTTCATATACGGGTCATAATCGTGCCTTTTGTTACTGTATAATTTATGTCCAGCCATTTGCATCATGCTTGCCCAAAACAACTGTTAGTTCTTTTGTTAAATTGATTAACACTTTTGTTTTTTCACACCCCAAAAGAACTTCCACGGAGACAAATTCTCCTGCAATGGATGCTTTATTTCCTTCCAGAGGTGAGTATCATAGTAAGTCGACTTCAATATTATTTGGCTCCAAATTATCTTTACTATTAATATTAATTGGTATCATTTTGATTTTTTAATGTTTTCAATCAAAGTTGTTTTATTATCAGTATGTATGAATTTTGTTTAAAGTGAACAATAATCAACTTGCTGTACAGTATTCAATATTGTCACAAGTATTATATAAACAATTATATATATATATATATATATATATATATATATATATTAAAATCATCAAAAAATATATATATATATATATATATATATAACAGTTAGATTGAATATTACTCAGCCAGCTGATTATTGCTATTAGTGTGTATACTTTTTGCTTCTAAAAACATTTCTCTATAATCAAAAGCTATGAGAAGACCTTCTTCAATTATCTTTCTGCCGTGTTAAAAATACAAATCAGACTACATCTATCTATATTTAAAATATTTATCCAGTGATTATTTTATGGATCTAAGGTTATAATAAATCTATGGCAATTTAAATATAGTGTTTTTTTTATCATGTTATGTTAATGGCTGGATCATTCTCCAGCCTAGTTGGGGGGGTCATTCCTCTGTATGTGGTATAACAGTAAAGGAAAGTAATTGTTTTTCCAAGAGAACCAAAGTGCTTTACAGCTGGGGTAGGGAGATCATGCATATACCTGTGTGGGTAGTGTATCAGTAAGGAAGTGAAAAGGAGATCATGCATATCTTGTGTTAGTGTAACAGTAAACAAGTTATATAACTGCATTATTTGATAGTTTTGCTATATTGGTTTATGCTTCCAGAGAGCCATTATAGCAGCAGCAAGAAAAAAGGCATGGGAAGCCAGATACAGAAAAAACAATGGGTTGGCAACTAGCAGTCCTTCTCCTGTTGCCAAGTCAAATGATTTGAGAGATTCTTCTTCTCCCTTAATGGATAGAACATCATACAACAGCGATTCTCGTTCTCAATCCCCATTGACAAAGATAGACAGGGAATTATCCTCGCCGTACAGAAACAATCGCCTCATGTCCCCTGATTTTAATCAACCGGACAAGGGATTCCTGGGCTTTCCTTCAGATCGGCGTCCAAATAACTCCAAAACCAAAGCAGAAGATCCCGGCGTTCAGAACCCGGCGGCGTCCTCGAACGTGAATTCGTTCACCGACTCAAATGAAGTGGAACAGGAGGATTGGTACTCGGGAAACAGCTCTCCTTCGCCGGAGATTTCAGAGAACTCTGATTCAGTAACGATCGAAAAAGGCTCACAGCATGATCATAATATTATTGCTGAAGAAAATGGCGGTCTTCCTGTTGTGAGCGTGCTGCCACCGCCGTTGCCCAAGTCTCCTACAGAGTCATGGCTATGGAGAGCAATGCCTCTAGTCACAGCCTCTAATTCCATGAATTCGCCATTAAATCGAGGACTGGGCAGAGCAATAAAAACACATCCAGATGAATTGGACGCCAAGTGGGAAGCCATCTGATATATCAACATATCACAGCATGGAAGATTTTTGCAGAAAAATGAAAAAACAAATCGAAGAGTGTGAAGATAATTGAAGCCTGGTCAATCCATGCATCTTCCTGGTCTGTCTGGAATAGACCTATTATATTTTATATGACTCGTCCTCTTGTCCACAGAATTGTTTATTGTTTTAGCCTCATTGGACTTTGTAACAGGGTAAACGGCCACTTATATTCACCATGTTATTTCCGCACATATTCCAATATCTGATCAGATATATTGACATATGTGCGGAGGTAGAATGATGTATAGGTAGGAGCTGCTGTTTTAGCTGAAGCATTTCAAAATCTGATATTATGTATTTTAATATATACAAGGATATCTCGGTCTATACAGCTTATGTTATGTATTGATGGTATTTATAAAAAATCATAAATAATTATTTATTATTTTTTTAATAGTATTTTTTTAATGTTTGATATTGTGGATGTTAATCATTATCATCATTAATCATAATAGATGAAAAATTACAAATTACAAAATCTTCTTTAACATTTTGTGTTTATCACTATCATAGTCAGATTGCAAAATTCAACATTTTGTGTTTATCACTATCATAGCCAGATTGCAAAATTCGCATCTAACATTATGCCAATTTAGACCGTGAATAATCATTGCCATGTTATTCCGTTTTGTTTTTTGGGGGGCGGAGGGGGGCGTTTTCATGACATTGAAAAAAAATGGAGAAAATGATTAACCATGATAGGACGTGACGTTGAATTCATAAAGAAGCTATAGATTCGACATCAATTGTTTTTATAGTTATCACCAGTTTACTTTTAATTTTAAATGAAATTGTTATGGATTTTTTATTAAATTTAATAAGCTTAATCATGGTGTTTGATCTATTTTCCACTTTTATATGACCAGCACAGGTGAGTATTAAATAACAGCAGAACCTTGCACAATAAATAATCAACGCTGTAAGAGTTTCCGGTAGGAAAATCCAACCTAGTAAATAATAGTTGTAGTAAAAATAGTGGCTTGTGAACTTGGGCTCTCTAGAAAATGAAATGTTAATCATTCAAAGGTGGCAATCAGCTAGCTATCATAGTAAATTTCAAATATGATTAAGTAAAAGTAAAAAAATAAACATGTAAACAGATGTCTTTATAATAGTGAGGACGTTAGTGGTTGAAATCACAACCATTGATTTATTGGGACTACTAAGAATATTTCAGCAATATATAATCTTGTTCATACAAAACTGATTAATCACTAAAAATATATTAAATGTGCCCATTATCAATAAGTATACGCCTTTAGACCTAATTATATCATTAATTATAATCTCCAATATATCAATAATGAATATAAATGTAAATTATAATCCACAAAATAAATAAATAAAAATTTAATTATACTAAAAGTACTTAACTTTCTTTGAATTCGAATTTATTATTTATGGGAAGAAATAAAAATATCTAGATATTAATTTTGATTATACTAAAGGTACTTAACTTTCTTTGAATTCGAATTTATTATTTATGGGAAGAAATAAAAATATCTCGATATTAATTTTGATTACAAATTTGAAATGATTGAATAACATAAATGGTAATCATTTAAATATCTTAATGTTATTATTAACTAACTAAGTAGAAACATAATTTAATAATATAACTTATTATAAGAAGTAGATGTACTAGAGAAATATGATTGAATTATTATTAGGTGAAAGATGTAAAGGTCCTAAAGAGCTGATGATTAATAAATACACAAAAAAATTGGGATCAAGGAAATACCTTAGCTTGAGGTTTGAGACTTTATTTTCATGAACTTCAAAATATAATATTTTTAAGCAATTAGATATTAAGAAAACATTATATGTATACAAGATTTTTTTTAATTACAATTAGAAAAAATTTATTAGCCTTGTCACTTTTACATACAAATTTCTATTTTCATTTTAAGTAATTACAATATGTAAATTTTTTTTATGCTTACATCATTTAACTTATTTACATAATTTTATGAGATTTATTTTATTTTTATAGATTAGTTTAAGTTAATTTTTTTCTTTCATGATACTTTAATTTTAATGAAAATCTAAAAAAACACAATCTATTAATTAGGAGGAATTATTAGAAATACATTACAACTTATTACATGATGATGTAAAAAAATGAATTATTAACTAGGAGGAATTATTAGAAATATATCACAACTTACTATATGATGATGTAAAAAGATGAAATATAGGAACTCAAAATATATAACTTTTATTTATACAAAAAAAATTGCATTCTTCTAACATTAATATATTAATTTTCCTTTAAAATGTAGTGCATATGTTAGCTGAAAACATGAGTTTAGTATTCTTGAAATAAATTTGTAAGGTGATAGATGATAAAATAAAAAAATTGTGTCACTATTTTTCCATATTTTTTAATATTAATTTTATATATTTTAAAAAATAATAAAGTCAATAAAGTTGTGAAATGTCTAAAGATGTTGCAAGCAAGGTATAAATTTGACAAGCACTCCTTGTCTTTAAAAATGCCCTTTGAATGAGGTTTTATTTTTTTTGTTTGCCCATCATTTAAATCAAAACTAAATCACTTAACAAAATGCAATCAAATACCTATTGTATTAAATTACTCCCTTCGAATTATTATGCTTGAAATTGATCACCTTTATGGTGTCATTCTTTCTTTGTGAGAAGACATCACACAAACAAAGGGGCATGGAAGGTTGGACCCAACAAAAAGATGACCGCCTCAGGCCCAAATTCAAGGCCATGTCTAAGACCTCAAGTTTCTTGCCTAACCTTTACTTTTTCAATGAATTACTAACTTCTATTAAATAAAAAGAAGATATTATACTATATAATTTTGTTTTATTTCTAGAGTGTAGGGTTCTTGGGATAGTGTAAGATAGAATCAGAGGCATCCATGCTTATTCTTATTATTATGAAGAATTTTAAAAACAAAATAGGAGGTAGCCTTGTAGTCAAACAAATATACAAATACAATTTCCATCCTCATACAAAGACAATTTTCATCATGATACACTTACAATTTTCAAAAATTCGAACAATAAAAGTGAGCATGACAATGTTCATTGCAATTGAAATTTAATACTAAATTTTTATGAGCCTTAGCTCTCTGGGTAGTTTCATGCAAGTTTTGGGCACTATTATTGAATCCTTGATCTTTTCTTCCCTCTCAACCTTCACTTTTCATCATCAGGATACGGTCCAAAGAGTCCTCCTGACTTGTAGCATTTGTCATTAAACTTATAACTCAACATTCAAATTTTGGAAATTGTTACTTATGTCAAAGTTGGCATAGTACAACCTACTTACAACCTATTCCAGCGTGTTATATATATATATATATATATGGAAAAAAATGGGTAAATACGTGTCAAATTTAACCACCGCTCCCAGCATCACCTTTCCAGAGCTTGGAAACCAGTATGAAATCTCCAATTGGCTCGGAACCATTTTGGAAACTTGGGAGTATTTTGGGAACTTCAACATCAAGGAAATGGGAGCTTGGGAAGATCTTTAAATTAAAATTATATTTATAATTTTTGGTATTAGTAAGTATCAATTTTCAATATTATTAAATTAAAATGTAAAAAAAATTATTCTATTATTACAAACACATAATTTATTACCAATATTTTTATTATATTTATTCAAAATATCACTATAAAACAAAGACTAAACTACACCTCAATATTTTTTCAAAAATTATTTAAATAAAAAAAAACTTAGTAATATTCACTTGATAGTTGTGGATATGAAATTGTTTTAATGCATGTATGTTTTCCTTCAAGCTCAGACAAAACATGAAAGTTGAATAAATCAATACCCTCTCCAAGGCAAGCATTTCAGTAGGTTGTTGTTATAAAGAAACCATATCATTGACTTTTATTGTATTTTCTTATTACAGGAGTAGTACTATTTAGATTTTTTGAATCTAAACAAGAATAATCCTTCATATTTACAAAGATGTTTGAAGTTTATACATGTAAAGTTTGATTTTAAAAACATGTTAAAATTTTATATATGTATTTTGTTTCTCATTTTATAATAGAACCTCTATGGATATTAAAGTTTCGACATTTTCTGCAAATTTGGGGGAAATTTTTACTCCTTGTGAACACTCATGTTCCCACTTTAAGGAAACTATATGTGTGTGTGTGTGTGTGTGTCGGTGATGAATATGTGCAGTATATATAAAAACATGGTTGAAAACAAAGATAAGAAGAGGTGATCCAAATGGATCATTATATAATTTTTCATCTATCTTGGTAGTTTTTGGGTGGAAAAACCAGAGGAATTAGCTTGCAGAGCCCATTTTAGCGACAAGTCCCAATTTGGATATTTAGGGTATGAGACCTTTCATATCCATTTTAAGGCATCAAATGACACTTTTTAGGGTCAAAAAATTGTGAGCATAGCTCATATTCCCTTAACTTCGTTCTACACATAGAGACATTTCCAATGGTATAAAAATCACCTCAATCATAGCTTATATGTCGAAGTTATTCCTCTCACAAGTTGACCTACCTTGTTGACCCCCATGGCACTGAGTGGATGCCATGTCATCCTTTATTATTCACACATGTGGGGTTAGTCATGTGGGACTTTCAAGAAGATTCTAGAAGGTACAAAACCTTATCACTAATTGATGGTTAAGCCATGCAAAAACCATAACCCTATACAACTATCACACTATGTTAAATACTAAGTTGTTGAGAGAAGAGGGTTTCCATTCTTTTAGCACTATACTTATTCCATAGTTGAAAAACTAATCTAGGAGTGGGATTTGAGAGAATAATAGAGGAAGTTGATTCTATAGCATCCATTCATTCCACAGTGTCATAGGTGACTCCATAGTGAGTGCTCCTTTCTTTATAACTATTTATCATAACTAAAGAAAAGAGATCATAGCATAGGCCTCACCTTCTAGCTGAGTTTTCTCTCGTATTGGATTTCCCGTGATACATCTTGTGTTCATTTGTGTGGATGGTGTATTCATTTTCTTAGTCTTTCATTTCCATATTTCAATTATTTCATTAATTTGAGCATTAAGTATTGGAAAATTGGTTGTCAATGATGTTAACCCTAGAAGAAGTCTAGAAGCCTCTAGAAGTGATGGGTGTATTTCAATAAGTCTCCAAAGTGGTCCCCTTATGGTGTATATTTAAGCATGGCCCTCACGAGAAGACCCTTTGAAGAAGTATACAAGAATCCCTAGAAGTATGGTTAAGTGGTTAATAAACCTCGGAGGTGTGGTCATGAAGCCTGAAGTTGATTAGAGAAAAAGAGTATGAATGACATCATAACTACATGAAAAACTCTCATAAATGGATATTACTCATCATGATGTTTCCAATGGTAGGTGGTACACCACGTGGTTCCTCGTAGTTGATAAGTTATACCCTCTTAAATATGAAACCCTGAAGTGTGGTTAAAAATCCCCTAAATAGTTGCAAAAAGAAGTTATAAGTCAACCCCAAAATCAGGAAAAGGAGAAAAGTTGTTGCAAACAAGAAGTTACATGTCAGTGCAAAGATCAAGTAAAGAAGTTACTTAGAAGGGTATAAATACACATAAAGAACCTCTCATTTGACATCCAAGAAAGTGTGTGTTTTTGGAATGGAGCTAGCATAAGTGGGTCTGCACTTGCGTTAGGAGGATTGGTGATCTCAGCAAAGAGAATTTGGCCTAAGAGAAAGGAGGTCAAGGAGAGAGAAGTGTACGAAGGTTATCATATCATTTTTATGAGGTTATACGCAGTTTGCAGAAGGGTGAAGCGTGTATATACACAGGTTGCAGATGAACGAATCACATATAGGATATACACGAATTGCAGTGGAGAAATGCGTGAATGTCTCTAGGTTGGCATTCGATGAATCGTGTATCTTTTCAAGAGTTAAAGAATGTGTTGTTCTCTTGATGCTAAAGTTGAGGAAGGTTTGATGGCTTAATATCTTATGCTCTAGGTTTTCACAGAATGAAATGCATGTTTTCTATATGTTTTGAGGCTTGTATCTTGGAGGTTATGGTATATGCTTGAGGCATATCTTGGAGGTTATGGCATATCATTTGAGGCATATCTTGGATGGTTTCGCACATGCTTAAGGCATGTTTTGGCACATGTTTTGAGGTATATCTTGGTACATGCTAGATGCATATCTTGGCACATAGTTTGATTCATATCGTGGTGATTTTGAGCACATTATTTGGAGGATATTATTAGAAATATTTGCATAAGTTTATGTGGTTGTATCAGTATCAGTGACAGTAATAATGATAGGTTGATTATATCATTTATATTCAAGGGAGAAATGAAGGGGAAAGGAAAGGGAGTTGTAGCTTCCTTCAGGTTGGAGCCTGTAAACTAGGGGGTTGGAGGTTCCTTTCAATTGGAGTTGGAAAATTTAGGGAGTTGAAGATTCCTTCAGATTGGTACCCATAAATCAGGGGGTTGGTGCCTCCTTCCAGTTGGTGCTGGAGAATTTTGGAAGTTGGTGTTTCCTATGAATGTAATCTTTTGAAATATTAATAAAGCATTATGTGGTTTTCTCCCATTTGGGTTTCCATGTAAAATTATTGTGTATTGTGTATCTGTGATTATATATTTATGGTATCTTGAATGAAATCATTAGTGAAAAATTGTTGATATATTAAATGCTTACATATTGTGGTTAAAAGTGGTAAAAAGTGCCTAATATTACCCCCCTCTCAGTATTAGTGAATATTCGAACAATTGGTATCAAACCAGGTCCGTCATAAATAGACTAATCAATCGAAGGTAAATCATGGAGTACACTAAGAATCAAACGCCAATGTTTGATGGTCAGAATTATTCCTTCTGGAGCAGAAGGATGAAAATGTTTGTGTAGGCACATGGATTTTATGTCTGCAAAGTATTTGTAGATGGATACACGCCCCCTGCCACTCCCCCAATAGATAGAGATGGAAAGAAACTTTATGAAAACAATTCGAAGACTAAAATTGTTATTTTGAGTGGCATGGTTGATTCAGTATATGTTAGGGTTATGCATTGTGATTCTACAAAGGATATTTGGGACAAACTTCAAAATGTCCACGAAGGAGATGCTAAAGTCAAAGGGGATAAGCTTCAAACATATAGAGGTCAATTTGAACAATTGAAAATAAAGGAAGATACAAATATTGCAGCTTATTTTCTGTGAGTTGATGAAATAGTGAACATTATTAAAGGCTTAGGAGAAGAAATTAAATAACCAATCATTGTTCAAAAAGTACTAAGGTCTCTTCCAATGAGATTTGATCCTAAGATTTTTCTATGTTGATCATGGATAAGTTACATGGAATACTTATAACTTATGAAATGAGAACTAAGCAGGATAATCCATCCAGGAAGGAAGCAGATTTCAAAGCATCCAAGAAGACAAGAAAGAATAAGAAAAATTCAAAGTCAAATTGTATCTTCAATGATGATTCAGATGAAGATGAAGAAATGGCCAACTTTGTAAGGAAGTTGAAGAGAGGAACTGGAAAGTACAATGGTAAGTTTCATTTAAAATGTTTTAATTGTGGTAAAATTGGTCATTTTGTTGTTAAATTTCCTTATGCTAAGAATTCTGAAAGTGATGAAGAAGCATTTCCCAAGAAAGAAAAGAAATACCAAAAGGGAAACAAAAACGGAAATAAAAGAAAAGTCTTCAAGAAAAGTCTCTACTCGAGAGAATATAGTTCCTCATATGATGAGGATGATGACAGTGATAGTGACTCAAAACGAGTGTTATTTATGGCATTGGAAACTTAACAAAGTGATAAATAACATTATGAAGAAGAAGGTAAAGTATATCTTCAAGAAGAACTAATCAGTGCCTCTAGTGAGATAAAAAGAGAAAGGAAGAAAACCAAGTCGCTCAAGGAAGAATTGATCGAGCTAAAGGGGGGTTCTCAAAATCCCAACAAAAACTCTAAATAGTTTCAATAGATGATTATAAATTTAAAGGTCCAACTAGAAGAAGCCAGAAGGATTGAAGAAACGCTCAAAAACCAGGTGGAAGAAAAGCAGAAAATGAAGGAGAGCTTGGAAGTAGAAATAATCTCACTAAGGAAGGAAATTCAGAAGAAGGACTTGCAACAAAACAACACCAAAATATTGAATGAGATCATCAGCATTCAAAGGCCATACCATGACAAGTTTGGACTAGGATACAAACAAATGCATACTAAGAAGGATTCAAGATCCATGATAACAGAAAAGGAAGAAGAACAAAAGAGTTATGCATAAGTCATCACAGGTCCCATCAAGAAGGAAGAAGTATTCAAAGGAGAACATTTAAGCAATGGAGAGAATTCAAGAAGAAGATTACAAAAGAATTTCACCATCTAGAAGATCCAAAACACAGAATCAACAACCAGTAATGGAGAGAAATCTAGAAGAATATTACATAAGAGTTGCACCACTTATAAAGTCCCCCTCATTCAGGTACCAAACTATTTTTCTTGGTTTATGTTATTCCTATAATAATATTTGGCACATGGCTACAAACTGTAGAGCCTATGTTAAGAATATAAGTAACCATGAAGGCTACTCTAGAAACAATTATCTCAGAAAGCCTCATGAAGTTATAAAAGAAACTATAACAGTTTTGGCTCATTAAATAATGAAGTAGAATGCTACAAATGTAACAATTTTGGACAAATGGCCAAATATTGCAAACTGAATGTTCCTCTAAAGGAACCAAAGCAGGATATTAATAGTCATAAGATATGGAGAAGGAAGTAAGATAAACTTAATATTGAAGAATATTCAATTGCTCTTCAAGCTCAAAGTAGAAAAAGTGATTGGTATGTTGACAGTAGTTGTTCAAAACATATGACAAGTGACAAGGACAGGTTTGTGACTCTAAAGAAATAAAGATATGGATCAATTTCGTTTGGCAATGATAACTTAGCCAAAATTATGGGAAAAGGCACAATCAAGCTTGGAAGCAAAGACGACATGGCATAAAATGTCTTACTTGTCGAAAATATGAAACATAACCTGCTAAGTGTGAGTCAAGTGTGTGACCAATGACACACACTTCTATTCGACTCAAAGAAATGTGAGATAAGGAAAGAAGGATCAGGAAAGTTGGTGGTGACAACAATGAGAACTCCAAACAATATATACATATTAAATGAGATCGAAAAGAAAATATGTTCTTTGGGAAAATAAAATGAAAGTTGGATTTGGAACAGAAGAATGGCTCATATGAACTTTGAAAATCTTGTCAAAATCAGCAGAAAGGAAGCAGTAAGAGAAATGTTTGAAATTTCAAAGCCAACCAATACTGTGTGCAAGCATTGTTTACATGGAAAACAAACAAGAACTGAGTTCATAGCAAAGGAATACTCTACAAAAAATCCATTCAAGATTGTACACACTAATCTATGTGGACCGATGAGAACAAAATGGTTGAATGGAAAATGGTACTTCATGCTACTTATTGATGATTATACAATAATTACCAAAGTCAGTTTTCTCAAGAAAAATTCAGAGGCATCCAAATGTTTCAGGATATTCAAAGAGATGGTTGAAAACGAGAATCATTTGAAAATCAAGTTCTTAAGGTTAGATAATGGAGGTGAGTTCAAGTCAAAAGAAATCATGGACTTTTGTGAATAACATGGAATAAAAATGCAATTCTCAACAGCTAGGACACCTCATCAAAATGGATTCATTGAAAGGAAGAACATAATTGTACAGGAAATGGATAGAACCATGTTGAAATCTTCCATGTTGGGTGATATTTTTTGGATACAATCAGTACATACAACCATTCATATCGTGAACAAAGGAATCCTTAGAAGTAACAATGACAAGACTCAATATGAACTGTGGAAGGGAATACCGAAAAACGTCAAGAACTTTTGAGTGTTTGGAAGAAAATGTTACATAAAAAGAGAAGATAACAATATTGAAAAATTTGACTCTTGAGTTTAGAAAGGCATACTAGTTGGTTACTCAAGAAAAAGAAAGGCATACAAATGCTACAACCTAATACTCAACAAAATAGTGGAAAGAATCAATGTGAATATTGATGAAAGAAATGTGTTGAAGAGAGAAGAAAGAATAAATTCAAAGAAGTAGGAAGTAGAAGAAGAAGTAAAGGAAGAAGAAGTAAAAGAACCAAAAGAGAAGTAACAAGAAGCAGAGAAAAGAAGAAACATAATACAATCAACGAGATTTCTAGACACCTGCTAAAACACCTAACCGTTGAGTTCAAAAGAATCATTCACTAGAACAAATTATTGGAGATAAAAAATGCAGGAATAGAAACTAGAGGAAGAAGAAGAGCATGTATACTAGAAAAAAGATTAATACATCTAGCACTATTATCCATAGTTGAACCAAGAAGCTTTGAGGAATCCAACAATGATGAACATTGGATCAAGGCCATGGAAGAATAACTAAATCAAATAAAGAATAATGAGACATAGGAACTGGTTACAAGACCTAAGGACAGAAATGTGATTGGTATGGATGTTCAGAAACAAACTAAATGAAGATGGACAAGTAACTAGAAAAAAGAAAGGATATTATGTTGGACAGTTGGTTGTTAGTGATGTTAATCCTTGGAGAGTTCGAGATACCCCAGAGTTGTGATCGAGATTGATGGTAATTTAGTTTTCATTTATTTCAACAAGAGTGGTTGATGTCAACAAGACTGTTTGATGTGAACATGTGTGATGGGTGCATTTAAATAATTCTACAAGAAGCCCCGGAGGTGTGGTTATAGAACCCGACATTGATCAAGGAATAAGGACATGAACGACAATGTAAATGAAAGTGTTACCTTCATAGTGAATATTACTCATTATGTAATTTACGGTGATAGGTGGTATGCCATGTGGTTCCTCACGGTTAGGGAGATATTCCCCCATGAAGTTGGAAACCCCGAAGAATGGTTAAGAAGCCTCTAATTGGTTACAAATCAATTAATGAAAGGGCAAAGTGGTTGCAACAAGAAAGTCAAGAATCCCTAAATTTAAAGAAAGAGGTTACTAAGCAAAAGTATAAATACACCTCAAGGAGTCTCTCATAAGGACACACACATTCATTGAATATATATTTTGTGAGAATATTTTGGTCTATTGGTGAATCTGAGGTCAAGTCCGAGGCAGTGGAGAAAGTGTAAAGGAGGAGAGAAAGTTTCAAAGATTTAGAAAGATAAGGTTTTTTTGTAACCCTAATTAAGCAGGCCCTCATGGGTTAGATTGAGGGTGTCATGTGAGGCACCCCCACGGGTTTTCTAGGGCTCGTCACCCAAGGCCCCACTAGACAGTCTTAGTCCCGTGAGTACAAGACAGAAGAGGGAAAGGATGCTAGTGACAGGTTGTTGAGGACTGAGGTAAAGCTACATGTCTTTGTATTAGGATCAGAAGCACCAGGTCAATTACATATTTAAAAGGTATGTTATTATATGTGTTATGAGGTTGCATCTTGGTGATATTGTGGAACATTATTGAGGCATGTCTTTGTGAGTTTTGTTATATGTCTTGGGGCACATTTTGGATGCATGATACATGTTGGTTGAGGTATATTGTTGGTGCATATCTTGGATATATTGGCACATGGTTTGAGATACACATTGGTTACATGTTGATGATGTTATGGTCATGCCTTTGGTATCTTTTTGAGGCATTGGTATATGTTTGAGGCACATCTTTGGTGCATGGTGTGAGGCATGTTCTTGGTACATGTTGAGGTACACATTGGTGATGATATGGTACATTTATTCGTAGCACATCTTAGATGTATAGGTATCTTGGTATCTTGGTTATTTTGGTGACACTTCATTGACGATATCGTATGGTACATAGTGTATGCATGATTGAGGCATATTGTGAGTGATATGGTATATGGTTGATGCATGAGATGGTACAGGTTTGATACATGGTTGATGTACATGGTATAGTATAGGTTGATGTGCATAGTTGATGTATGGTTGGTACATGTTGAGGTACATGGTTGATGCATGGTTGGTATAGATTGATGTACATGGTTGATTGATGTAGGAGCATCACTCTACCTCATCATGTGCTAGTAGATTTGAGTGGTGCACATTCAAGGAAGGGAGAGGCGTCGCCTTCTCATTTTTTCCTTCAAGAATTTAAATCATGATCAAGAAAATTAATGTTGACAGGTTGGGAAGAGCCAAGTTGTGCCTTCGCACAAGCTGTAGATGAGGTCGCCATTAAGTGGTTGATGGTAGGAGAGATATACATCCAATTCAGATCAAATTTCCATCATTGTAATCTACCCATTATTTAGGCATTTTGAATGGTGATTAGACACCACTAGCTTAGCTTGGAGGGAAGCTCATCGAGCCCCTCTTGTATAATTGTTTCCAATAGAGTAGGAATTGTAGATAGAGATAGGGGGGAAATAGAGAGCCAAGAATCAGTTGCAGTTCGGACTCATGTATTGTAATGGACATTCCACCATTAATAGAAAGTAATAGTTTTTCCTATTTATCAATTTTTGTGTAATGGGTATTTGGTCATGAATGTCATTCACATGCATGCATGTTGTAGATGTATGTTAGAAATCGTTTGCAGGGATAGAATTATAATCTTCTATATGTGAGTGTGTCGGATTAAGTCTGGTTCTCAAGGCTAAGTGAAAGGAGTGCCACTACTACATATGGGCGGATTATTCCACGAAATTTTTCCACGCTTCCACTAGTTTCATCTTTTTTTTAAATAGGGAAGGATTTTCTTCGCAATATCCATGAAAATCATATTTTAACCTAGTCAGTATTTTCATCGCAATAGCAACGAACTTTCATGGCAATAGCGATGAAAAGTTTGCCTATCTCATTGGTCGGTGTTAACGTCTAGCTGACTATTTGATCTATATATATGTGACTTTAAGAGACTTTGCGACACAATTGCTATAGTTGCGACACTGTTCTTGGATTTTGTTTGAGCTGTTTATTTTTTTCGTCACCCACCAGTTGAACAAATCCAATTCTCGATCTACATAGCTCGGATTTTGAACTTGCAAGGTTAGTATGTTATTTTTTATTGATGTACCCATTTAACTTGTAAATTTTTGTTCAAATGTCCAAATTTCATGTAGCTTGTTTTTTCCTTGATAATATATTATATGTGTAGTACCATATTTCATGTCTTTGGTTTTTGGATCTAGTTAGTATATTCTATGGAAAAGGGTATGTG